>JARQOD010000003.1:560340350-560434182 GCA_033576555.1 Oophaga sylvatica
CTGGACCTGGAACTTAAATTTTATTTGGGTTACAAAGGTTTTCCCACGCTTCGTTTATAATATCCGGATTTTTCTATTCCTTAATGGGCAGTGAAGATCATTGATGTTACATTTTTTTCTGAAAAAACAATAAAAAATGGAATTTTAAAAATTACCTCTCAACACCGACTTACCTTTTTTATTTTTTTTAAACCTGTAAAAACCATAGCATTTTTACTTTTTTTTATTTTTTTGACGATCTCCAAAACCTTTTTTTTTGCTTTTGACTCATTTTCAAGTTTTAATTCATGTCATTTTTAATAATCGATTTTGCCCTCGGTTCTCAGAGGGGTTTATATTCCTTTATAGGGCCCCCCCCTTTTCCCCCTTTGATAAACATTTTTTTTTCCCTTTTTTTCATGTTTAACCCCAGCACCATCCGGGGTTTCCTTAAATCTTCCCATTCTTCCTCTTTTGGGGAATTTTTTAAAAGATTGGTTGGGGGAATCCTTTTTAAGATTTTTTTTTGAATTTGTCCTTAAGGATTTCCAGCCATTGACCCCCAAAATTTCTTTTGGGTTCCTTAAAATCTCCTTTCTGAAACCCCAACCTTACGCTGAGTCCAGGGGTTTTTCCCCTCTTGTTTCCAAAATTCTAAAAACAGGTCCCCTCCCTTTTCCAGGGTCCCACCCCTTCCCCTCCACCATTTCCCCCTTTTTTTTTGAGGATTAGATCCAAGACAGATCCCCTTTTTTTCTCCTTTCCTTTTTTTGGAAGAAAAGTTTCACAAGAGAGGATAAAATTTCCTGCCTGTTTTTTTTTCCTAAAAGGGGGTTCCCAAAAAAAGCGGGGTATAAAATTTCCCCCGACCACTATTCATTTTTTTTTTGGGAAAACCCTTTGGCCATTTGATCATAAAAATTCATCCATATCTTCACTTGCCAGCGCCTTATAAATGCCACAAGGTGTCCTTTCCATTGTTCTTCCTTTTTCTTACCCAAAATTTTCCAAAAACCCCATCCTAACTTAACTCTGTGCAGAAAACCCTTTTTCTAACATACAATGCAACACCTCCTCCTTTTAAAAGTCTTTTTTGCAAAAAGGAACCTCACCTTTTGTTTTCCCCAATATTTATCCCCCCCCAAAAACTCAGGATTCCAAGACTCATATTTCTTCTCTCTTAGTACCCCATTCTCCTTTTTTTTGCCCATTTTTTGTCATTCATAAAAACCCATTTATTTGTGTTTTTTCTCTTTTTTCAAATTTTTTTTTGTAATTTTTTTTTCTTTGTTCTTCCCCTTCCTTAAAAATGCAAGTTCAATACATTTTCATTATGGTTTTTGCGGCTTTTCTTCCTTCCCAATTGCATTTAAAGCTCCCGATATGTACAACACTTCCAATACTTTTTTCCAGTTTCAAGGGGCCCCCCTTTCTCTAGCAAGTATCCACGTACGGTAATTCCTCCGTGACCCAGAAATCCAAATTTTTGCTGACGGCACCACGACGAGCCAGTTGTTCACCCCAGAATCTTTTCCACCCCTTGTCCCAGGCCATCCACTGAAGGATGGAGGAAAACCCCTGCCCCCTTTTTTTTTCACTTTTTACTAATTTTCAAAGCCTGCAGGGTTTTTTCCGGGGCACTCTTTTGGGGGGGTTTTCCCCACATGTTTACACAAGGGGAGTCATTTTTAGGTCTAAAAATCCGAATCCTGTCAACACCTTTAATTTTTTTCACCTCGAAACACCTTCTCTTGGGGTTTTATCTGGTCTGCAGAACACCTCTGTTCCCTCAACAGGGAACCCCCCCTAAACAACTCCCGTTTTTTTCCCCCAACTTTTTTTTTCCCATTCAGAACTCTGAGGGGGTACAATTTTTTCCCCCTTTGGGGAAAAAACCCCTTTTCCTATTTTTTCTTCATCTTCCCTTTATTTATTGCGACACAAATTTTAAGGGGTTTTTACTCAAAACGCTGTTTATTTTAATTTTTTCTATTCATTTTAATGATCAATTTTACATGGTTTTTAAATTTTAAATCCTTCAAATTTAAATATTTAAATTGAAAAAATTTTTTTTCCTTTTTTAATTTCCCAGGGTGAAAACCCAAAGGGGAATTTTAATCCTTGTAAGTTAATGTCGTAAGGGTTTTTTTAAACTTTTTCAAAAAAAAAAAGGGAAACCCCAAATAACCATCCTAGACTAAATGAAAAAAATTTCCCCTTGAATTTTTTGTTGTGTACAAATTAATTGCTGTCAACATAAAAAAACAAAATCATCAAGGAAATCAAAATTTTTAACCCCAAGGGGGCCGGGGTTTTTTTGAGACCCCCCCAAATAAAGTGGAAACAAAAAAAGAAAAAAACAAAAAAAGACAAAATGAAAGGGAACAATCAAAATATGCCAGTTTTTGTTGGCCCCCCCCGCGCCTTTGGGATGCTTTTCCATGAGTTGCGTGTTCTCCTAGGGCTCCTCCCAAAACCAATAAACATCCCTCAACTCCTATATCGTGGAACAATTGGGGGGTTAGCGAGCATGCTATCCCAATGTCTCAAAAGGGGAATTTAGGTCTGACAGGATTTGGGGGTATGTTTTTACAGCACTTAAATTTTTTCACAGCAAATATTTAAGAGAATATTTCATTCATTTAGATCTAATGTGTTTTTTAGTTTCCCTTTATTTTTTTTGATGTATATCAGGTTTTAAAAGGCTACTCTCAATTTTTTTCCACTTTGCTGTTATCACGTTACCATTTTTCCAAAGGGGTTAAACACAAAATAGTAGTTTTTGCACATTTAAATTTAAAGTTTTAAGGGGAAACAACAATAAAAACAACAATAAAACACCACAAATGGGTTCAAAAAAGGCCCAGAGAGTCTGAGCCTGAGGCTGATAGAACAACTTTTTTAAAATAGCAAAAGAAGGGAAGTCATCCAAAGGGAAAAAAGATATAATACAATTATACAATCAGGAAAAATTCAATCCCTTTTTTCCCCATTTTTTTCCGGGTAAATGGATGTGTAAAATAAAAAAAAAAAATTTTTATACTTATTTTACAGCTCAACTCTTTGGTCCTTTTCCTCACCATCATCCAAGGGGGTGCGCACTCAATCAAACCCAAAATCATCTAAAACCCCGGGGCTCAAAACTTTAAGCAAATTCGGTTTTTGAGGCACCTAGGGGGGTTCTTGCATGAATTGCTTCTTTTTTATCATATGCGTGACACTTCCATGCTTACACAAACCTCCGGGGCCACTCCCAACCAAAAGAAACCCCCCACATGAAAAGCGGTTTTTTTAAAACTGTTACATGGAAATCTGAAATCAAGGGGACCAATTCAAAATTTTAGTATTTGGGGCTGTTAAAAATTCCCAAAAAATCAAATTTTTTTTTTACATTTTTTTCGATTTCACTTCAGAATGTGGTCATCATAAAAAAACTTAAAAAAACGTTTTTTAAAAACAGATTTTTTTTAAATTTGAGTAACCCAAATTTTCCTTTTTTTAAATTTTTTATTTGCGATCCCACACCTCATTTAGACCTATACAGTATATGGTTTGTAAAGATAAAAAAATCTGTTGCGAACAGTCTATCACAAAGGGGATCCACACAAAAAATATCGCGGGGGATCGAAAAAAAAACGCCCTTTTTTACGCCCCTTAGCGATATTGTTCATGCGCACTTCCACGACAGCTTCCTGCGGATCTCGCCTCGCGGGAATCTTCCGGCCCCTTTTTTTCCCGTCGCGTCCCGCGGGTAATTAATCGCTAGTGGGCACCTTTTCTTAGCGTTTACGTTTTTTTGTACCGCAAATCTTAAAAGATCGTAAGGCGAAAGGTCGTAACTTACGCAAGGGGCAGCATTTAGCGAATAGAAACAATCCCCTAGCATCTCATTATATGCAACCTAACGAGATCGCTAGGGGGTAGCTTTGTGGCAAAAACCTTAAGCTTAAAACAAAACGGTGCTTTTGCTGCAATTTTTCTACTTTATCAATTTTTTTTGCCCTTTTAAAAAAAAAGGTTTTCCACCAACCGAGAACCCCAAGATTTGTATCAATATTACTATTCATTTTTTTTTATTTTTAAAATATTTACCATATTTTTTTTTTCAGAGGGTAAAAACCCAGAGGTATTTTTCTCTTCATTTAAATTTTTAGATTTTGTTAAAGTTTTTTTTATAACTTAAAGTCCAGGGTATATATAATAAAAAAAGGGGCCAACTCTCCCTTTGTAACAAATCTGGTATTGAGCAATTTTAAATGTCCCCTACCTACTTCTACATTGCAATTCTCCTGAAAGTTCGTTTTTTAAAAGCATGCCCCCTTACTTAGCTGCTTTTTGGGGCCGGGGTCACCTTGCGATGAACAAAAACTCGCGTAGTTTTTTGCATCAATCCTGCACCCCCCGCCACATTCTGGACCGAGTGTCACGCATTTTTTTTCTATGCAGCTAACACTCCGTCCTGAGTGCCACACAGTACCGGCATGAACGAGACTCCCAAATTTTTCGCATTGCACTCGCAAGTGGACCCCGGGGCCCTTCTCATTTTTTTTTTTTGATTCTGAAAAAAGGTGATTATTAGATTTTATTTTTTAAAAAAAAAACATACCTTTTTTAATCACATTTGAATCTTAAAATTTTTTTTTCCCCTTTTATTCCCCAGATATGTAAAACAAAGTCCCATTAAAAATTCTTTTATCACGGTCATACACACCACAATTACAAAAGGGGCCCCCTGACCTGAACGGACACCGAGGGGATCATGAATATCCGCTGCCACTTTGGCATTTTGGTCCATACTTGGGGCTTACTCTAAAGTTGATTTGAAGCAATCAAATTTTTTTTGCAAATTTAGGCTTCTCAAGAGCCCCGCCCTTATTTTTTTAATCCAACAAAAAATGGATTCCAATGCCTGTTTTTTTAAGTTTTTTTTTTTCCCCTAAGGGTTAAAAAAATACACAAGGGAAATTTTTTTACAGAGCACTAAAGCAAACTTTTGGGGGAAAATCTGGTGCTTAAAACCACTTTGTTTTTCACTAGACATTTCTAAAAGATTTTGGAGCTTGCAGAAGGCCAAGCAAAGTAACACATTTCAAATGCATACAAAAAACATAATTAATCGCATAAAATCATAAATAAAACTACTTTTTCTTTTTTTAAAACCTATTTTTTTCTTTGGCCCTGACAATAATCAAACCAAAGGTAAGAAGCAAAACAAAGAATTAATTAAAATAAAAAAAATTCCATAATCATTTATGACAGACATGCACAGTGGGGGTGTAAAATTTTTGGCAACCCTGTCAAAATTCTGTTATTTGAAAAATTAAGTAAGTTGAAGATGAAAAACTTTAAATTAAAACTTAAAGATGACAAAATTTCCTTCATATTTTTTTCAAAAAATATATAATTTTTTTTCTTTTTTATTGTAAAAATTTTGATTGGTCCATCCTATCACATGTTTGAGTTGCGTCTTCCTATTGGTGGATAGTTCTTTTTTACACCTCACCCTTCCTATTTCCCATCACCCCTTGATAAAGGCCATTTTCCGAAACGCGCGTCGGGGAGGATGCACCAGGTCACTTGTTACTTCTACTTGAACAGGTATTAATAGAAAATCCATTGCATTTTTGATTGGATATGTGATCTTTAAGATGATACTGGGCTATAGCATTTCTTGCTCACTTGGGATAGTGCAATATACAATATGATTATTGGTTATAATACGTGATGAAATGAGATTTATAAACATCCCCCCACATATATTGTATATGTGTTTTTTTCTATATGATGTCTGTGTTATAGCATTCAATGTTTACCTGGGATCAGTACAATATATGTATGATGGCTAATCTTTATGGCATGTGATGTAATGAGTTTACACAGATCCCTTGTTGACCTGTGTGGGTCCCTTGTCTCCCATGTGCAATTTGGTCAACTGACCTCTGCCCCACCTTTGTTTTCAATATATCTTGGTGTTTCTACAATAAATTATATTTATTATACATTCTATTTCTTGTTTGGGATCTATTCTCATCGCAATTTTCTCTTTGGTGTGTAAGTATCACAGCTTGTAAATGCTTTTTGTAACCAGACAAGATGCTTTCAGTTCTTGTTTAAGGGATTTTCATCCACTTTTCTTTGGAAAATTCTTCTAGTTCTGTGAGAGTCCTGGGTTGTTTTGCATGCACTGCTATTTTGAAGTCTAGCCACAGATTTTCAATGTTGTTCAGATCAGGGTACTGTGAGAGCCATTGTAAAACCCTCAGCTTGCACCTTTTGAGTTAGTCTATTGTGGATTTTGACGTGTGTTTAGGATCAGTATCTATTTGTAGAAGCGATCTTTTTTTCAGCTTCAGCTTTTTTTTTACAGATGGTGTTATGTTTGCATCAATAATTTGTTGAAATTTCATTGAATCCATTTCTCTCTCTATCCGTGAAATGTTCCCAGTGCCATTGGCTGTAACACAACCCCAAAGCATAATTGATTCACCCCCAAACTTAATGGTTAACAAGATGTTCTTTTCCTGAAATTTTGTGCCCTTTTTTCTCCACACATACCTTTGATCACTGTAGCCAAAGAGTTCTGTTTTAACCTCATCTATCCACAGGGCTTGTTTCCAAAATGTATCAGGCTTGTTTAGATATTCTTTTGAATACTTCTAAATTTTATAGTGATGACACAGTAGAGGTTTTCTTCTGATGACTCTTCCATGAAGGCCATATTTTTGCAGGTGTCGCTGAACAGTAGAACAATGCACCACAACTCTAGAGTCTGCTAAATATTTCTGAAGGTCTTTGCAGTCAAACAGGGTTTCTAATTTGCCTCTCTAGCAATCTTATGAGCAGCTCTCATTGAAATTTTGCTTGGTCTTCTAAACCTCATCTTGACCTGCACTGTTCCTGTTAACTGCCATTTTTTGAACCGAGGAAAGGGCAATTTGAAAACAATTTGGTCTCTTCTTATAGCCTTCTCCTGATTTGTGGGCATCCACCATTTTCAGAATGCTAGGTAGCTGTTTAGAAGAACTCATGGCTGCAGTTTTTTGGGAACAAGGTTAGAAAAGGCTGGGTTTTTATAAAGTCAGGAAATTTGCATCACCTGGCCTTTACTAATGATGATAGTGAACAAACAGTAACCCTAACAGGCTAATTAACCTTGGCCAAAGTTATCTGATCACACAAATGTGCCAAAACGTTTGCATTGGCCCTAAAGTGTAAAAAAAAGATAATATATATATATATATATATTTTGCCTAAAATACAAATGAAATGTCTCATCTTTAACTTTAGGCCTTTTGGAGATCATTGCATCTTCAACTTGCTTAACTGTTCACAAAACAGTAATTTTAACCAGGGGTGCCCAAACTTTAGCATGCCACTGTATCAGTTATGACAGACACTTATAAGTAGCACTCTACTTCCGCTCAAAAATGATATAGAATATTTTAAAGATATATATAGAGAGATAGATAGAGCTACAGTTATCTATCCATCTATTGTTAGGGGTCGAGTTCCCGCTTCTGCACAAGGGGAATCTCGAATCATCCCTGCTGCGGTGTCCCATCCGTCTCCGGCCGCAGTGGACTCTGCTCAGCAGAGACGTCGGTCCCAGTGTCTCACCCATTCTAACATTGTGCAGAGGATTACTGCTGCCTCTCCAGGTTCTGCTATTGTAGCCAGTACTGGTCAGCGGCGAGCAGACGTCTTTAGGACTAAGTCCTGCGTTTCCCCTTCTGAGCTTGCCCAGGGTAAGATCTCTCATTGGAGATCAGGGGTCACATGCTCAGGTACTGCAGCAGCTCCTATTGGTCCAACAGGAAGGTCCTGAAAATACATGTGTTCTGGAACAGTTTCTCATTGGTCCTTTTCTGGCAGGTCCTGTAGTTGCTACTATAAAAGGGTAGCATGGCCCTGCGGCCATGCGCTAGTATCAATTGCATTATGTGCTTTGGGCCAGTGTGATCACGCACGCATGTGGTTAGGGCTCGGCTGAAATAAGCCCCTAGAATACCGGCACCTCCGGTGAGGAGATTTGTATGCACGTGTTCAGGGCCTGGCTGAAATAAGCCCCTAGAATATCGGCTTTCCTGGTGAGGAGTTGCTTGTTTGCATTGCTGAATGCATGATCACGGACTGCTATCTGCACAGCAGTTATCTGTGTATCCCTGAGGTGTTAACAGGACACAGTCTCTATTTCTGCGTCTCTACCTCAGCGACTCTTTGGTGTAACAGAGTTCGCTTATACTGCAATATAGTGATACAGCATCGATGTCTGCGACTCTGTGAAGTAACAGAGTTCACTTATACCGCCATCTAACTAGCAGCAGGCTTTGCCTGCACGGTGGACCCCGGGCTGCGAACGCACCTATTATTTATATTTATTTTGTGCGTTCTGCCAGCCCTAACATCTATTATCTGTCTATTTATCTGTCTGTTTGTCCGCCCATCTATATGTCTACGGAATATATATATATATATATATATATATATATACCGCATACATTTTCAATATTTAGAGGCTTTTTGGCTGGATGCTGGAGGAAGTATTACACCCACAATAGTCCTAATGTTGTTAGCGCAATACTTCCTCCAGCATCCAGCCAAAAAGCCTTCAAATATTGAAAATGTAGACCTTTCCCTGTCCCTGCTGACGAAAATCATCCTCACAGCATGATGTTTCTGTATTTGGAGGCTTTTTTACTGGTTGCTGGAGGAAGGCGGGCTGAATAAAAATGAACGTCACAATTTTCAGATTTAGATTTTTTAAACATTTTGAAATCCATGTATCATTTTCTTTACACTTTAAAAATACTTACTGCTTTTTGTCGGTATGTCACATAAAAGCCCAATTAAATACTTTACATTTTGGTGTCTATCATGAGAAAATATGAAAAAAAAGTTCAGCTTCTCACATATACAGTATATGTGTGTTCCTAATAGGATATTTGAGGTGTCTGAGGCCGTATGTTCATTTATTGCAATTTGTTGCAGATTCATGTCTACTGCTATATTCCATAGCAGAATTCAATACCAGTCAAGTAGATGGTGTTTATTAAATTGTCATTTACAAATTGCACAAATTTTCCAATGCGACATTGATATGAATTGAAGCTTTTAAAATTCAAAGTTTGTCACTGGGAATTTGACCCAATGCAATGCATAAGATGAATTCTGCAGCATATCTTCAAGCTTGACACATAATACGCAAATAATAATAAAAATTTTTTTGCTATGGATGAGTCATGATTTAGTGGCAAAATCTGTACACTTGCTGAGGAAAAACATGTCCCATGTACACGTAATTTTAAGTAAACATCCACTTGAAGCATCCACATATAACACAACATATTTCTTTTCTTCTTTTTCAGATGAAGTAAACCCAGCTTGTAAGTGCAAGTAAAAAGTATAGTAATTGCATATACGGAAAGAGTTTTTTCCCCCAACAGTAAAAACCTAATTAGTACAGTGGGGAAAAAAAGTATTTAGTCAGCCACCAAATGTGCAAGTTCTTCCACTTACAAAGATGAGAGAGGCCTGTAATTGACGTCATAGGTAGACCACAACTATGAGAGTCAAAATGAGAAAACAAATCCAGAAAATCACCTTGTCTGATTTGACAAGATTTATTTTGCAAATTATGGTGGAAAATAAGTATTGGTCACCTAAAAATATGCAAGATTTCTGGCTCTCACACACCTGTAATTTCTTCTTTAAGAGGCTCCTCTGTCCTCCACTTATTACCTGTAGTAATGTCATCTGTTTGAACTTGTTAATGGTATAAAAGACACCTGTCCATAACCTGAAACAGTCACTCTCCAAACTCCACTATGGTGAAGACCAAAGAGCTGTCGAAGGACACCAGAAACAAAATTGTAGTTCTGCACCAGACTGGGAAGACTGAATCTGCAATAGGCAAGCAGCTTGGTGTGATGAAATCAACTGTGGGAGCAATAATAAGAAAATGGAAGACATACAAGACCACTGATAATTTCCCTCTATCTGGGGCTCCACGCAATATCTCACCCCGTGGGGTCAAAATTATCACAAGTAATGGTGAGCAAAAATCCCAGAACCACACAAGGGGACCTAGTGAATGACCTGCATAGACCTGGGACCACCGTAACAAAGACTACCATCAATAACAAACTATGATGCCAGGGACTCAGATCCTGCAGTGCCAGACGTGTCCCCCTGCTTCAGCCAGTACATGTCCGGCCCGTCTGAAGTTTGCTGGAGAGCATTTGGATTATCCAGAATAGTATTGGCAGAATGTCAAATGGTCTGATGAAACCGAAGTAGAACTGTTTGGTAGAAACAAAACTTGTCATGTTTAGAGGAGACAGAATGCTTAGTTGCACCCAAAAAACACTATGCCTACTGTGAAGCATGGGGGTGGCAACATCATGCTTTGGGGCTGTTTCTTTGCAAAGGGACCAGGATGACTGATCCGTGTACATGAAAGAATGAATGGGGCAATGTATTGTGAGATTTTGCAAACCTTCTTCCATCAGCAAGGGCATTGAAGATAAAACGTGGATGGGTCTTTCAGCATGATAATGATCCCAAGCATATCGCCAGGGTAACAAGGGAGTGACTTCGTAAGAACCATACGAAGGTCCTGGAGTGTCCTAGGTAGTCTCCAGATCTCAACCCCAAAGAAAACTTTTGGAGGGATTTGAAAGCCTGTGTTACCCAGCGACAGGCCCAAAACATCACTACTCTAGAGGAGATTTGCATGGAGGAATGGGCCAAGAAACCACCAACAGTGTGTGGCAACCTTGTGAAGACTTACAGAAACCGTTTGACCTCTATCATTGCCAGCAAAAGATATAAAACAAAATATTGAGATGAACTTTTGTTAATGACCAAATACTTGTTTTCCACCATAATTTGCAAAATAAATCTTGTCAAATCAGACAAAGTGATTTTCTGGATTAGTTTTCTCATTTTGACTCTCATAGTTATGGTCTACCTATGATGTCAATTACAGGACTCTCTCATCTTTTTAAGAGGGAGAACTTGCACGATTGGTGGCTGACTAAATACTATTTTTCCCCACTGTAAATATCAATCTTGTTTTTTTTCTTTGCTAGTTGACAACTACTATACCTGTCATTGATGCTTTGGTGAGGAGTTGTTTGTGTAGTTTTGCAGTCATGCAGTATTTTTCTTTGTCATATATTCCTGAATAAAAGGTGCCTTACATACATAATATATGTCATATAGGAGATACAATGACAAGAAAGGGAGGATTTTATTAAAATATGAAACTTCTATTTGTTGTCCATAGCAAACAATCACAGCATGAGTTTTATTGTGAAAAAAAGCAGACTATGAAATAAATGCTTAAATGTGATTGTTTGCTGTTGGCAACAAAGATAGTTTCACTTTTAAGTCATTTTTTTAAAGTTTCGCATGAGAAATACAAGACCCACCATTGTTGCATAAATATTTTTTCCTAATTTAGTAATTGGCAACTTTTGAGAATGAACAATAGAGAAATTATAAAGAAAGAAATAGAAAGTGAAGACAACTTTGCAGCATGACAGCATTTTAATTGAAAATATTACATATGACCCCCTTCAACACACTTCAAAATGAATGCGGACCACACTCGCGACTCATGAAAGGGGATTTCCATCTCCAAGATCCTTTCCCAATATGTAGAAGGTGTAATAATATTATAATAATATAATAATAATATAAACAAATACTTTCAATTAGAAATAAAACTAAAGATAAAAACAAATACCCAGCAATAAATAAATAAACAGCAGTACTGCATGAAAATAATATAAAGTGCTTAGTTAACATAATTTTGAGCCATCACGTCACGGTGACCCTATTTAGCAAAGTCCTAACCTCTAGTATTAAAACCTTACCATTTGCTAAGTGATGTACATGTGGATAAATAAGGGCTGAGAAGGACTGAGACTGGGCTAATGGACACCCAGACACGGGGAACTACAGGAATGTAATGAAAAGCTCAAAGAAAAGGGAGGCCACACCTTTATTTGCACAGACTGAAAAAAATTGAAACAAAAAACCTAAGAGATGAACTGGAATATAAGTTGGTGTGAATGCAGAGTGTAGGTGCATGTTCACATTGACGACTAAACAGACAAAATCCAAGTTAAAAACATAATAACCAAATGCCTTGCAGTAAATCAATAAATACCAATAGTGCATGAAAGCAATATAGGGAACTTAGCTAACATAAATTTGATTAAAAAAAGCCATCCCACCTCGTCACGGTGACCTTAGTTGGGACAGTCATAACCTCTAGTGTTAAAACCAGTATTGCCTCGTTCCTGTGTCAGGTCTGCTATATCACTGTTCTGCAACCTGTGTGCATTACCAGTTATATTGCTTACCTTCGGCGTGTTTAGCTGGCTCTGGTGAGTTCCTGATCTGTCTTGCTGCATTCATCTGACCCTACCCATGTCTGTTGACTTTCCTACTACCCGACCCTGCTCCTTATTTCCCTGTGTGTTAGGATTCCCGGTATTTGACTTTAGCTCATCCCTGACCTGATCCTGTCTCTCCCATCTGTTAGCTCAGCTATTGACCGGCACTGACATTTTGCTCTCTTCTGATTCTGTGTTTTGGATTTTCTTTTTGTACTGCGTTATTCTCTGATATCGACTAAGCTCTCTGACTATTCCGCTGCCACCTAGTGGTTGCTTCACTGTATTACTGCTGGTTTGCTTCATTGCAGGACTTTCAGCTCATTTTCCACTTTGCTGCCATCTAGTGGAGTTTGTGTTACTCTGCAGTAACCCTCAGTATTACAGCGTGACATTATAACTGGCCCTACATTTTTTTTCTCTCTTGCAGATCAGATGTCAAATTTGACCAAAATGATGCAGGATGTGTATGTAGAACATAGAGCCCTTGCCACCTCTCATAACCAACTCCAGGGGGAATTTTCTGAAGCTGTTAAATCTTTTCAGGGTTCCATGACACAATGAGCCTTTTAGGCAATTTGATCACATTGAAGTTTCTTTACACTCTCCTGAATCTACGATCAGGCTTCCACATACTTTCTCCGGAGAGAAATTTCATATATTCACAGAGAGTTGTAAGTTACTCCTTTCCAGATCCTCAGGAAATGAGAGTCAACAGGTAGGGATAATTATGTCTTTACTCAGGGGAGGGTCCTCAGACTTGGGCTTCTACTTTCTACAGCACCTGAATGTACGTCTGTGGATAGGTTCTTTGAGGCATTAGGACTGATTTATGATGAACCAGACCTGGTCAGGGTGGCAGAGGACATCATCATGGGTCTCTCCCAGGGTAAACTCACTGCAGAATAGTACTGTTCAGAGTTTAGACTGTGGGCCACCAAGGTGTCTTGGAATGACTATGCTTTAAGATGCCAGGTCAGGAGAGGACTTTTGGATCATCTCAAGGACACTCTGGCTCTCTATCCGCCACCCAGTTTTTTGGAGGAGGCCATGACCCAAGCCATTCCCATGGATCAGAGATTTTGAGAGAGAGGAGTAATAAAGCGAGAGGTTCCAGTATATCCTGCTAAGTCCGAGGGATGCCAAATACGGAACCTATGGAGGTTGGAGATATTAACCTCAAGAATAAGGAGAGGAAGCGGAAACGCGAAGGGAAATTATGTTTCTATTGTGGAAGTCCAGGAGATTGGGAAAAGGACTGCCTTTCTTGCCCACCAACTAACAAGTTGCCGGGAAACGGATAAGTCTGGATGATTGTCGAGGATGTCACCCAGACACTCAGATACCATTTTCCTAATTTCAAAAGATTCTGTTAGAGGTGGAACTTTGTTGTGGAGATGGTTTCACACCCACTTCAGCTTTTGTGGACTGTTGGTCATCCATGAATTTTATTGACTCTGGTCTGGTGTCCAAGAGTTGGTTAGGGACAGTTAGGTTAAAGACACCCATCCATATCATTGCCATTGATAAGACACCATTGGCTCAAAATCTGGTTAAGTTTGTTTCTGAGGAGTTTCTCCACAAGGTGGGTTCACTGCACCAGGAATGAATTTCATGTTACGTTCTGGATAACCTTCCAGCGGGATTGGTGCTGGGATACTCCTGGTTACAGTTGCATAATCCTGTTATTGACTGGGAATTTCGTGATATTGTTAAATGGGGTCCTACTTATTCTAATGGTTGTCTTTTTGCTGTTCTGGTGTCTTCTGTTAATCTGGAGGGTATTCCAGAGCACCTGAAAGATTTTGGAGACGTGTTTTTTCCAAAAAAGAGACTGAGGTTTTACCACCACATCGCCTTTATGATTGTAATATTAGGGCTCATACTCATTTGCGAGAAAAAAAACGGTCCGATTTCCGGACCGAAAAAACGGACCGAAACTATGCTAGTGTCATGCGAGTACAATGCGATTTTTCATTGCAACATCCATATGACATCCGTATGACATCCGTATGCAATGCGATTTTAACATGAGTGTTATGTTTCGGTAGCTGAGGAGTGCAGGTAAAAAAGGAAATACACCAGAGCAGTTGGAATCCATGAGATTGCAGCACCCTGACCAACCACCGCAACCAGAGGCAGCCGTGGAGCGCTCCCACGTTGGTCCTAGACGCCTCGTCACAGCCTGAGAAACTAACTACACCTAAAGATAGAAATAGGAAAGCTATCTGCCCCGGAGCAGAACCCCAAAGATAACAGAAAGCCCCCAAACATGTAATGGCGGTTAGACAAGAGGAAATACTGACACAGAAAGAAAATAGAATGAGCAAACGCTGGGGCCCAAACTATCTAAATAGAAAAGGACAGGAAGGGTACTTACTGCAATCTCAGAAAACCCTGAAAAACACCAACTCTACTAATTTCAAAATCACCTGAGATCACACGACCTCTACCACCTAAATTAGCTCTCTGGTGTAACAAAATCAAAACAGCAGCCACTGAAAAAACTGGAAAAAGCAAAAGTACAAAACTCAGTGGCTGAACTAAACAGAGAGGGCAAAAGCCCCCGGAGGGGACCCTGAAGGCCCCCACAGAAGTGCAGGACAAAATGCAAAAATATAGCACAAACACAAAAGAAGAAAATGTCTTATCTGATAGCAGGAGATGCAGACACGACACAGCAGGCTACAAGGGAAACTGGAAAGAAGGATTCAGACCAGAACAACTGATCACCGGCAACCCTGATGGGAAAATGACTCCCTTATATAAGACCAGTCAGTAACACCTGATTCCCAGTCCTCACAATCTTCACTAGTACCGCTTGTAACCACCAGAGGGAGCCTCTGCTCAGAACTCATCTCAAACCCATTCACAACACATGAGCTTTTACATAGAGCAGTTCTCTCTATGTAAAACCTCATGTTAAAATCATAATACACAACTGTACACATCGTTTTAAAACCAAATATTCTTCAAAACATATATAATATGTATATATATATATAATGTGCATGTATAATATAGATATGTAATATATACACTGTTCAAAAAATAAAGGGAACACTCAAATAACACATCCTAGATCTGAATGAATGAAATATTCTCATTGAATACTTTGTTCTGCACAAAGTTGAATGTGCTGACAACAAGATCGCACAAAAATCATCAATGGAAATCAAATTTATTAACCAATGGAGGCCTGGATTTGGAGTCACACACAAAAGTGGAATGTAATATCCTTAAAACAAGTCAAAATGATGCTCAGTAGTGTGTGTGGCCACCACATGCATGTATGACCTCCCTGTGCCTGTATGACCTCCCTACAATGCCTGGGCATGCTCCTGATGAGGCAGCGGATGATCTCCTGAGGGATCTCCTCCCAGACCTGGACTAAAGCATCTGCCAACTCCTGGACAGTCTGTGGTGCAACGGGACGTTGGTGGATGGAGCGAGACATGATGTCCCAGATGTGCACAATCATATTCAGGTCTGTGGAATGGGCGGGCCAGTCCATAGCTTCAATGCCTTCATCTTGCAGGAACTGCTAACACACTCCAGCCAGATGAGGTCTGGTATTGTCCTACATTAGGAGGAACCCAGGGCCAACCGCACCAGCATATGGTCTCACTAGCATCTGAAGATTTCATCTCGGTACCTAATGGCAGTCAGGCTACCTCTGGCGAGCACATGGAGGGCTGTGCGGCCCTCCAAAGAAATGCCACCCCACACCATTACTGACCCACTGCCAAACCGGTCATGCTGAAGGATGTTGCAGGCAGCAGATCGCTCTCCACGGCATCTCCAGACTCTGTCACGTCTGTCACATGTGCTCAGTGTGAACCTGCTTTCTTCTGTGAAGAGCACAGGGCGCCAGTGGCGAATTAGCCAAACCTATATATAGAGTACAGACCCAAAGTTTGGACACACCTTCTCATTCAAAGATTTTTCTGTATTTTCATGACTATGAAAATTGTACATTCACACTGAAGGCATCAAAACTATGAATTAACACATGTGGAATTATATACTTAACAAAAAAGTGTGAAACAACTTAAAATATGTCTTATATTCTAGGTTCTTCAAAGTAGCCACCTTTTGCTTTGATTACTGCTTTGCACACTCTTGGCATTCTCTTGATGAGCTTCAAGAGGTAGTCACCAGAAATGGTCTTCCAACAGTCTTGAAGGAGTTCCCAAAGATGTTTAGCACTAGTTGGCCCTTTTACCTTCACTCTGCGGTCCAGCTCACCCAAACCATCTCGATTGGGTTCAGGTCTGGTGACTGTGGAGGCCAGGTCATCTGTCGTAGCACCCCATCACTCTCCTTCTTGGTCAAATAGCCCTTACATAGCCTGGAGGTGTGTTTGGGGTCATTGTCCTGTTGAAAAATAAATGATGGTCCAACTAAACGCAAACCGTTTATGGGCGCTTTATGGTTGTATATTTTGATGACATTCTTATTTTTTCACCTGACAAAGAATCTCACGTAGGTCATTTACGTGCGGTTCTTCATAGGTTATGGGAGAACTCCCTGTTTGCTAAACCTGAGAAGTGTTCATTTTGCGTCCAAGAGCTTTCCTTTTTAGGGTTCATCCTATCTGCCAATGGGTTTCGTATGGGCCCTGGAAATGTACAAGCCATTGTTAACTGGGTGAAATCCAGAGACCTCAAGTGTCTTCAGCGTTTTTTTGGGTTTCACCAATTATTATCGCAAATTTATCTTTTCTCAGGTGGTCAAGATACTCACCGATCTCACTCGTAAGGGAGCTGGTCTTAGTGTCTGGTTGTCTCTGGCAGTTGAAGCATTTACAGCATTGAAGAAATGTTTTATGTCTGCTTCTGTGCTGGTTCAGCCCAATCCGTCAGAACCATTCATTGTGGAGGTGGACACATCGGAGGTGGGAGTGGGGGCGGTGTTGTCTCAGGGACCCATCACTTTGAATTTTTCTCCAGGAAATTTTCTCTTGCGGAGAGAAATTACGTTGTTGGCCACAAAACTGGCTTTTGAAGAGTGGAGGCACTGTTTGGAGGGGGCTGTTCATCAGATCACGGTGATTACGGACCACAAGAACCTGTCTTACATTGAGTCTGCCAAACCTGTAACTCCTAGACAGGCTAGGTGGTCGCTTTTTTTTCACATTTTAATTTTTTTATCACCTTTCGGCCCGGTTCCAAGAATGTCAAGGCTGATGCCTTATTTCGCAGCTTTGATCCGATATCACCTCCCGAACCTCCTTCCTCCATTCTTAAGCATGGGGTGGTTGTTGCTGGGGTGTCCTCCGAATTGGAGCTTGAAATTTGTGAGGCTCAGTCTCTTCCTCCTCTGTCATTGCCTGATAACAAGCTCTTCGTCCTAGTTCAGTATCAGTTGAGGGTTCTCCGGAAGTTCAATGACTCTGCTCTGAGTGGGCACCCTGGAGTCTCGGCCACCCAGAGAGCTATTGCTAGACTGTTTTGGTGGACCTCCATGTCTAATGATATCGATGTGTTTGTGTCTACTTGTGATACGTGTGCTCGTGCTAAAGTCTCCCATAACCGGCCGGTCGGGGAATTGGTGCTTTTTCCAATTCCGGATAGACCCTGGACTCATTTGTCCATGGATTTTATCACTGATCTCCCTTTATCCAACGGCAAAACAGTGGTCTGGGTTGCGGTTGACAGGTTCAGCAAACAGGTACATTTTGTTCCCTTGGCAGGACTACCTAATGCTGAAACACTATCTAAATTGTTTATTGAGCACATTGTACGGTTGCATGGCGTGCCTCTGAATGTGGTGAGTTCTCATTCAATAATCGGGCAAATCAGTCCACTGGCACCTCTCCGTTTTTCTGTAATTACGGTTTTCATCCCGATTTTGGTGAATTTTATAGGTTGGATTCGGGGTGTCCAGGGGTGTCCAAGGGTTGATGCGGCGGTTCAATGATTGGGGGAGGTTTGGAGGGAGGTTCAGAAGAACATTGAGGTGGCCCAGGGCAGACAGAAACATTTTGCTAATAAGCGACGATTTGTAGGACCTAAGTTTTTGGTAAGAGATAAAGTGTGGTTGTCTACCAAGAACATACATCTGAAACTTCCCTCCGTCAAGCTGGGTCCCAAGTTTATTGGTCCTTACGAGATCATTGAGGTGGTCAACTCAGTTGCCTTTCGCTTATGCTTGCATCCGTCGCTTCTTATCCCCAATGTATTTCATAGGTCCCTTCTTAAATCGTTTGTACCTTCCTCTACTGAGTCTCCACCTCCTTCTGTTTCTGTGGATGGACAAACAGAATATGAAGTTGAACGTATTGTTGACTCTCATATGGTTCGCAACTCGCATCTGTACTTGGTACATTGGAGGGGTTACGGTCCGGAGGATCGATCTTGGGTCTCGGCGCGATCAGTTCACTGCTGATCGGTTGGTTTGTGCTTTTCATATACGTTTTCCTGGGAAACATAGGGGTCCGATGGCCCCTTCTTGAGAGGAGGGTACTGTCATGATCCAGGCCGGGTTTTTGTCTTGATTCTCCTTTACCAGTCTGGTCATGTTAGGGGTTATTTTTCCCTGCCTCGTTCCTGTGTCCGATCTGCTATATCTCTGTGCTGCAACCTGTGTGCAGTGCCAGTGATATTGCTTATCTTCGGCATGTTTAGCTGGCTCTGGTGAGTTCCTGACCTGTTCATCTGACCCTACCAGTGTCTGTTGACCTTCTTCCTACCCGACCCTGCTCCTTATTTCCCTGTGTGTTAGGATTCCCCAGTATGTGACTTTAGCTTGTCCCTGACGTGATCATGTCTCTCCCATCTGTTAGCTTAGCTATTGACCTTTTGCTCTCTCCTGATTTTGTGTTTGGATTTTCCCTTTGTACTACGTTATTCTCTGGTATCAACTCGGCTCTCTGACTATTCTACTGCCACCTAGTGGTTGCTTCTCTGTATTACTGCTGGTCTGCTTCATTGCAGGGTTTTCAATTTCATTCTCCACTTTGCTGCCATCTAGTTGAGTTTGTGCTGCTCTGCAGCAACCTTCAGTATTACAGCGTGACAATCCACTTCAAATTTATGTTATGAACCTATAACTCTGCCCTTTACCTTGCCAAACAGACCTACTATACCACCCTGATCTCCTCACTATCCAACAATCCCAAGAAATTTTTTGACACCTTTCACTCCCTCCTCAGTACAAAAGCGCAAGCCTCTATCACATATATTTGTGCTGATGACCTGGCCTCCCACTTTATTGAGAAAATATATAATGTCCATCAGTAAATCCGCTCCCAGCCACCAAGTGCTATGACTCCCATCGCTCCCTGCATTTCCCCTGACTCACTCTCCACATTTGATCCCATCACAGAAGAAGTCTCCATTCTCTTTTCGTCTTCTTTTCCGACTACATGCACTAGTGACCTCATTCCCTCATATCTCCTCCAGTCTCTCTCTCCTGTCGTCATTACTCACCTAACTGCAATCTTTAATTTCTCCCTCTCCTCTGGCATTTCCCCTCCTCCTTCAAACACTCTATCATTACTCCATTATTAAATAATCTCTTTCGACCCATCCTGTACAAATAACTACAGACCAGTCTCCAATCTCCCCTTCATCTCGAAACTCTTAGAGCGCCTGGTCTACTCCTGCCTTAATCGTTACCTCTCCACTCATTCCCTCCTAGACCCTTCACAGTCTATCTTCCGCCCCTACATTTGACAGAAAATGCACGCATCAAAGTGACCAATGACCTTCTGACAGCAAAATGTAATGGTGACCACTCTCTGCTCATTCTTCTCAACCTTTCTGCAGCTTTTGACACTGTTGACCACCATCTCCCACTCTCTATGCTCCATTCAATAGACATTAAGGACACTGCTCTCTCCAGGTTCTCTTCCTATCTTATCTTCAGTGTTTCATTCGCTGGCTCTACTTAATCTCCTCTTCCTCTCACTGTTGGGGTCCCTCAGGGCTCAATCCTTGGCCCCCTTCTCTTCTTTCTCTACATGGTCATACCATCAGAACATTTGGCTTTCAGTACCATCTTTATGCTGATGACACACGACTATACACGTCATCCCCTGACCTTACCCCTGCTGTACTACAGAACGCCAGTGACTGTCTGTCTGCTATCTCCAACATCATGTCCGCTCTCTACCTGAAACTCAACCTCTCCAAAACTGAACTTCTTCTGCTCTCGCCGTCTACTAACCTCCCTAAATCTGACATTTCCCTCTCCGTGGGTGGCACCATAATAACACCCTGGCAGCAGGTGCTATATATGCTTTATATATGCTTATATACAAACATGCTCCGCAAATAGGTGATAGATCCAGGTCCCACCAATAAGTCCCAAATCTGTTTTGAGAACAGTGCCGGATTGCGGCCATTGAAGGGGTGGCTGATCATATGAGGGTTAACCAATTCATCTAATGCCTTACCGTACTAGCAAGACATATGTGGATCCCTAACTTAGATGCAGACTCTGCTCAGCTCTTCATGTAGCTGTAAATCTGTTAAATGCTGCTGTCAAACGACAATTACAGTGCCCATCTTGTGGGGCGTGCAGTTCTTATCACTCATTGGCGCACCCTCAGCTCAATCTGGGTGGTACACCGTGTTAGGGTTTGCGGATCAAACTAATGTAAGCTTCCGGGGGGTTTAGCTCTAGGATCGCTGTCTGGGTAGACAGAATGGCACGGAAACAGTTCATTCAGACAGCAGTTTGGTGAAAACTGGCCGCAACCAGTTTTATTAAAGTCCACAGCACACAGATAAAAACAAATCATAAACAGAAACCCTGGGCTTGTCTAGCCACTAAATTACACTTAGATAGATGGCCCTCTCTATCCGGGACCCAGACTCTACCAGTCTGTGCCCAAAACAACACATATCACATATGTTACCAGTATGGAGTTTCACAGACACTCCTCTTTATGTCCGAAGGCAACTCCAATGTCCAGACTTGAGAGAGGTCACCTCCTATTCAGTCGCTATTCGCACGGATTCTCACTGCGACTACTCCTGTGTCCGGGGTACTTCCTGCACCCAGACTGAGATAGCTCACACTCTTAGAGACTGCTTCCTTGTGCCAGGACACCTCCCTGTGTCCGGGCTAAAGACAGCTCCCACACTCTTGGAGACACCTTCTGTGTCTGGACCCCTTGTCCAGACTGAATGAGCTCTCAGATTGTGTTTGCAGACACCTATTTCTGGCTTCCTAATCAACACCTGAGTGGATTCAGGTCTGAGCTGCAAGCGTGTACTGAATGGCAGGTGTAGTGACCTTTCTTTACCACCAGGTTTACAAAGCCACACATTTCGCTCAACCAGTCAGCAAGGTACTTAGGTGAAATATACACCTCATTCACCACATATTCCTTCACTGTCTCACATATCCCCTCCCTCTTCTCCAGACCGGAGGGCTGGTCATCCAGACCGGAGGGCTGGTCAACAATCCAACAGAGACAGTGACCTCTGGACCAGTCATGGCCCTCATCAACTTCATCCTCACCACTGTCATAGCCAACATCAGTCTTCTCTTCATCTGAAGCATCCGCACTACCCTGTACCCTCCCAGGCCTATACTCTCTGCGGGCCTCGGGTATCCTGCACTGTTTCATCTTGACTTTAGTGACAGCCTCAGTCTCGGTATAGTGTCTCACCAGATAAGTACGACCAGGCACGTCAGAACAGCTCTGCTGATTCTTCCTCAGAAACTTTCGTACCTCCTGTTTTTGGGCACTGACCCTGTGTCACCCACTGTCACAGGAGGTATAGGGGTTTTCTCTAATTCCCCCTGAACTTTCTTTAGCACATCTACTTTCTTAAATATCAGTTGATTCATAAATTCTACCTCACAGAACCCAAGCGCCTCTGTCATGATCTCTGACCATTCCGAGCCACACTGTTCAAACGATTGGCACTGTAGAGGGAGCTGATCGTTTTTCTTGGTCGGTACACATAATTTATCCTCTTCTGGTACAGGCTCACTTTGCATAAGACTCAGAGCTCTTACTTCTTTCTCCAGGAGATCCTCATGGCTACGCATCTTCTCCTGTAGTTGTTGGACGTCCTTTACGTCTTCGGCCCTTTCTTCAGGCTCTTCTGGTAGGACATGCTCAGAAGCCCTACCATCAGTCTTCTTTTCCACCACGTTCTGCATCCCATCTGAGCTCCCGTGTATCTGCAGCGGCAATGGAGCGACACATCGCCCCTCCCACTCACTGGGACGTGGTTCAAGTGTAGACTCCATGAAAATGCGCCTGAGCTCACCAAGGCCAACCCGAGGTCTCAAAATCTCATCTTGGGATTTATCCAGATCCTTTGGGTCGCTCGAGAACTCCGATGGCGCACCGGGCGCCAAACTTCCGGCCCGAGCTTCGCGAGTCGCAGCCACGGATCCGGACAGTACACCGTCCACGCCGCTGTCTCGAACAGAAACATATTCCGGGGCAGAGTCATTCCCCACATCCTCAGTCCTGTTCCTCACAGCTTCACTTGAGACATCAGCCTCTGGTGAGGCACCTGGCCTGGTGTCCACCACTTCCATGGCTTTCTCCACCTCTGCAGCATCACCTTTCGAATCCTTGGCCTGATGCAGATCCACACCATACATTGATAACTTCTCATTTTCAACAGCATCCACTTGTGCTGTGTTCAGTTTCAGAGTCCTGTCTTTCACCTTAGTCTTCGCCAGGGAACCGACCAACTGTACAACATCTTCAGATGCCATCCTCCGTCCGACTGCAAGGTCAGCCTCAGCCTTCCTCTCAGGACTCTCAATCTCCTCTGCTACCATGCCTTCCTCATTTGCACTGGTTGCTTTATGGTCATCAGATAATTCACTATCACTATCTGACCCCTTTTTCTCAGCCACATCTGGCTCACTGTCAGGGCTATACACTTCATTTTCATTCACATCCTGCTCACTGTCAGGGTTATACAATTCATTTTCATTCATATCCTGCTCACTGTCAGGGTTATACAATTCATTTTCATTCACATCCTGCTCACTGTCAGGGTTATACAATTCATTTTCATTCACATCTTGATCTGGAACCTTAGTTAACATGTCATCCACAACATTAACTTCACCATCTGGTCCCTCAAGTATGTGACTATGTGACAACCCCAGCACTATACTTCTATATAGTTCAGGCACTAGGAGCTGACTCACAACCTCTCCCTGGACTTCAGTGTTTATGGCAACATGAGAGAACCTCTCCTCAGAGTCAGGCTCCTGGGAAACCTCATTTAGAACAATCATATTTTCCTGTGCTGTTTTAAGAGAGGGTTCTCGCCACTGCTCACTCTCAAAACCGTCACAGGACACAGGCAAGTCAGGGACACTCGGTTCCCGAGAACCACCATCCTCGTCTCCCAACATCACCTGCAAAGAAATTTCATCTTTATCACGGTCATCATCAGTATCATCACTATTATGATTAGCATCATTATCATTATCAATATTATCATGGTCATCATCATTATCACATAAGTTTAACGGCCCACTAGCATTGTGTTCCGCCCCTCGGGACTGCGCACCCTCAGTAGGAGCTTCATCACACTGTCCATCAGAAACATTTTTCCCCCAGAGATCCTTAGACCGGGGAAAGTCATTACCCAATATAACGGGGTGCACCAGGGTCTTCACTACCCCCACTTCATATGAAACCTCCCCGAGTTTGGGGACCAAGTCCACGGCAGTCTCTGGGTAGACTTTGGTGTCTTCATGGATGTACACCACACTCAGGTGCTTATCAGGGATGAAGTCCCTATCACTCAGGCTGTCACATACGGAAGTCACTGGACTCTCTGAGTCCAAGAGGGCCTGTGCTGGGCAGTCACTTACAACCACCGGGGACCCCTGTGGTCCAGTCTCTTCGGCTGAGGTGGACACACACACAGGCTCTGCGCCGGGAGAGAGGGATCTGCCATCATCACAACACATAGGCTCCCCCTCTATTGGACAGTTGGCTGCAATTTCACGCCAGCTCCAACACTGTCCATCACACTCTCCCACCCACATGTCCCCTCGGGCCTGAACCCGCTTATCAGCATACCCCATGTCCCCAACAGCTGGAACGCTCTTACCGCGAGAGTTCAGCGTCCGGGAACTCCGAAGTGACGACCTCTCAGACGGCTGTACCTCAGGAGGACGTGCTTGGGTGTAGCGGTCCACTATCACCTTTTCAACTCCATAATCAGGCCTGCTGACTGCAGACTCCGAACTGTATCTCCAGTCATGAACTCCCCTGGCATGGGCTGTCACCGTAACACCCAGCCGGGTACGAATCTCCACTTTCATCTTAGCATAGTCTTGGCTGTCCTGCTCACTCAGGTCAGCATATGCCCTTTGGGGCTCTCCAATCAGATATGGTGCGACCATCATGGCCCACTCAGATAGGGGCAGATTCTCCTTCTCTGCCAGTTCCTCAAATCTAGTGAGATACACCTCCACATCATCACGAGGTGTCATCTTTTCCAGGGACCGTCTTACCGCCTTCTTTACAGCGGACAAGTCAGGTGCCTTCACAACATTACTCTGAGACGAGGTGCGTAGAGCTGCAATCTGCTCCAACACTCGGTTATTCTCCTGCTGCTGCTGCAGGATTTGCTGCTGGTACTGCAGGCGCTGCTGCTCCATGCTCTGCTGCATGCTTCGCTGGGCCTGCACCAGGTACTCAATGAGCTCCTCCATACTGCCGGACTCATCTGTCTCAATCACAGCAGTCTTATGTTGCACAATAACTTGCGCCATTTGTTCAAACAGCGCCTCCATGCTGTCATCCATGCTGTCAGACTTCTCTGTCTTAACAACGGCAGTCTTCACTCAAGACATACACACTACACAGCTTTTTTCCACAGAAAATTCAGCCTTGCTGTGCAACCACTTTTTTTTTTTTTTTTTTTTTTTCTTGGCAAAGTCTATTAGGGCTACTGTCTCTTTAAGACTGCTCCACAAACTTTTCTTTTGCTGCTGCACATTCCACAGTCATTTTCACAACAAGTTCAGCTTTGCTGTGCATACATTTTCTCTCTGCAGACCCTATCAGGGCCACTGTCTCTCCAAGACTGCTCCAAACAGACGTTTCTGCTGACACATTTTTTTTTTTTTTTTCTGTTGCTATTTCAATAGACTTCACCTTTAATGCTGTCTCTCGCCACTGTGCTGCATGCACACTCCAGCACTAACTGTACCAGGCCCTGCGCTGCCCGCATTCTCCACCAATTGTAAGCTTCCGGGGGGGTTTAGCTCTAGGATCGCTGTCTGGGTAGACAGAATGGCACGGAAACAGTTCATTCAGACAGCAGTTTGGTGAAAACTGGCCGCAACCAGTTTTATTAAAGTCCACAGCACACAGATAAAAACAAATCATAAACAGAAACCCTGGGCTTGTCTAGCCACTAAATTACACTTAGATAGATGGCCCTCTCTATCCGGGACCCAGACTCTACCAGTCTGTGCCCAAAACAACACATATCACATATGTTACCAGTATGGAGTTTCACAGACACTCCTCTTTATGTCCGAAGGCAACTCCAATGTCCAGACTTGAGAGAGGTCACCTCCTATTCAGTCGCTATTCGCACGGATTCTCACTGCGACTACTCCTGTGTCCGGGGTACTTCCTGCACCCAGACTGAGATAGCTCACACTCTTAGAGACTGCTTCCTTGTGCCAGGACACCTCCCTGTGTCCGGGCTAAAGACAGCTCCCACACTCTTGGAGACACCTTCTGTGTCTGGACCCCTTGTCCAGACTGAATGAGCTCTCAGATTGTGTTTGCAGACACCTACTTCTGGCTTCCTAATCAACACCTGAGTGGATTCAGGTCTGAGCTGCAAGCGTGTACTGAATGGCAGGTGTAGTGACCTTTCTTTACCACCAGGTTTACAAAGCCACACATTTCGCTCATACCAGTCAGCAAGGTACTTAGGTGAAATATACACCTCATTCACCACATATTCCTTCACTGTCTCACACTAAATTAAATTAAACTAAAAAGTGTGATCCCAACCCGGGGTCCACCGTGCAGAGATAAAACTGCTGCTAATGTGAACAATGACAGATAAAAACTACTAGCGAGCGTTCCTTCTTAAACACACTAGTTTACTCCACACAGTGTGAATGGAACGTTAAAACCCAACACCAAATAATACTCTGGAATGCACAGGAAGAGGAGTACCAGCTCAGCTAACCACCAAGGGGTACAGGAGATGAGTACCAGCTCAGCTAACCACCAAGGGGTACAGGAGATGAGTACCAGCTCAGCTAACCACCAAGTGGCACAGAAAATGTAAATACCTAACTCAGCTAACCACCGAGCGGTACAGAAAAATGAGGAGTGTGCAATACCCAGATAAAACAATAGGGAATAAGCACGTGGGTTTACTGTGCCCTGAAACTAACCCGTGCTAACCGCACAAGTGGCTGAGACAAGCGCTAGGTCAAGCAAAAAAGCAAAAACCTGCCTAAGGAAAACTAGGCACACATACGAGCCAGCAGAGAGGCAGAGTATCCACCCACACACACACTAAACACAAGTAACGCTAGCGCACCCGTGTGCTTTGCTGAAAGCCCATTATGCGCTAGGCTCCACTCCAAACACTCACGCCCAACCAGACGGGGCGTCGTCCGTGAACCAATCCGGAGCTGCCACATAACCAGAGCAGTCCGAGCACCAATAAGAAGGCATCACATCACGGACATGCTCAATAAGGTGACTTCTGGACATAGACTCCAGAGAGTAGGGCTGCCTTAGTATACCACTGATTACCATAGACTTTAGCTGCAACCACATGTATAACAGGAGCCTGAGCAAGTTGCTGGGACTGATGTGTGTGCTAAGCAGCAGACCCAGAGGCTGGGCCTGGATAGGAGACTACGGCACCAGACAAGGTTTGGGATCTATCCCACACAGTGGAAGAATCCCGGTGCCTAACACACCGATGGGTTGTCATAACAGGCTGAGATCTTGTGAAGTCTCCTATGCTTGTCATGACCATTCTCCCATGAGTCCTTTTAGCAGTACTGATGCCTTATTTAGAACTGTTTTACTCAGGTGGAAAATAAATGTTAGCCCCCTTTTAATTTATTTCAGCTGTGGCTTTGTTTTAGCTCCCTTTCAAATTTTCCACTACCAACTTTCTTTTTTATAGGGTGTTGGGATTCTGCATTGTATCAATTTCTATGATCTATACTTCCATCTATGCTTCATATTTGGGTTTCCTTTATTGCTTGTTAGTATATTGATCTTGGATGTGTTCCTTACATTGCTGATAATGCTTCTTTTGTTCTCTCTTTATAACATGAATAAATACCATTCTCCATTACTTTGAATAAATCAGCCACCATTCACACTTCCAAACTGATTATTTTGACTCTGTCTATTGTAGGGGTACCGAAAGGAGAACAAAGGAGCTATGTGCTTAAACATAACAATTTATTCATACATAGCGTATAATGCATACATCAAATTCATAAAGGTAGAAGGACAGTACATAGGTAATCCGGCAGTACAAGCACAATATCCGTAATGGATAGGCACATAGAAATGTATGAGAGATAGTCCACGCAAAATAAACACAATGATCATTGGTAAACATGTAAAAATGTAAGTATCACAATGAATTCATAGTATACCATGGCAAACTGCAAGGTGTTGCCATAAGAAAAACAGTCCCCAATGCGTTTTTTGCATGCTTTTTATATTGCTTCCTCAAGGGGTACGGTATACTAATCCATCTGACAGGACCTTAACTTTTAACGGTGGCAATCACATGATCGGAACACTGACCAATGAGATTGAGGTGGGTGGCACATTTGGGCCCAGCCCTGCACACCCAGCTATTGTCACACGGCCCAAGGTAGCATTGAGCATGCGTGAAAGCAGGAGCACGTCACTATGGCTCCCGAGCATGCAGGAGCTCCAAATACTGTAGATGCTGGGGAACAAGAGAGGGCCTCAAGGCGGAAGAGTGCACATCAATATTCATAGGTTTAAATATGAATGTATCTTGTGCCAACATACAGGAGCCGCTATTGCACAGACCAGAATAATTTAAAGTGCTCAATGGTTTAAAAAGTGCTTATTAGACAATTCACATAAAAGGAGTGTGAAAACAAAAGTAACAAAAATAATATAAATGAAAAATACCACAAAAAATGACAAAATATGAAAACACATGCTAAGAGAAATATGAGTACTAATGAAAAAAATAATCGAAAAGTGGATATTAAAAAATGCCAGAAATAAAATGACATAACAATGGTGTATTCAAATAAAATGCAATATCCCAAAATGCACCACTAGTGTCCAACAGATTATTTCAATATATTCAAGGCACTTGTCTGTAAACTTGCTAATTGTAGTAAAAAAGAAGCTGTAAGAAAGAGAAGCAACCGGTCAAAGACATACAACAAATAACAGACAAAATATGCAAAAGAATATAGGATAAAAACAATAGAGGATGGGAGGCAGGTGTTTACAGGAAATATGTGAAACTAAGTGTCCCATTCAGACCATCTGGAGCCATTGTGCCCAGAGAGACAATCTACGGAAGTTTCTTGTTGAGCCAGTAAGTTCTTAATGTTTTCATCAGTAACAACATAAATGACATCAATTCTCCTTTTTCATAAGGGATCTAGGATTACATCCCTTGGGTATTTTAAAATGCCATTAAGGCTGTCCTGATTGGGCAATTTCTTAGGATGAAGCAGATCTACTCATCGAAGGATAAATTTGAAATTCAATCAATGGACCTCAAATTATAATTTTGGGAAAGGGGGTATAGACAGAGGTGTATTACAAATGAAGAACTAAAATCACTTCAGGAAACAATTTACTACAACAATCTATTACAAAAGTTAATCGTGATGAAAAAATATGGTTTATATCATAATTTAATCATTAGTGATAAACAATTTGATCTATCCTGACCATCCCGTAACAATGTGCTTGTATCACATTTATTTATGGAATGTCCTGTGCAGGTTAGGAATACTTCTCTGACTCTATTTACTGTAAACTGTTTTTGGAAATGACCATTATCTTTATTTTCTTTTTTTAGGTTCTGGCATGTGTTTAAGACTGGTAAATGGCAATGGTCAATGTAACGGTCGTGTAGAAATCCTCTATAATGGAGCATGGGGAACTGTGTGTGATGATTATTGGGATATTAATGCTGCACAAGTTGTATGCCGGCAGTTAAATTGTGGCCAAGCTCTTGCAGCTAATGGCAGTGCTGCATTTGGCCAAGGACAAGGAGCAATTGTATTGGATGATGTGCAATGCACCGGCAATGAACAACACGTATGGGACTGTCCACATCAACCATTTACAGTACATAACTGTGGACATAATGAAGATGCTGGAGTCGTCTGCTCAGGTATAGTCAGATGGATAAAATAATGATTAATCATCTGTTATCATATCACGTTAGATGTAAGAGTTCTGAGAGATCATATTTTCTACCACTTAGGGTACTGCAAACAAGAAATAGCTTTTTTTAAAAAAACTGTTAGTGGACTCGAGGTATCTTAGTTCCTGTCACATTACCCCCTAGTTGCTAGGTCATCAATTTTCTAACAATGAGTTTATTTATTCTTTTATATATATTCTAATAGCTTCTACAGTCGCATGTAAAAGTTTGGGCACCCCTCGTCAAAATTACTGTTATTGTGAAGAGTTAAGGAAGTTGAAGATCAAATAATGCAAACAAAACAACATCTGAAAAAAGCCGAAGTTGAAAAGAGGATGGCTTCTACAACTGGATAATGATCCTAAACACACATAAACACACATCAAAATTCACAATAGACTTCCTCAAAAGTGCAAACTGAAAGTTTTATAATGACCCTCACAGTACCCTGATCAGAACATCATTGAAAATCTGTGGCTAGACCTCAAAACAGCAGTGCATGGAAGACTATACAGGAATCTCACAGAGCTGAAGAATTTTCCAAGGAAGAATAGATGAAAACCCCTCAAACAAGAAGTGAAAGCATTTTGGCTGGCTAGAAAAAGCATTTAAAAGCTGTGATACTTGCAAAAGGAGGTGCTACTAGGTACTAATCATTCAGGGTGTCCAAACTCTTGCTTCGGCCCATTTTCTATATTTGTAATTTTTAAAATGTAAAAATATTACAATATTTTTTTGGCCTAAATACAAAGGAAATGTGCAATCTTTAACTTAAGCCCTTTTAGTGATCAGTTTTTCAGCTTGCTTAACTGTTCACAATACAAGTAACTTTAACCGGGGTGCCCATGCTTTTACATGCTGTTGTATAAGCTCCATTAATTCCACAGCACTGTAAACTTTCCATCACTGGCAGCAAACTAAGAAAGGACTTTTTAAACTTTTGATGGTTTTCATTATATATTCATTTTTAAAATTTTACATAATTTCTAATTTTTAAATAATGTCTTTTCAATACTTTTGAAATGCCTATTAAATGCTGCTATCAAGGGGCATTTACAGTTTAGTTCTTATTGCCCATTGGTGGACCCATTATTCAGTCTGGGGTGTTCACCGATGGGTTGTCATAACAGCCAGAGGTCTGCTGAAGATCACTGTGCTTGTCATTAATGTACTCCTGTGAGACCTTCTTGCAGTACTGATGCCTTATTTTGTACTGTTTTACTTCTGCAACGTGATCTTGAGATGGGAGAAGATGGTTTGCCATGAGCGTTGGCGATCTGATGCCTTATTTAGCACAGTTTTTCTCAGGCTAAAAATACCTGATACCTCACATTTAATTTATTTGGGTTGAAACTTTGTCTTGGTTCTGTTTCCAGTTTTTTACTACCAATTTTTTTTTTCTATTAGGTGTTGGGATTCTGTGTTGTATCCATTTCCATGATCTATATTTACATCTATGATTTGTATTTGTGCTTCCTTTATTCCTTTATTTATTGGGCAAATGTTTTTTAGTTTATCTCTTCAGTCACTAAATATGTGAATCTTTTTGGGATGTAACATTATATTGATCTTCAATGTGTTCCTTATATTGCTGTTAATGATTCCTTTGTTCACCCTCTAAAATGGGATACATATCTTTTCCCATGATGACTCAAGACCCATTGCACTAACCCCACTTAACCCTACTGGGAAATAAGACACGTGACAACTGCTGTGGTGTCAAAAATTGGCCGAGGAGCCTTTATTAAGAGATTCCTGAAAATATTAATATGAGTTTTAATTCATAAATCCATAAATAAATAATAAATAATTAGTTACTCAACTTAATAAAATACCAGAACCAATCTGCCCAAGATTACTGTGCGATTTTACCTGTAAACAGCAACAAATCAGAAACTCATCCACCTTTGATAGGCAACTCATTCTCACTAATAATGGACCTCGACAGCATACAATAACAAAGTCCATAAAAGTCAGGGAGAAGGGCGAGAACTTAAAGAAATCTTCAGCTGCTCAGCAGTCCTGACAGGAATGCAGGTCTACTTATAGCTTACATTTTGGCGCCCTTTCTCTGGCCCTATTATATCAGACCTATTGATGAGCAGAGAAAAGAATGGATGAGCGCGTAGTGAATTATTTGGACTCGCTATACTCCTGACGAGTAGGTCTTAATACTCGGGTATTCGTAACGAGTAGCAAGTCTAATGGAAGTCAATGGGAAATGTGAGTAATTTTATGCTGGACCCTACAAAGCAGTCTGGGGGCCTGAGGAAAAGGCTGAAATGGGTTCATGATTGTTTAAAAGCAGGCGGTAAAAAGCTGTTGGATGGTTAACGCAAGAAGAAGCCACCCATCATCATCACAAGGGGTTCACAATTCTAAAGGTTGGACTACTGTCCATGTTGTTCCACTACCACTGCACAATGTACGGGCATAGACATAGTGTCTTCAAAACATTAGCCCTAGGGGCTGTATCATGGTTGACACAGGAAGGAGGCCTCAAGAGCCAGACAATTATGAAGCTAAACTACTAGCACGGTAGTTCCAGTGCCCAATGTGCAGGCATAGACATAGTGTCTTCAAAACATTAGCCCTAGGGGCTGTATCATGGTTGATGCAGGAAGGAAGCCTCAAGAGCCAGAAAATTATGAAACTAGAATACTAGCACAGTGGTTCCAGTGTCCAATGTGCCGGCATAGACATAGTGTCTTCAAAACATTAGCCCAATTGGCCTGAGTTTAACGCCAAATATTTTGCTCGCCAGTCACCATGGAAGACAATGGTGCTGGCTGCGTCTCAGTTGTGCAGTACCGTGCGTGCTATTCGGTGTGCAAACAGCACCGCAAGGGTAAAAAAATTGGACTGCACAGGGGTAAATCTAACCCCAAAAATAGCTGGGAAAACTGTCACTACTCCCTGACCTTATACAGTAATTTCAGCAAGAGCTGAGATATTGAGGTATTATGTATGCAACTCTGCTGCCTGTCTCTCTGCACTACTACAGTCGACTACTACTAGAATAGCTTTCACAAGAGCTTTTGTGTTTTTTTTTAGATGATTTCCAAAAGCACAACTCTCCCTAGCAGCTGTTCACACTCTTCCTACGCTAGCACTAGCTGTGTTCCGGATGCAATGTGCAGAAAATGGCGCCAGCAGGGCTTGTATAGAGCCTATGAGTCATAGCCTACTATGATGACTCATCAACCAAGAAGGCTGCAGCATTACTGTGATTGGCTAAAGCTGGGCGGGAGATACGAATATTGCGAGGCGAGTAGTGAAATACTCGCTAGGATTCAAGTACCGCATTACTCGCCGAGTAACGAATCCTAACAAATATACTCACTCATCCCTAATAACAACCAATAAAACAACACAAACTCATTTAGGCTGTTGCTGAGCCCCCAGTAAAATTAACCCCTGATAAACCGAACTCTGATTAATACACTGCCATGTTTGTGACATTATGCAACCACAAGCGTATGCCAGCTGTGTGGTTTTCCATGATGACACAAGACCCATTGCACTAACCCCACTTAACTCTACTGGGAAATAAGACACACAACAACTGCTGTGGTGTCAAAAAATTGGCTGAGGTGCCTTTATTAAGAGATTACCTGAAAATATTAGCATGAGTTTTAATTCATAAATCCATAAATAGAATAAATAATAATTAATCAATTTAATAAAATACCAGAACCAATCCGCCACAAGGGGGGGGGGATTTCAAGAATTGAATAATTATCCCCCCACACACGCACACCTCAGCCAATATTCCAAAGTGTTCTGGAGTCTGAGATTAAATATATTGAATCCCACATCGGACAGATGAATCAAATCTGTCCGATAGAGACCCGACATGAAGCCCTCCAAGTCAACTTGCCTATAGAAATTCCCCCTAATAGCTAGCATAAACTTGCACATATCTTTATTTATATGCTTCCTGATCCTCTCCAAAAACCATAATCCGGAAGCACGTCAAAGCAGCCTCGAGACCATTTCGGAAAAAAACAAGGAGCAAGACGGAAACTGACATTGAATCCAAGCAATGTCTCTTTTCATTTGAGACAATAAATCCCAGGTACGAATCTTACCTATATCGTTTCCTCCTAAATGAATAACTAAAATGTCCGGGGAAGAAAAAATGCAGAAAATGCAATCAAAACTCAGGCAAGTCAGCCCAACGAAGGCCCCTTTTACCATACCAAAATACCCGCACTTGACTTGTTCAAAAAGCCAGGTTATTGGAATGAGCCCAGTGGATAAATGAGTGACCGACCAGCCATGCAAAATTTGAGCCTGAGGAAATAGAGAAAAGAAAGTTAGTTCACTAAGGCAAAAGCAAATGAGGGCGAATATACAACTTAAATTTTTTAGACTGCCATCTCTGAATTTTTTGAATTAAGGAGTCAGATAAACCTAAACTAGCAGCAATAGTAGCCGCTCCAATCCTCAATGAATGGTAAGTGAACCCAAAACCATCCAAGTGAAGCAGACTCAGGCACTTCTTTAAAATAAAATTGAACTGATAAACGGTTGAGGGGCAACCGTTGCTATGACAAAAGAAACGACCAGGGATAAATCCTCTACATTTTAACCAACCTTCCATGTTGCTAACTGGGCAAACTAAAGAATCTGGACAACATAAAAGAGTGACTGATGCACCTCTACCACACTGGTCGGTCTTGGACTTTCGGATAAAAATCTAAATATTAGATGCAGAAACCCGGACATCCAACAAACACAAACCCGAACAAACTTATGCGGGAAGCCAAAACCAATTCACTGACCCGGAGTGCAGCAAAAAACGCCACGATGAAAGCCGCGCGAAAGAAAGCAAGTTCGTAATCATCACAACATACTTTCTCTAAAGCACAGAGCAACCTGACTAACAGGGCTTCTGTAATGGGACGATGACCACTGGGGCAAAACAAGATTTCTTGTAACCTTTTATAGCCTGTTTCACTATAAATAAGTTGGTCAACCCAGCTTCACCATGAAGACGTAGAAAAAAGTAAATCCCTGCTAAAGTCTTCTGAATATATGACCAATTAAGAATTCAAAAAAGCATAAAACAGACTCAGGAGTGCGCCTCAGTATGGGAAAGCTGTACATTTTACAAACGTTGACCCATACTTTCCAGGAAGAAGAATAAGACTCCCAGGTATTAACGGCCACAGAACCGGTGATCAACTCTGGTATCTTCCTCAAATGAGGAACCAGCATTGGGACAGAAACGGGCAACCTTTCTGAGCTCAACCTGGAAATGACTCTCGGAAATCTGATAGACGCTGATGAGACAACAATTGAACAGGTAAAAGACAATTCTGATAACAGAAACTAGCCTTCAACCAAATATTAGCTTTCAAACACTGTAAAGCAATTTGCCTAAGAAGAACAGAGGCCCATGAGTTCTTAGAAGTCTGAGTGTTAATGGCAAAAGCCAACCCCTTACTGTGGGACTGTAAACAAATTCTCGAATTTGAAAATTTCGAACACCAAAGAAATAAACACACCAAGATACAGAACAGTTCAGTGACTAAGTTGTTAGAAGTAATACCTTTCGAAAGCCAAGTCAGGTGCCAAGAAGCAGCACACCATTCACGATCAAAAATAACACCAAAGCTAAACTCACTGATTACGGTAAACAAAGAGATAGAAAACGAATCTTGAAAGGCGTGTTGCCAACAAGAAATTCCATTGTAATTGTCTAGAAATTCAGACCAAACCAAAAGATCTGATTTCAACGAACTTGTCAACCGGATATGTGAACCTGTGGAGTTAACACCAACTGTGGCATCATACATTCCCCACAAGAACACCCTACTCATCGGAATAATTCGTACAGCAAAGTTAAATAGGCCTAAAGTGGACTGCAATTGCCGTGGTGTGCGAGGTTTCTGCGAGGATGTGCCAGTGGCTGAACATATGGGGCAGGGATGAGAAGGTGAGTAGGTGGTGGTCAGATAGGGGGAGGGGAGAGGTTGTGAAATTAGATAGGGAGCAGAGGCGGGTGAAGATGAGGTGTAATGTATGTCCATCTGTGTGGGTGGCTGTGGAGGACCACTGAGTAAGTCCAAAGGATGAAGTAAGAAGAAAAGGTAGCACACTGTAGCGCTATAGCTTGCAAACACGAAATATGAAAAATATGAAAAATGAATTACATCATTACCTTAGAAATATGAAAAATTGAGAAGTCTTAGCGCATAAGATGGCCAAATTATGTGAGCCTGATAGCCACGTCAAGGCTCTTCTCGTATATCAGGTCCCTAACTAATGCCTATCCTCGCTTTAGAAAAGTCTGTCTGCATGGGAACCTATGAATCCTCTTTTCAGACTAAAATCTACATCTCTGTGGAGGGGTGATGAACCTGCTGTAATTAAAAGGCCTGTGACCACCAGGTGGAGTGCTCAGGCAGAAGGTAAATGAATACATATCAAAAAACTGACCGGCACATCCAAACTTAGATTCAGTGTGAACAGGTGCTAAACCTAGAGTCACCAACTCATATACATACAAGAAGAAAAGGTAGCACACTGTAGCGCTATAGCTTGCAAACACGAAATATGAAAAATATGAAAAATGAATTACATCATTACCTTAGAAATATGAAAAATTGAGAAGTCTTAGCGCATAAGATGGCCAAATTATGTGAGCCTGATAGCCACGTCAAGGCTCTTCTCGTATATCAGGTCCCTAACTAATGCCTATCCTCGCTTTAGAAAAGTCTGTCTGCATGGGAACCTATGAATCCTCTTTTCAGACTAAAATCTACATCTCTGTGGAGGGGTGATGAACCTGCTGTAATTAAAAGGCCTGTGACCACCAGGTGGAGTGCTCAGGCAGAAGGTAAATGAATACATATCAAAAAACTGACCGGCACATCCAAACTTAGATTCAGTGTGAACAGGTGCTAAACCTAGAGTCACCAACTCATATACATACAAGAAGAAAAGGTAGCACACTGTAGCGCTATAGCTTGCAAACACGAAATATGAAAAATATGAAAAATGAATTACATCATTACCTTAGAAATATGAAAAATTGAGAAGTCTTAGCGCATAAGATGGCCAAATTATGTGAGCCTGATAGCCACGTCAAGGCTCTTCTCGTATATCAGGTCCCTAACTAATGCCTATCCTCGCTTTAGAAAAGTCTGTCTGCATGGGAACCTATGAATCCTCTTTTCAGACTAAAATCTACATCTCTGTGGAGGGGTGATGAACCTGCTGTAATTAAAAGGCCTGTGACCACCAGGTGGAGTGCTCAGGCAGAAGGTAAATGAATACATATCAAAAAACTGACCGGCACATCCAAACTTAGATTCAGTGTGAACAGGTGCTAAACCTAGAGTCACCAACTCATATACATACAAGAAGAAAAGGTAGCACACTGTAGCGCTATAGCTTGCAAACACGAAATATGAAAAATATGAAAAATGAATTACATCATTACCTTAGAAATATGAAAAATTGAGAAGTCTTAGCGCATAAGATGGCCAAATTATGTGAGCCTGATAGCCACGTCAAGGCTCTAGGCATTAGTTAGGACCTGATATACGAGAGGAGCCTTGACGTGGCTATCAGGCTCGCATAATTTGGCCATCTTATGCGCTAAGACTTCTCAATTTTTCATATTTCTAAGGTAATGATGCAATTCATTTTTCATATTTTTCATATTTCGTGTTTGCAAGCTATAGCGCTACAGTGTGCTACCTTTTCTTCTTGTATGTATATGAGTTGGTGACTCTAGGTTTAGCACCTGTTCACACTGAATCTAAGTTTGGATGTGCCGGTCAGTTTTTTGATATGTATTCATTTACCTTCTGCCTGAGCACTCCACCTGGTGGTCACAGGCCTTTTAATTACAGCAGGTTCATCACCCCTCCACAGAGATGTAGATTTTAGTCTGAAAAGAGGATTCATAGGTTCCCATGCAGACAGACTTTTCTAAAGCGAGGATAGGCATTAGTTAGGGACCTGATATACGAGAAGAGCCTTGACGTGGCTATCAGGCTCACATAATTTGGCCATCTTATGCGCTAAGACTTCTCAATTTTTCATATTTCTAAGGTAATGATGTAATTCATTTTTCATATTTTTCATATTTCGTGTTTGCAAGCTATAGCGCTACAGTGTGCTACCTTTTCTTCTTGTATGTATATGAGTTGGTGACTCTAGGTTTAGCACCTGTTCACACTGAATCTAAGTTTGGATGTGCCGGTCAGTTTTTTGATATGTATTCATTTACCTTCTGCCTGAGCACTCCACCTGGTGGTCACAGGCCTTTTAATTACAGCAGGTTCATCACCCCTCCACAGAGATGTAGATTTTAGTCTGAAAAGAGGATTCATAGGTTCCCATGCAGACAGACTTTTCTAAAGCGAGGATAGGCATTAGTTAGGGACCTGATATACGAGAAGAGCCTTGACGTGGCTATCAGGCTCACATAATTTGGCCATCTTATGCGCTAAGACTTCTCAATTTTTCATATTTCTAAGGTAATGATGTAATTCATTTTTCATATTTTTCATATTTCGTGTTTGCAAGCTATAGCGCTACAGTGTGCTACCTTTTCTTCTTGTATGTATATGAGTTGGTGACTCTAGGTTTAGCACCTGTTCACACTGAATCTAAGTTTGGATGTGCCGGTCAGTTTTTCGATACAAAGGATGAAGTAAGTGACAGGAGTTTGGAGGCTGCTGGCTGGCAGGTGTCAGTAGGGATGTTAAAGTCACCCATGATGATGGTGGGGATGTCAGAGCAGAGAAAGTGAAGAAGCCAGCTGGAGAATTGGTCAATGAAGGCAGTGGCTGAGCCCCGTGGTCGGTATATGACGGCCATTTGGAGATTAGAGGGAGAGTAGATACGGACCGAGTGGACCTCAAAGGAAGGGAGGATGAGGGAGGGTGGGGGTTGGATAGGGTTGAAGGAGCAGTTATTAGAAAGAAGGAAACCTAGTCCTCCACCATGTCTGTTGCCAGAGCGAGGAGTGTGGGTGAAGTGGAGGCCACCGTAACTCAGTGCAGCATGGGAGGCAGTGCCAGGGGGCGTCAGCCAGGTCTCAGTGAGGGCCAGGAAGGAGAAGTTGCTGGAAGTAAAGAGATTGTGGATCACATGGAGCTTGTTGCAGATGGAGCAGGCGTTCCAGAGTGCTCCAGAGAGAGGAAGCTGGGGGTAGGGGTCAGTGGCACAGGTTTTAAGTGTGAGGGATTGCAGTAGTTTCTCTTACTGTGAGAAGTATAGGGGTGAGGATTAGTGGGATGTATGTGCAGGGGGGGCCAGGATTGGGGGATATGTCGCCAGCAGTGAGAAGAAGCAGAGAAAGGGAAAGCAGATAGGTGAAGGAGAGTGAGCGGCTTACATTATATTTTAGTGGGAGAGGTCTGAGGTTAAGAAGCAGGTCTGCAGATGAGGCGATGTGGGGGGGTAAGAGAGAGGGGGAGACAGTTATTTGGTTTGAGCTTGCAGGGGTTTGGGGTAGCGAAGGAGAGTGAAGATTAATGGAGCGAAAACGGTGAGGGCAAATGTGAACATGGTTAAAGAGCAGGGTAAAAGAAAGGCAAGTAAAATTAGAAGACAGTGATGATTCTTACATTCTGACCGATTTCTGGACTATTTCTGGATATATTTCTGATGTAACACTTCAAAGATGTCACACTTAAAATGATGTCACATCTGATCAAGGTCATATCTGACCTGCTCCATTCAACTTATACCATTCAAAAGTCCAAGAAATGAAGCCAGGTGAGAGAAAGAGAGAGGAGGAGAAAGGAGCAGGAGGACAGTTCACAGCAGGGTGCAATTAACAGATTGCAGTTAATAGAACATTTGCCTAGCATCACAGATGAAGAAAGACAGATTAAGATGAAGGTATAGGCCTAGGAGTGAGGGTCACAGACAATTCAATATGTATTCAGTAAATCTGAAGTATGCTACATGAAATTAAAATCAGGGAAAAAAGCAGCAGCGTACCAGTTAAAACAGAAAAAAGGAGTACATAGGATTCTGGGGTGCAGTGGGTATTCTGGATAGAGAGGTGATTCAGACGTACCAGTTAAAACAGAAAAAAGGAGTACATAGGATTCTGGGGTGCAGTGGGTATTCTGGATAGAGAGGTGGTTCAGACGTACAAGTTAAAACAGAAAAAAGGAGTACATAGTATTCTGGCGTGCAGTGGGTATTCTGGATAGAGAGGTGGTTTAGACAAACCAGTTAAAACAGAAAAAAGGAGTACATAGGATTACGCCTGACCCTTGTGGATTACCTTTTTTATTGGTAATAAAAAGGTAAAAGAGGGTAATTGTTGGTGAGTGATTTTTACTTATAAAGGCTTTTTGTGTGTGTATTTATTTCTTTTGACTACAGAGTTAGTAATGGTGTAGTCTGATAGACGCCTCTCCATTACTAACCTGTGGGCTTGATGTCTTTGGACATTACACAGATGACATCAACTCCAAAACCATTACCCTGATTTCCACCACACCAGGTCAGTCAGGAAGAAATGAGGCTAAGCACTAGAATTGGCGCATCTAATGGATGAGCCATTTCTGAGGTGATTGAGGGCTGCTCTTATTAGTCTGGGAAGAAGCCAATATCCATGGCCTTTCTCAGCCTTTTAATACCAGCCTAAAGCTGTCTGCTTAGTCTTTGATGGTTTTTCTATTGGCATATGCAACAGATTGGGACTTATTATAAGTAAAAGGAGGACTTTATACTAACCAGACAGCAGATGGCGATAGTGTGTAATTTTATATGCTTGCTGTAATGTGGGGAGGGAAACTCTCGTTGTTGTTGGTTGTTTTACCTTTGCTTCCTGTTTCGTTTTCTCCACGGACTGTGTGACACTGAATTGTATCTCATGTTTGTCCAGTATGAAGTAAATACTGTTTACTCAAGATATCTTGTTGTCTGAAGCTTGCGTAAGTACAGTGCCGACGATAAGAAGATGCACTCTGCGACATTTTCAACATAGGGGGCATCCCACGTCATTTTTGTTGCTCATGCTACTGTGAGCAGCCTCCGTGGCCTAAAACTGCTACCACAACTTGCAATCTCTCCAAACTTGTCTCCCGTTGAGCACATCTTGGATGTCAATGGTCAGCAACTGCAAAGACAGCTGCCAGCAATGGATCTTGATGATATGGCAAAGTGCATTCAGTGTGGGAGAGCATTCCTCAGATTAGTAGCCTCACTGATAGCAGCCAAGGCATGAAAGCATGTGTTCATTTCTGTGCATGACACACATACTAACTAGAACAATGGCTCTGTGGTTAGCATTGTTGCTTTGCAGCACTGGGGTCCTGGATTCAAATCGCACTCATGGACAACAACTCCAAAGAGTTTATAAGTCCTCTCTGTGTTTGAATGGGTTTCATCCCACACACCAAAGACATACTAATATGGAATTTAGGTTCTGAGTCCTAATGAGAATAGGGATGATAATGTCTCTAAAGCGGTGTGGAATTAATGGTGCCATATAAGTGAGTAAAATTAATTTAAAAAAATACTCAGAACTGAATAAATTGAGATGTTTATGTCATTAACATGTCTGTTCATCCAATGATTTTCATAATGCCACATTGTTATTCTTGATGTTGCAATTTTAATGCAAATGAGTGTACATAAAATGCAATGCAAAATAAATATCAGTAGTTAATTTAATAACTGCATAATCCTGGATTATAAAAAATCCCCGTGTTCTGTGAACATTTAGCTGAAAGGTAGAGATTTATCTAATAAAGCATGCATGATTTTGGTGTAAAATAAACAAAACAAGTAGGAGCCTCATAGAGACAATAATAGTATATTTTTTGTCATGGAGATTTGTTGCTATGCAGATTGTTCATTTTGCTTTTATTTTCTATAGCTTCTAGTCTATTTTAGTAATTATTTGATTGTTTGTACTATGTATTTAGCTACAACTTAGTTTCACAGCAGTACCAAGAGAACAGTAACGGAGGACTTCAGCAGACCCTTGGCAGTCCTAGTAGGCCATTAATTATTTTCCAAGGAGAAAAAAGGGTGATCATTTTATTTTTAATTATTTAAAATTATGCAAAAGCAATAATTTGGTTGTATTGTATTTTCTATAGTTCTTTACAAATTATACCGTATATTGCTTAAGATTAAAACAACAGTTTGGTTGCATTATATTTTATACAGTTCTTTACAGATTACATAATGCTCAATATTTATAACATAAAATTCTATACAATATCTAATTTTACTTGATATCTAATTTGTCTGTTTGTGACATTACAGGTAATCAGAACATTAATGGTGGCAGTAAGTACCGTACATATGTTTTTATTAACCAATAAGTACAATAAATATGAGTCAGCAAAATAGTTGGGCCAGGGAATGAAAGGGCACCCACTGAACAATACATTTACACATGAATATACTGAACTTTATGCATTTTTTGTAAATGTTTATGTGAATTAGAGACTAATAAAACTAGGAAAATAAGAGGATGACTTTCAAACGGTAGTAGGGAAGGCTGCAGAGAGGGATAGTTTTTATAGCAATGTTTTGCTATAATTTTTAACAGCAAATAAACATTAAAAATACTGAAAAGACCTACCTAATAGAGGCAAGGGTTCCAGTCTGAGTTAGGGCTTTCAGACATCAGAATTTTCTAGGTGCGAGAAAAACAGACTGATTATTATTTTTATCAGAGTGTGATGCGAGCATCATCAGTTTTTCTCATACTTGGAGAGAAAAAAATGCTTCTTCATCTTCTCCTTTCTGACAGTCCATGAAAATGGCACTACACTCGGATGTCATCTGAGTGCAGTTAAATTTTTTCACAGACCCCATAGACTTGCGTTGAAGATTTCGATCCAATCCTCAGATCAAAATTGGACATGTCTCCAATGTTTTCTGTAGACCACTCACGTACACAGCCCCATAGATTGTCATACATATGACTGCTATCTTAGGTTTCATGGATAACACTAGTACAAGAAAACTGGATGTGTGAACAAGCTCTTAGGCTGCATTCACAAAGCTGTGTGTTACCAACTTAGAGAAGCAAAATGATTTTTTCCTAGGTGTCATAATAGTTGCATACTTGTTGCTTCCTTTTCTTTTCTCATAGTTTTTTTTCCACTTAATCAGTTAGGCTATGTTCACAAGTTCAGTATTTGGTCAGTATTTCAAATTAGTGTTTGTAAGCCAATACCAGAAGCAAGTTAAAAATACATAAGTGGTGACGTGTTTCTATTATACTTTTCCTCTGATTGTTCCACTCCTGTTTTTGGCTTACCCAAATACTTATGTCAAATAATGATCAACAATTCAATGTGTGAATGTGGCTTTAGACTGTCTGAACTTTCTTTTATCCATTGACATTTATCAATGGATCAGTTAAAAATGGATGAAACTCTGAAGTGCAAAGGGCGTCTTCAGTGTATCATCTGTATTATATAAAGACTTTAATAGCCTAGTCTGATCTGCAAATGGATGAGAATAGTACACTCTCTGAATCTTATTTCCCAGAGTCACGGATCCGTTTTCAAAAATGGATGTATGTATGGATTAATGAAACACTGTGGGTCCTTGTGCTTTCAAACAAACAAAAAAAAAAAACAGATAGCAATCTCATACGTAGCATTTCAGCATTTGTGATTTTGCACCATTAATACAGTTCAATTGCAAAAGCCTTTTGAAGTCATGAGACAATTTTGACTTCCTATCCAGTACCCACTATATTTATGGGAAATTCATCAGCAATCTCTTCATTAACCCCTTCCCGACCTATGATGCCTACGTAGGCATCATGAAAACCTGTGCCATTACGACCTGTGACGCCTACGTAGGTGTCATGGTATAAATCGCGTTCCTGCGGGTCGGGTGACCGGGGTCACTGAAAGGTCACCTGACTCAGGCACAGGAGGTCTTGTGCTTCACCCCAGGGGGGTGGCTTTGCCAGATCGCTCTGATTGGCTGTTGAAAGTGAAGCAGCCAATCAGAGCGGTTTGTAATATTTCACCAAAGAAACATGGTGAAATATTACAATCCAGCCATGGCCGATGCTGCAATATCATCGGCTATGGCTGGAGACAGTAATATGACCCCCCACACTGACTGACAGGGGCTATCTGCCCCCGCCACCGACTGACGGTGGCGATCTGCCGGCGCCATCACCATCTGCTCCCCCTCTGCTTCCTTCCGCTCTCCACCACCTTCCGATCACCCCCCTTCACCTCCCCCGGAACCTTAAGACTCCCGGTGTCCCTCCTCGCTTCTGCATAGGCGCCGCCACCTTCCGGCCGGCAGATTCATTCATTCATTCATTCATTCAGGGACATTTTGATCACTGTGATAAACACTATCACAGTGATCAAAATAATAAAAATAGTAAATAACCCCCTTTTATCACCCCCATAGTTAGGGACAAATAATAAAATAAAGAAAATATTTTTATTTTTCTATTATGGTTAGGGTTAGAATTAGGGTTAGGGTTAGGCTTAGGGTTAGAGATAAAATTAGGGTTAGAGTTAGAATTAGGTTAGGGTTGAAATTAGGGTTGGAATTAGGGTTAGGGTTGGAATTACGGTTAAGATTAGGGTTAGGTGTGTGTTGGGGTTAGGGTTGGGATTAGGGTTAGGGTTGCAATTAGGGTTAGGGTTGGGATAAGGGTTAGAGGTGTGTTGGGGTTAAGGTTGGGATTAGGGTTAGTGTTATGTTTAGGTAGCTGAGGAGAAATAGCAAAAATGGTAATACACCAGAGAGGCTGTAACCTATTGGATTGCAGTAACCTGAACTAACCACACAACTAGAGGTAGCCGTGGAGCGTTCCTACGTTGATCCTAGACGCCTCGCCACAGTCTGAGAGACTACACCTAAAGGCAGAAAGATGAAAGCTATCTGCCCCGAAGCAGATCCCCAAAGAAAATAGGAAGCCCCCAAACATGTAATGGCGGTTAGACAAGAAGAAAGCACGGACACAGACAGAAAATAGAATGAGCAAACGCTGGGGCCCAATCTGTCTAGACAGAAAAGTACAGGAAAGAATTCTGACTGCAATCCAAAAAAACCCTAAAAAATACCAACACTTCTGATTGCCAAAAAACCTGAGATCACACGATCTCATCCACCTAAATCAGATCTCTGGTGTAACAAAACCAAGCCGCAGCCACTGAAAAAACAGGAAAAAGCAAATGAACAAATAACAGTGGCTACAGATAAACTGAGAGGAGCATAGGCCCCAGGAGGGGACCAGGCTGAACTCCAAAAGTGCAGAAAACTAAGCAAAAAGCAAGCACAAAAAGAAAAGCAAAAATATCTTATCTGAAAGCAGCAGACGCAGGCAAGACTCCAGCAAACTTCCAAATGAACCAGGAACCACAATTGAGATAAGAACAATTGATCACCGGCAACCATCATGGGAGGGAACCTCCCTTATATCAGTCCAGTCAGTGATCCCAGATTGCCATTCCTCGCTGGAAGGTTCAGTACTGTCTGTAACCATCAGAGGGAGCCTCTGCTCAGAAACCATCTCTAGTACATTCACAACAGGTTAGGCTTGAGGTTAGGGCTATGGTTAGGGTTGGGATTAGGGTTAGGGTGTGTTGGGGTTAGGGTTGGAGTTAGAATTGGTGGTTTTCACTGTTTTGGCACATCAGGGGGTCTCCAAACACAACATGGCGCCACATTGATTACAGCCAATTTTGCGTTCAATGTTATGTTTCGGTAGCTGAGGAGTGCAGGTAAAAAAGGCAATACACCAGAGCAGTTGGAATCTATGAGATTGCAGTACCCTGACTAACCACCACAACTAGAGGCAGCCGTGGAGCGTTCCTACGTTGGTCCTAGACGCCTCGTCACAGCCTGAGAAACTAACTACACCTAAAGATAGAAATAGGAAAGCTATCTGCCCCGGAGCAGAACCCCAAAGATAATAGAAAGCCCCCAAACAAGTAATGGCGGTTAGACAAGAAGAAATACTGACACAGAAAGAAAATAGTATGAGCAAACGCTGGGGCCCAAACTAACTAAATAGAAAAGGATAGGAAGGGTACTTACTGCAATCCCAGAAAACCCTGAAAAGCACCAACTCTACTAATTTCAAAATCACCTGAGATCACACGACCTCTACCACCTAAATTAGTTCTCTGGTGTAACAAAATCAAAACAGCAGCCACTGAAAAAACTGGAAAAAGCAAAAGTACAAACATCAGTGGCTGAACTAAACTGAGAGGGCAAAAGCCCCCGAAGGGGACCCAGAAGGCCCCCAAAGAAGTGCAGGACAAAATGCAAAAATATAGTACAAAAACAAAAAGAAGAAAATGTCTTATCTGTTAGCAGGAGATGCAGACACGACACAGCAGGCTACAAGGGAAACAGGAATGAAGGATTCAGACCAGAACAATTGATCACCGGCAACCCTGATGGGAAGGTGACTCCCTTATATAAGACCAGTCACTAACACCTGATTCCCAGTCCTCACAATCTTCACTGAACAGACCAGTACCGCTTGTAACCACCAGAGGGAGTCTCTGCTCAGAACTCATCTCAAACCCATTCACAACAGTACCCCCCCTTGAGGAGGGGTCACCGAACCCTCATTTGAGCAACCAGGTCGGTCAGGATGAGTTCTATGATACGCACGGATGAGTCTCCTAGCATGGATGTCCGAAGCAAACACCCAAGAATTGTCTTCCTGACCATAACCTCTCCATTTAACCAAATACTGGAGTTTCCGTCTAGAAAAACGAGAATCTAATATTTTCTCAACCACATACTTCAGATTGCCCTCAACCAAAACAGGGTCAGGAGGCACAGCAGCAGGAACCACTGGCTCAACAAACCTCTTCAACAAGGACTTGTGGAACACATTATGGATCTTAAATGTCCCTGGAAGAAGCAAACGAAAAGAAACAGGATTAAGAATCTCAATGATCTTATAAGGTCCAATGAACCTAGGCTTAAATTTAGGAGATGCTACTCTCATAGGAATATTCTTTGAGGACAACCAGACCAAGTCCCCCACTTTAAACCGAGGACCATCAGTCCTATGCCGGTTAGCAAACCGCTGGGCCTTCTCCTGAGAGAGGGACAACCTCTCCACTACCTGGTCCCAAATCTGTTGCATACGCTCCACAACAGAGTCAACACCCGGACAGACAGAAGCCTCCGTCTGTCCCGAAGAAAATCGAGGGTGAAACCCAGAATTACAGAAAAACGGAGACATCAAAGTGGCAGAGCTAGCCCTATTATTAAGAGCAAACTCAGCCAAAGGTAAAAAAGAGACCCAGTCATCCTGATCAGCAGACACAAAGCATCTAAGATAAGTCTCCAATGTCTGGTTTGTTCTCTCAGTTTGACCATTGGTCTGAGGATGAAATGCCGAGGAGAAAGACAATTGAACACCCAGTTTAGAACAAAAAGTCCTCCAAAATCTGGAAACAAACTGGACTCCTCTGTCAGACACAATGTTCTCAGGAATGCCGTGTAAACGAACCACGTGCTGAACGAACAACGGCACCAATTCAGAGGAGGAAGGCAACTTAGGTAATGGCACAAGATGTATCATTTTGGAAAACCTATCACAAATTACCCAGATGGTGGTCATTCTCTGAGAAACAGGAAGGTCGGAAATGAAATCCATAGAGATATGGGTCCATGGTCTCTTGGGCACAGGCAATGGCATCAACAAACCACTAGAGCGAGAGCAAGGCTTGGAGCGAGAGCAAGTCCCGCAGGACTGCACAAATTCCCTGACATCACGAGACAAGGTAGGCCACCAAAAGGACCGACTAACCAAGTCTCTGGTACCAAAAATTCCGGGATGCCCAGCCAATGCGGAACAATGAATCTCAGACATCACACTCTTTTTCCACTGGTCCGGGACAAACAATTTTCCAACAGGGCAGCACTCGGGCCTATCCTCCTGACACCCCTCCAGAGCAAGTCTCAAATTGGGCGAGATGGCGGAAAGAACTACACCCTCTTTCAAAATAACAGAAGGATCAGATAACTCAGGAGAGTCCGCAAGGAAACTCCTCAAGAGGGCATCCGCCTTAACATTCTTAGTGCCAGGAAGAAAGGAAACCACAAAATTAAAACGTGTGAAAAACAAGGCCCACCTGGCCTGTCTAGGATTGAGTCGCTTGGCAGATTCCAGATAAACCAGATTGTTATGGTCCGTAAGGACCACCACCTGATGTTTGGCTCCCTCCAGCCAATGTCTCCACTCTTCAAAAGCCCACTTCATGGCCAATAACTCCCGATTACCCACGTCATAATTACGTTCAGTAGGAGAAAATTTTCGAGAGAAAAAGGCACAAGGGTTACTTTTAGAGGTCTCTGTATCTTTTTGGGACAAAACGGCACCTGCCCCAATTTCAGAGGCATCAACCTCCACCTGAAATGGCAGAGAAACATCAGGCTGCCGTAGAACAGGAGCAGAAGTGAATCTCTGCTTAAGTTCCTGAAACGCAGAGACTGCCTCAGGAGGCCAATTCACCACATCAGAACCCTTTCTGGTCAAATCAGTTAATGGTTTAACAATAACCGAGAAATTACCAATAAATTTACGATAAAAATTGGCAAAACCCAAAAATCTCTGAAGAGCCTATAATGAAGTAGGTTGGACCCAATCACAGATGGCCTGAACCTTGACCGGGTCCATTTCAATAACAGATGGGGACAAAATGAATCCCAGAAATGAGATCCTCTGTACGCCAAAAAGACACTTTGATCCCTTCACATACAGAGCATTCTCTCTCAAAATCTGGAACACAGTTCGAACATGTTTCACATGAGAGTCCCAGTCATTAGAAAAAATCAAGATATCATCCAAATAAACAATCAGAAATTTGTCCACAAAATCCCTGAAAATGTCATTCATGAAGGACTGGAAGACGGAAGGAGCATTAGTGAGCCCAAAGGGCATCACTAGGTACTCAAAATGCCCTTCAGGGGTATTGAATGCCGTCTTCCATTCATCCCCGTGCTTAATGCGAATAAGGTTATACGCCCCCCTGAGGTCAAGCTTGGTAAACCAAGTAGCGTTTTTCACCCTGGAAAACAGGTCAGAAATCAAGGGTAACGGGTATTGATATTTCACAGTAATATTGTTCAAGAGACGATAATCAATACACGGCCTTAATGAACCATCTTTTTTGGCCACAAAGAAAAAACCGGCACCTAAGGGTGAAGAGGATGGTCTGATATGATCCTTCTCCAATGATTCCTTGATATAAGACCGCATAGCGTCATGTTCAGGCACAGACAAGTTAAAAAGGCGACCTTTAGGGAATTTACTACCCGGCACTAATTCAATAGCGCAGTCATAGCTCCTATGGGGAGGCAAGGATGCAGATTTACTTTCGCTAAACACATCAGAAAAATCAATCAAAAAGTCAGGAACATCCTGAGCCTGGGGGGAGGCAGAAAAAACAGGAGTGTTGGTATTAACACATTGGCAGCCCCAACTGGTTACAGACACAGATTTCCAATCCAAAACAGGATTATGAGACTGTAACCAAGGGAAACCCAGCACGATAATGTCATGCAGATTATACAGAACCAAAAATTTGCAGCACTCCTGGTGATCAGGTTCAACCCTCATTATCACCTGAGTAGAAAACTGGGGTTTATTCTCAGCCAAAGGGGTAGAATCGATCCCCAGTAGGGGAATAGACTTCTGTAGGGGTATCAAGGGAAACCCACAACGTTTAGCAAAATCATAATCCATCAGGTTAATAGCTGCTCCAGAATCAACGAAAGCCTGAGCAGAAAATGAGGACAGAGAGCATATCAGAGTGACAGTTAATAAAAACTTAGTCTGAACACTACCCAAGACAACTGAGCGTGCAAAACGTCTTCCCCGCTTAGGGCAGACTGAAATAGCATGAGAGGCATCACCACAGTAGAAACATAACCCATTGCGCTTTCGAAACTCATGACGCTGTGCCCCAGACACCACTCTATCACACTGCATGGGTTCAGAAGCTGGTTCACAAGGCAACACCATTCCAAGCATACTTCTCCGCTCACGCAAACGTCTGTCAATTTGAATCGCTAATGATATAGAATCATTGAGACCAGAGGGGACAGGGAATCGCACCATGACATCCTTTACATTATCTGACAGACCCTTCCGGAAAAGGTCTGCCAAAGCGTCGTCATTCCATTTGGTCAGGACTGCCCACCTACGGAATCTCTGACAGTATAACTCAGCGTCATAAGGCCCCTGATTTAATGCCAACAAGGCTTTTTCAGCTTGATCAGTGACATTAGGCTCATCGTACAATAACCCCAAAGCCTGAAAAAATGCATCAACATCACTCAAAACAGGATCCCCAGGTGTCAGGGAAAAAGCCCAATCCTGAGGATCGCCGCGCAGGAGAGAGATGATAATTTGAACCTGCTGCGCTGCGTTCCCTGAAGACTTAGATTTTAAGGCAAAAAACAATTTACAATTATTTTTGAAATTCTGAAACTTAGCTCGATCCCCCAAAAACAAATCTGGCATGGGGATCCTAGGTTCCACAACAGGCAACCTAGCAAGATATGCAGCAATACTCTGAACCTCAGTGGCAAGCTGATCCACACGGCCAGACAACCGTGCAAACTCCATTGAGAGAAAAGATCCTCCCCAGCACCCAGAGATACAGAGGGAAAAAAAAAATGCAACAAATAGAAAAATATCTCTGACAACTCTGACAACCTTTTTTCTTTCACAATATTTTTTCCCTTCTGTGAGTACCATACAATTTTCAATTTTTAGGCCGGTGATACTGTTATGTTTCGGTAGCTGAGGAGTGCAGGTAAAAAAGGCAATACACCAGAGCAGTTGGAATCTATGAGATTGCAGTACCCTGACTAACCACCACAACTAGAGGCAGCCGTGGAGCGTTCCTACGTTGGTCCTAGACGCCTCGTCACAGCCTGAGAAACTAACTACACCTAAAGATAGAAATAGGAAAGCTATCTGCCCCAGAGCAGAGCCCCAAAGATAATAGAAAGCCCCCAAACAAGTAATGGCGGTTAGACAAGAAGAAATACTGACACAGAAATAAAATAGTATGAGCAAACGCTGGGGCCCAAACTAGCTAAATAGAAAAGGATAGGAAGGGTACTTACTGCAATCCCAGAAAACCCTGAAAAGCACCAACTCTACTAATTTCAAAATCACCTGAGATCACACGACCTCTACCACCTAAATTAGTTCTCTGGTGTAACAAAATCAAAACAGCAGCCACTGAAAAAACTGGAAAAAGCAAAAGTACAAACATCAGTGGCTGAACTAAACTGAGAGGGCAAAAGCCCCCGAAGGGGACCCAGAAGGCCCCCAAAGAAGTGCAGGACAAAATGCAAAAATATAGTACAAAAACAAAAAGAAGAAAATGTCTTATCTGTTAGCAGGAGATGCAGACACGACACAGCAGGCTACAAGGGAAACAGGAATGAAGGATTCAGACCAGAACAATTGATCACCGGCAACCCTGATGGGAAGGTGACTCCCTTATATAAGACCAGTCAGTAACACCTGATTCCCAGTCCTCACAATCTTCACTGAACAGACCAGTACCGCTTGTAACCACCAGAGGGAGTCTCTGCTCAGAACTCATCTCAAACCCATTCACAACAGTTCAAAAAGTCAAAAGGTGCTTCTTCCCTTCTGAGCTCTGCCATGCGCCCAAACAGTGGTTTACCCCAACATATGGGGTATCAGCATTCTCAGGAAAACTTGCACAACAACATTGGGCATCTAATTTCTCCTGTTACCCTTGGGAAAATAAAAAAATTGGGGGCTAAAAAATGATTTTTGTGGAAAAAAAATGATTTTTTTATTTTCATGGCACTGCGTTATAAACTTCTGTGAAGCACTTGGGGGTTCAAAGTGTTAGAGTTCCCAATGCTGCACAAGGGGAATCTCAAACCATTCCCGCTGCGGTCCCCCATCTGTCTCCGGCCGCAGTGGAACCTGCTCAGCAGAGACGTCGGTCCCAGCGTCTTGCCCGGTCTAATACTGTGCAGAGACTTGCTGCTGCTTCTCCTGGATCTTCGGTTATAACCATTGCTGGAGCAGGAAGATTTGGGACCAAGTCATCTGCTTCTTTTTCTGAGCATGCCCAGGGCAAGATCTCCCATTGGAGATCTGGGGTCAAATGCTCAGATACAGCTACGACTCCTATTCGCCCTCCAGGAAGGTCCTGTAGCTGTTTGTGATCTGAAGCAGCTTTCTATTGGTCCTTTCTGGAAGGTCTTCTACTCGTGGCTGCTATAAAATGTTGTCCTGACCGCACGGCCGTGCGCTAGTATCAAACCTTTATATGCTTTCGCCAGTATGGTCATGCGTGTGTGTGGTTAGGGCGGCTGAAATACGCCATTACAATACCGACCTATTCGGTGAGGAGCTTGGTATGCTAGCTGGTCAGGGTCGGTGTCTTAGATGCCTTTAGAATACCGGCTTAACCGGTGAGGAGTTTGGTTGCCGTATTCAGGGCCTGGCATACAGACGCCATAGATAGCGCATGACCACTTCCTATGTTCGCTTAGCAGTCAACTGTGTACCTGGACACAGTGGGGTTTCTCAGTGGCTCTGTGATGCAACAGGGTTTGCTTTAAAATGCTAGTCAGCGCCCTAGCGTTTTACTTTGCAGCTCACTGAAGTTAAGTGAGTTCGCAATTGTCGTCATATAGCGCTGCGGCATTCCCGCTAGCGGCTCTGTGGATTAACAGAGTTCGCACTATCTGCCACAGTGCGCTACGGCGTTTATTTTAGCGACTCTGCAGGATAACAGAGTTCGCTACTTAGCCCATCTTACTAGCAGCAGGCTCTGCCTGCACGGTGGACCCCGGGCTGCGAACGCACCTCCCTACATTATTTATTAGGTGCGTTCCGCAGACCCTAACATAATACTAGCGCCAGGGTCAGGCTAGTAAAATGGCAGATGAACAGCGTTTACAGCTGTACTTCCAGCAGCTGGAGGGTAGGTTGGCGGCTCTTGAGCGCACAACCTCAGCTGTGGATGTTACCGCAGTCGCTGTTCAGGCTGCTAGCGTAGCTGCAGCCAGTTTGTCCTCTGCCACCTCTGCCCCTACATTGCCCAACCTCCCGCTTCCAGACAAGTTTGCTGGTGACAGCAAGCAATGTAGGGGATTTGTGAGTCAGTGCTCCATACACCTCGAGCTTCTGGCTGCACCTTTCCCCACGGATTGAGACACACCCTGCCATGACAAAGACACTTTGTGTCGGAACGCGTGGGTCCAGGTTTCCCACATGCCTGTTATATTTTTCTTTTTTGGGGGATTCTTTTGCACCTCACAGGGTATCTGAATATATAGGGCTTTATTGAGGTTTTCTTTCCTTTTTTGTCTATTTCATCATTTGGGCATATGTTGCTATCTAATACTAAGGATTGATAATCTGAAGTCTTTAACCTCTGAGGTAGTTCTTTACATTTCCCTGTGTATACATATTTGTTTAGGTATAAGTATTGGTCTTTATTGAATATCTAAGGTATTTAACATCTCATATTATATTTTTTCTGCATTCCCCTACGGATATATATTTATGTATTTTTTGCTTATATATGCTGATGATAATATAAATTGTATTTGTTCTGATCTTTATTAGGCCTATGCAAAAACATCAGCATTTAAATAATTGTTGGCATGTGGTTATACCCTTTTTGAGTATTTAACTCTCGATTGTGGACTTTTCTTTCTTTTTGTATGTGTTATATATGTGGTTTTAATTGTTTTTAATTTTGTGTGTATACTATGGTTTGATCTTTGAATAAACTTTATATGATGTGATTATATATTGGGTCGGTGATCCTTGTCTATATGCATGTGTCTTTTTCTTTTGCTTAATTATTGGTACTTGGCCACATGCTGGAGTGATCCCGACAGTTTGTATATCACTATATCCAGAGTAGTGCCTGCCCAACTTAACATTTTTCCCCACGGATCGGGCACAAGTGGGCTTTGTGATAGCTCTTCTGTTGGTCAGAGCGTTGGAGTGGGCAACGCCGCTGTGGGAGTGCGACGACCATGTGGTGCAGAGCGCTCCTCGTTTTCTGGAGGCTCTGAAAAAGGTTTTTCTAGGACCTCAGGTCACCCACGATTATGCGCTCCAACTGCTGGCAAGTACCCAGGGTTTGGCTTTGGTCAGCCATTTTGCTGTCCAATTTCGGACTCTGGCCTCGGAATTAGAGTGGCCAGATAAAGTCCTCATTCTCGTGTTCTGGAGAGGAATGGCGGGTCATGTGAAGGAAGCCTTGGCTACCAGGGAGATTCCTGCCACACTGGAGAAGCTTATCGCTATTTCCACCCACGTCGACCTCCGTTTCCACGAGTGGAGGCTGGAATGTGCCCAGTGTAGGCAGAGGGTTCGGCTGGCTCCTAGCTTCGCCACCCCTCTGGAGTTGCCCGTTCAGGCGCCCGACCTTCAGGAGGTTGCTCCTGCGGGATCAAATCTCGGGCCACTTGTCCATCCCTGATTTGTTATATTTGCCAGCAGCAGGGACATTTTGCCAACCGATGTCCCCAGCGGCTGAATAAACGGTCGCGCCCAGTAACCGTAGGAACAGGGTCACTGGACGCCATGACTTTTGCCCCTAAAGTGCTCCTCAAGGGGATAATTACCCACGGTTCTATTACCCTACCCATCAAGCTGTGTGTGGATTCTGGGGCAGAGGGGAATTTTATGTCATCCTCCTTTGCTTCTCACCACACCATGCCTTTGGTGTTGCTGGCTGAACCAGTATCGGTACGGGTGTTGAACGGAACAATTCTGCCCACACCAATCAGCCATCAGTCTGTCCCACTCACCTTGTCTATGTCTCCTTCCCATCAGGAGTATATATCATTTTGTATCCTCCCTGAGGGTATAGATGAGGTTTTCTTGGGATTACCCTGGCTCTGCCACCACTCTCCCCATATTGAGTGGTCTTCAGGGAGAATTCTGGATTGGGGTAATTTATGTAAAGGCAGATGCATTAGAGATAGCGTGCAGGTCACCACCACTGAGATACCAATAGACCTTTCTCCTCTTCCCAAGGTCTATTGGTCCTATGCCGATGTATTCTTGAAGAAGGCTGCGGAGACTCTTCCGCCTCATCGCCCCTATGACTGTCCTATTGACCTCTTGCCTAGAGCTGAGCCTCCTAGGGGAAGGGTTTATCTTCCTTAGACAGAGGCCATGTTCCAATATATTCAGGAGAACTTGGAAAGGGGATTCATTAGGAAGTCGGTGTCACCAGCGGGAGCGGGGTTCTTCTTTGTGCAGAAGAAGAACGGAGAGTTACATAGTAACATAGTAACATAGTTATTAAGGTTGAAGGAAGACTTTAAGTCCATCTAGTTCAACCCATATCCTATCCTAACCTGCCCTAACATGTTGATCCAGAGGAAGGCAAAAAAACCCCAAGTGGCAAACAGTAAGCTTCACATTGGGGAAAAAAATTCCTTCCCGACTCCACATACGGCAATCAGACTAGCTCCCTGGATCAACGCTGTATCTAGGAAACTAGTGAATATAGCCTGTAATATTATACTAAATATTATACGTCCGTGCATTGATTATAGGGTCTCAACGCTATCACTGTGAAAAATAAGTACCCTTTGCCGCTAATCTCTGAGCTCTTTGACAGGCTTCGGGAGCAAGGGTATTTACTAAGCTAGACCTGAGGGGTGTGTATAACCTGATTCGCATCCGTGAGGGGGACGAATGGAAGACGGCATTTAATACCAGGGATGGGCATTACGAATATCTGGTAATGTCCTTTGGGCTCTGTAATGCCCCAGCTGTCTTCCAAGACTTTGTGAACGACATCTTCCGGGATATGTTGACCACCTCGGTGGTAGTCTATCTGGATAACATTCTCATCTTTTCTCAAGATATGGCCTCCCACCGGAGAGATGTCTGCAAGGTCTTTGACCTCTTGCAAGCAAATTCCCTATATGCAAAGTTGGAGAAGTGCATGTTTGAGCAGGAGTCTCTACCTTTCCTGGGCTATATCATCTCCGCCCAGGGATTGGCTATGGATCCTGCCAAACTACAGGCTGTAATGGATTGGCAAGAACCCCACTCCCTTAAAGCGGTGCAGCGCTTTATGGGGTTCATTAACTACTATCACCAATTCATTCCCCACTTCTCTACTTTGCTAGCTCCCTTGGTAGCCCTCACCAAGAAGGGAGCTAATCCCAAGTTGTGGTCAGAGGAGGTCACCAAGGCGTTCTCCTCCATCAAGTCGCATTTTGCCAGTGCTCCCATCTTACACCGCCCCTATGTCGATAAGCCGTTTATTTTAGAGGTGGATGCCTCTTCGGTTGGTGCTGGAGCAGTCCTTTTTCAAAACGATGCCCAATGTCGGAAGCATCCCTGCTTCTTCTTTTCCAAGACCTTTACACCAGCAGAGAGGAATTATTCCATCGGGGACAGGGAGTTACTGGCTATGAAGTTGGCCTTCTCTGAGTGGAGACATCTTCTGGAGGGGGCTCGCTTCCCCTTCCAAGTATTCACGGACCACAAGAACTTGGTGTATTTGCAGACAGCACAGCGGCTAAATTCCCGCCAGGCCAAATGGTCCTTGTTCTTCTCCCGGTTCCATTTCACCCTCCATTTCCTCTCCGGTGAGAAGAACATTCGCGCCGACGCTCTATCTCGCTCCGTGGTGTACTCTGAGGAGGTGGAGGAGGAGCCTCGGCTGATTGTCCCCACAGAGAGCCTAAGAACGGTGGCCCCGGTTTCGCTTGAGTCTGTGCCTCCGGGCAAGACTTTTGTGCCCACCAATTTGCGACCAGAAGTACTCTCTTGGGCACATTCGTCCAGGGTGGGTGGACATTTTGGGACAAAAAGGACTTCTTAGTTGCTGGCAAGGACATACCGGTGGCTGCATATGGCCAGTAACGTCAGGGAATATGTTCAGGCGTGCGTCTCCTGCACCAAGAACAAGTCCCCTCGACAACGGCCAGCTGGGCTACTTTTCCCTTTTCCGGTGACAGACAGGCCCTGGGAGATGGTCGGGATGGATTTCGTGGTGGGCTTACCCTAGTCTCGGGGCTGCACCATCATCTGGGTGATAACTGACCATTTCTCCAAAATGGTACAGTTGGTGCCGTTACCACGGTTACCGTCTGCACAGGCCTTGGCAGCATTATTCATCAGGCATATTTTCTGTCTACACGGTATGCCAGACAAAATTGTCAGTGATCGAGGTCCCCAATTTGCATCTCGGTTCTGGAGAAAGCTATGCCAGCTACTCAGTATTGAGTTAAACCTCTCCTCTGTGTATCATCCCGAGAAAAATGGGCTGGTAGAGAGGGCCAACCAGACCTTGGTCACGTATTTGCAACATTTTGTCTCAGCCAGGCAGGATGACTGGGCATACCGTGGGCGGAGTTTGCTCTCAATAATGCTGTGGCTGACTCCACCAGACAGACCCCATTCCTCTTGAACTACGGTCAGCATCCGCGGGTCCCGGTGCCCATGCCAGTGTCTTCCGCTGACTCCAGGGTGGCAGACTGGGCTGTGGAGGCACGAGACATTTGGGTCCATGCCCAGGACGCCATCCAGGCCGCCAAGGAGAGGATGAGGTCTTCTGCCGATGCTCATCGGTGCCCCGCTCCGACATTTGCTCCGGGTGACTTAGTGTGGCTCTGTGCCCGAAACATCAGGCTGTGAGTAGAGACGACTAAGTTGGCACCTCGTTATCTGGGCCCCTTTAAGATTCTTGAGCTGGTAAACCCTGTAGTTTACCACTTAGCCCTTCCGCCTTGCCTTGGTATCACCGACACCTTTCACGTGTCCCTTCTGAAACCCGTAGCCATCTCCCGGTTTTCTGAGTCCTCTGCCGGGACGTCGGGTTCCTCTACCGACGATCATGAGGTGAACGCCATTGTTGGGTGCAAGGTGGTACGAGGCAAAAAGTTTTATTTGGTGGACTGGAGGGGTTATGGGCCTGAGGATAGGTCTTGGGAGCCTGCCGAGCATATTCACGCTCCGCAGCTCATCGCTGCCTTTGAGCGCAGCGAGGCCCAAAGAAGGGGGGTCCCTAGGAGGGGGGGTAATGTTAGGGTTCGAGTTCCCAATGCTGCACAAGGGGAATCTCGAGCCATTCCCGCTGCGGTCCCCCATCCATCTCCAGCTGCAGTGGAACCTGCTCAGCAGAGACGTCGGTCCCAGCATCTTGCCCGGTCTAAGACTGTGCAGAGACTTGCTGCTGCCTCTCCTGGATCTTCGGTTATAACCAGTGCTGGAGCAGGAAGATTTGGGACCAAGTCCTTTATTTCTTCTTCTGAGCATGCCCAGGGCAAGATCTCCCTTTGGAGATCTGGGGTCACATGCTCAGATACAGCTATGACTCCTATTGGTCCTCCAGGAAGGTCCTGTAGCTGTTTGTGATCTGAAGCAGCTTTCTATTGGTCCTTTTTGGAAGGTCTTCTACTCATGGCTGCTATAAAAGGTTGTCCTGACCGCACAACCTTGCGCTAGTATCAAACCTTTATGTGCTTTGCGCCAGTATGGTCATGCGTGTGTGTGGTTAAACGGTGAGGAGCTTGGTATGCTAGCTGGTCAGGGTCGGTGTCTTAGATGCTTTTAGAATACCGGCATAACCGGTGAGGAGTTTGGTTGCCGTATTCAAGGCCTGGCGTACAGACGCCATAGATAGCGCATAACCACTTCCTATGTTCGCTTAGCAGTCAACTGTGTACCTGGATACAGTGGGGTTTCTCAGCGGCTCTGTGACGCAACAGGGTTCGCTTTAAAACGCTAGTCCGCGCCCTAGCGTTTTACTTTGCAGCTCACTGAAGTTAAGTGAGTTCGCACTTATCACCATATAGCGCTGCGGTATACCCGCTAGCGGCTCTGTGGATTAACAGAGTTCGCACTATCTGCCACAGCACGCTACAGTGTTTATTTTAGCGACTCTGCGGGATAACAGAGTTCGCTACTTACGCCATCTTACTAGCAGCAGGCTCTGCCTGCACGGTGGACCCCGGGCTGCGAACGCACCTCCCTACATTATTTATTAGGTGCGTTCCGCAGACCCTAACACAAAGTGCTCACCAGACATCTAGATAAGTTCCTTAGGGGGTCTAGTTTCCAAAATGGGGTCACTTGTGGGGGTTTCTACTATTTAGGCACATCAGGGGCTCTCCAAACGTAACATGACGCCCGCAGACCATTCCATCAAAGTCTGCATTTCAAAACATCACCACTTCCATTCCGAGCCTCGACGTGTGCCCAAACAATGGTTCCCCCCACATATGGGGTACCAGCGTACTCAGGACAAACTGCACAACATCTTTTGGGGTCCAATTTCTCCTGTTACCCTTGTGAAAATAAAAAATTGCGGGGCTAAAGAATTATTTTTGTGGGAAAAAATATTTTTTTTATTTTCATGGCTCTGCGTTATAAACTTCTGTGAAGCACTTGGGTGTTCAAAGTGCTCACCAAACATCTAGATAAGTTCCTTTGGGGGTCTAGTTTCCAAAATGGGGTCACTTGTGGGGGGTTTCCACTGTTTAGACACATCAGGGGCTCTCCAAACGCAACATGACACCCGCAGACCATTCCATGAAAGTCAGCATTACAAAACGTCACTACTTCTCTTCCGAGCCCTGATGTTTTCATACAGTAGTTTTCTCCCACTTATGGCGTATCAGCATACTCAGGACAAATTGGTCAACAACTTTTGGTGTCCAATTTCTTCTGTTACCCTTGGGAAAATAAAAAATTATGGAATAAAAGATCATGTTTGTGGAAAAAATATGATTTTTTATTTTCACGTTCAGGCGTTATAAACTTTAGGGAAACACCTAAGGGTTAAAAGTTCTCACCACACATCGAGATAAGTTCCTTGAGGGGTCTAGTTTGCAAAATGGTGTAATGTATGTAGTACAGTTCATATAGCGTCTTGTGCTTGGGTGCGATGAAAATACATGAGACACAGGTTTGATATAGAAAGTCTTGTATTACTTCATACAAGTTGGCAAAAATAGTCACACAGTTTGCAGACACAGAAGCAGGAGACACAGCAGGCCAGAGTAATCTAAGCTCAGCAATCACGCTCCACAACAGGTTCAGGATCTTCTTCTCTGTTACCGTAAGTCCATGCAAACGTGGGTCTTTCAAAGAGCAGGGTTCAGAGTCCACAAGTGCTTCAGAGTTCCTCAGTAGGAATTGCTGGAGTACAAGGTCCAAGGCTTCAGGGGTCAGATCACAGGTTCACTGCAGGCTAGATTCTGAAGCACTGATTGCTCAGCTGTGGCTGCTTAAGAAGCAAAAGGAGAGAATCAGGGCGGGAACATGCAAGCTGGAAACTCCATTTTGACTGAGGGCAAGATAGCTGCAGCAAGACAGAAAGTAAAATGGCTGACGAACAAACTGAGTTTCAGGAACATGTACACAGAACCTTACATTACTCCCCCCTTAGGGACAACCTCCAGATGACCTCAGACCAGGCTTGTGTGGGTACCTCTGATGAAACTGACGGAGCAAGCGAGGAGCATTAACGTTATTGACTGGTTCCCATGAGTTGTCCTCCACTGGGTAGCCCTGCCATTTAATCAGATATTGTAACTGATTTCTATACAACCTGGAATCTAAAATCCTTTCCACCACAAATTCTTCCTGACCATCGACTAGCACTGGGTCAGGGCAAGGAGAAGAACGTCCAGGAAACGTATTGGGTGTCGCAGCCTTTAGTAGGGATACATGAAAGACAGGGTGGATTCTCATAGTTCTGGGCAGTTGAAGACGACAAGCAACGGCACTTATAATTTTACTGATTTTATAAGGTCCAATGTACTTATGTCCCAGCTTAGACGATGGAATCCTTAACTTAAGATTTCTGGTTGACAGCCAGACCAAGTCTCCTACCTTGAAAGCTGGTGCAGGTTTACGAAATTTATCTGCTGCTTTCTTGTACCTTTCCTGAGCCGATTCCAGATTCTCCTTTAGAAGATCCATATTCTTCTGTAAAGACGTTATTCTTTCAGCCACTGCTGGTAAAGGCGTTTCTATGGGAAATCGTGGTAGAATGTTAGGATGATAACCTAGATTAGAGTAAAAAGGAGACTGCTTAGTGGAGGCACTCTGAGAGTTGTTATACGAGAACTCAGCTAATGGAAGTAGATCCACCCAATCATCCTGTAGGTGGCAGATAAAGCAGCGGAGATACTGCTCCAGGGTTTGATTGGTTCGTTCGGTCTGTCCATTAGTCTGGGGATGAAAAGCAGAAGAAAGGTTTACTTTAATGTCCAATGCTGCACAGAAATTTTGCCAAAACCTAGAAGTGAATTGCACCCCTCGATCCGAAATAACCTCATCCGGTACTCCATGTAAGCGAAACACATCTTTAATCATCAGATCTGATGTCTGTTTTGCAGTGGGTAAGCCGACACAAGGAATAAAATGAGCTGCCTTTGTTAGATGGTCAACCACCACTAGAATGGTGTTCTTCCCTTGAGAGGTTGGTAACTCCACAATGAAGTCCATAGAAATGGATCCCCACGGGCGGGACGGGGTGGGAAGAGGCTGTAACAGACCAGTTGGTGAGGAGCGAGGTGTTTTGCATCTTGCACAAACTTCACATGAAGTGACATAGTTTAAAACATCCTTCCTGCAAGTGGGCCACCAAAAGAAACGAGAAAGAAATTCCTGTGTCTTTAGAATTCCTCTATGCCCAGCTATCTTGGAATCGTGAATGAGTTGCAATACTCTCAATCTGACTGTTTCAGGAATATACAGGCGTTGTCCCTGAATCCACACACCATTCTTAAAGACAAGACTTACGTCCCTTGGGGGTTGTGCCAAAAAGGAATCCGCATGGTATGCTTCCTTGATGTCCTTAAGTAGGTCTTGATTATGAATTACTCCTAGGAATCTAGAGTCAGGAAGAATAGTCTTAGGAGGAGTAATTGGACGTGTCTCTGCTGAGTAAATCCTAGAGAGTGCATCAGCCTTTCCATTGCGCGATCCTGGTCTATAAGAAATGATAAAATTAAATTGGTTTATGAAAAGATTCCAGCGAGCCTGGCGAGGAGTCAGGCACTTAGCCGACCTGATAAACTCAAGGTTACGATGGTCTGTCAGGACGACTATTTGCTGTGCAGCTCCCTGAAGAAGGTGTCTCCATTCTTTGAAGGCGGCAATAATGGCCAACAACTCTCTATTGCCCACATCGTAGTTCCTCTCAGCCGAAGACAACTGCTGGGAAAAGAAGGCACAGGGATGCAAGACATTCTTCTCACCTGTTCTCTGAGAGAGTATAGCTCCAACGGCACAGTCTGAAGCATCCACCTCTATTATGAAGGCAAGCTCGGGGTTGGGATGTACTAGGATAGGTGCAGTGGTAAATTTATCTTTTAGACGGGAAAATGCTTCCTGGGCTTGGGGAGTCCAGGAGAACCTAGACTCTTTCCGGGTAAGTTGGGTGATAGGTGACACTACCTCAGAGAAATTTCTAATGAAACGTCTATAGAAGTTGGCAAACCCGATGAAGCGCTGTACCTCCTTCACATTTCTAGGACTTGGCCAATCCTTGATGGCTTGGTTTTGCTTCCATCCATACTAATTCCTTGTGTAGACAGTACATACCCCAGAAATTGAATTTCGGTCTTATGGAATTCACACTTTTCAAGTTTGATGTAAAGATGATTTTGTCTTAGACGTTCCAAGACCATTCTCACATGTCCATGATGTTCCTCTGTGGAGTTAGAAAAAATTAGAATATCATCCAAATAAATTACCACGAATGTATCTAGGAGATCCCTGAAGATGTCATTCACCAAGTGTTGGAAAGTGGCTGGGGCGGTACTCAGACCAAAAGGCATAACTAGATATTCAAAGTGTCCATAGCGTGACCTGAATGCAGTCTTTCATTCATCCCCAGGTCTAATACGGACTAAGTTATAGGCCCCACGAAGATCTAGTTTAGAGAAAATTTTGGCATGTCGCACTCTCTCCAATAACTCAGGGATTAAAGGCAATGGATAACGGTTTCTAATAGTAACCTTATTGAGTTCCCTATAGTCTACGCAGGGTCTCAGAGATCCTTCTTTCTTCTTTACAAAGAAGATGGGTGCACCTGCAGGAGATGAAGAGGGGCGTATGAAGCCCTTGGCTAGATTTTCGTCTATGTAATCCTTTAAAGCCTTTAGCTCGGGCCCCGCCAGGGGGTAGATCTTACCAAAAGGTATCTCTGCTCCAGGCAATAATTCAATTGGACAATCATATGGACGGTGAGGAGGAAGCTGGTCAGCATTCTTCTTGTCACATAAATCCACATAGTCCTGGTATACAGCTGGTAGTTCAGGGACTGACATGGTTCCTTTAGGAACAGAGCAAGCTGAAACTTTTGAACTCATCTGTTTCTCTGGAAAGTGTAATTCCTTGGTCTCCCAGTTAATGGTAGGATTCTGAGCCTGCAGCCATGGTAGCCCTAGAATAATGGGAAAGTGGGGAGAAGAGATAAGCATAAAGGACAGTTTCTCTTGATGATCTTTACCCATAAGAACCCTCAAAGGCTCTGTTTCCTGATCCACTGGTCCAGAGGTCAGCAGGGAGCCATCCACAGTTTCCATCTGTACTGGAGTAGCCTTCTTCACTGAACGTATCCCCTGTTTTAGAGCAAAGGAGACATCCATAAAATTTCCACTTGCCCCTGAGTCAATCATAGCAGAGCTAGACACCCAAGTTGAGTCAACCCAGAGTTTGATGGAAAGAAAGCAATGAGAATTGTTTTTCTTACAACTCAGCTGGGACACCGCTGAGGAAACTTGAAAAATGGCAGCGTTTACACAGTCAACGTCCTCAGAGGTAACGGAGTTTAAGTCCGAGAAATCAAGATCTGTTGCTGCAGATCTCTCTGGAGCCTGAGGCTCGGACCTCACAGATCCCCTCTCGCAACACTCACAGTGAATGAGTGCTGCAGTAGTCTTACGAGAACGGCTGGGGCAGTTTATAATGAAGTGCCCTGACTTACCACAATAGAAACATAGATTCTCCTTAAAACGATGTTCCTTGCGTGCATCACTAACCCGTCGTTGTAAAGAGTCTACCTGCATGGGTTCAGGTTCAAGTTCCCGTGTAATCCTACTCAAAGGTTCCTTAGCTGGAGAGGAAGGTAGGAAAAGGTTAGTGCGGTTGCTTTCGAACCATCTCTCTTGCCTGCGTTCAGTCAGACGAGTATCAATACGGATGCAGTAGTTAATAAAATCACCTAACGCAGTGGGAGGGTCGGCACGAGCAAGTTCATCCTTAATCAGTGGAGATAACCCCTTTCGAAAAATAGATTTTTTGGCAGAACTGTCCCAGGTGGTATCAAGGGCCCATCTCCTAAAATCCAAGGCATATTCAGCTACCGAGTGCTTACCTTGGCGCAAAGCTAACATGGCTGCTTCAGCTGTTGCACCTCGATTGGGGTCATCAAACACCTGCCCCATGGCTGAAATAAAATCATCAAGGTGATTCAAACAATCATCCTCAGTCTCAATCAGAGGGTTTGCCCACATCAAAGCCTTGTTGGTAAGCAACTTAATTATAGTAAGCACCTTAGATCGTTCAGTGGGAAATTGTGAAGCATGTGCGGAAAAAAAAAGATTGCATTGATTAATAAATCCCCTGAATTTCTCATGTTCACCGCCAAAACGAAAAGGGGGCAACTTGGGAATCCCAGAACTCGGGGCTACGGCAGGAGCCTGGACTCGCCCTTCTAGAACCTCAATCCTGGCTCGCAAATCCTGGGCAGTTTGTCCAAACACTTGCAAATTGTGATTAGTGAGGTCCTGTAGATTTGTAAAACGGGTCTTTATATTCTGCAAATCTGCAAGGATATTATCAGTCACTCCGCAAAGTTCCTTTATGCGGGCCTCCATTTTCCAGATCTTTTAAGACAGGAGTACTGGAAGAAGAGGAAAGGAAAAAAAACAAAAAACAATAGTGTTTACCTGTGGTAACACTGCAGAGAGAAAAAAAAATTAAGGGAACTGCTCACCTGGAATGGTTGTGAGAAGTCACAACCACTATCATCACAGAAGTTCAACCGGACATCTGATATCCACAGTTATAGCAGACAAAAAGAGAAAAGAAAAAAAACAATAGTGTTTACCTGTGGTAACACTGCAGAAAAAAAAAAAAAATAAGGGAATTGCTCACCTGGAATGGTTGTGAGAAGTCACAACCACTGTCATCACAGAAAGTACAACCGGACATCCGATATCCACAGTTACAGCAGACACAGCCTTTCCAGACCCAGCAGACACTAACGTTTGGCTTCAGAATCTTGTAATGTATGTAGTACAGTTCATATAGCGTCTTGTGCTTGGGTGCGATGAAAATATATGAGACACAGGTTTGATATAGAAAGTCTTGTATTACTTCATACAAGTTGGCAAAAATAGTCACACAGTTTGCAGACACAGAAGCAGGAGACACAGCAGGCCAGAGTAATCTAAGCTCAGCAATCACTCTCCACAACAGGTTCAGGATCTTCTTCTCTGTTACCGTAAGTCCATGCAAACGTGGGTCTTTCAAAGAGCAGGGTTCAGAGTCCACAAGTGCTTCAGAGTTCCTCAGTAGGAATAGCTGGAGTACAAGGTCCAAGGCTTCAGGGGTCAGATCACAGGTTCACTGCAGGCTAGATTCTGAAGCACTGATTGCTCAGCTGTGGCTGCTTAAGAAGCAAAAGGAGAGAATCAGGGCGGGAACATGCAAGCTGGAAACTCCATTTTGACTGAGGGCAAGATAGCTGCAGCAAGACAGAAAGTAAAATGGCTGACGAACAAACTGAGTTTCAGGAACATGTACACGGAACCTTACAAATGGTGTCACTTGTGGGGGGTTTCTACTGTTTAGGCACATCAGGTGCTCTCCAAACGCGACATGGCATCCAGCGAATTCTGCGTTGAAAAAGTCAAACGGCGCTCCTTTCCTTCCAAGCTCTGCCATGCACCCAAACAGTGGTTTACCCCCACATATCAGGTATCAGCGCACTCAGGACAAATTGCACAATAACTTTTGGGGTTTTGTTACCCTTGGGAAAATAAAAATTGGGGTGAAAAGATCATTTTTGTGGAAAAAATGATTTTTTAATTTTACGGCTCTACGTTATAAACTTGTGTGAAGCACTTGGGGGTTCAAAGTGCTCACCACAGATCTAAATAAGTTCCTTAGGGGGTCCAGTTTCTAAAATGGGGTCACTTGTAGGGGGTTTGCACTTTTTAGGCACATCAGGGGCTCTCCAAACACGACATGGCGTCCAATCTCGATTCCAGCCAATTTTGGTTTGAAAAAGTCAAATGGCGCTACTTCCTTTTCGAGCTCTGCCGTGCTCCCAAACAGTGGTTCCCCCCACATATGGGGTATCAGCATACTCAGGACAAATTGACAACAACGTTTGTGGTCCAATTTCTCCTGTTACCCTTGGGAAAATAAAAAATTGGTGACTATTTTTGTGGGAAAAAAATAGGATTTTTTAATTTCATGCCTGGGCATTATAAACTTGTGTGAAGCACTTGGGGGTTCAAAGTGCTCACCACAGATCTAGATAAGTTTCTTAGGGGTCTAGTTTCCAAAATGGGGTCAATTGTGGGGGTTTTCCACTGTTTAGACACATCAGGGGCACTGCAAACTGAACATGACACCTATCAAAGTCTGCATTCCAAAACATCATCACTTCCTTTCCGAGCCCTGCCGTGCACCCAGTTTCCCCCCCCCCCCACATATGGAGTATCAGCATACTCAGGACAAATTGGACAACCACTTTTGGGGTCCAATTTCCTTGGGAAAAATCAAAAATTTGGGACTAAAAAAATCATTTTAGTGGAATTTTTTTTGTGAAATTTTTTTTTTCACACCCAGGCATTATAAACTTTAGTGAAACACTTGGTGGTTCAAAGTGCTCACAATAGATCTAGATAAGTTCCTTAGGCGGTCTAGTTTCCAAAATGGTGGTACTTGTGAGGGGTTTCCACTGTTTAGGAACATCAGGAGCTCTCCAAACGCGACATTGCGTCCAATCTCAATTCCAGCCAATTTTGGTTTGAAAAAGTCAAATGGCGCTCCTTCCCTTCCGAGCCCTGCCGTGCACCCAGACAGTGGTTTTCCCCACATATGGGGTATCGGTGTACTCAGGAAAAATTGCAAAAGAAATTTACCTGTCTATTTTCTCCTTTTACCCTTGTAAAAATAAAACAATTGTAAAAGATCATTTTTGTGACTAAAAAAAGTAAAATGTTCATTTTTTTCCTTCCACACTGCTTCCTTCAGCTCCTGTGAAGCACCTGAAGGGTTAATAAACTTCTTGAATGTGGTTTTGATCAGCTTAAGGGATGCAGTTTTTAGAAAGGTATCACTTTTGGGTATTTTCAGCCATATAGACCCCTCAAACTGACTTCAAATGTGAGGTGGTCTCTAAAAATAATGGTTTTGTAAATTTTGTTGTAAAAATGAGAAATTGCTGGTTAACTTTTAACCTTTATAACTTCCTAACAAAAAAAATTTGGTTTCCAAAATTGTGCTGATGTAAAGTAGACATGTGGAAAAGGTTATTTATTAACTATTTTGTGTCACATAATTCTCTGGTTTAACAGAATGAAAATTAAAAATTTGAAAATTGTGAAATTTTCAAAATTTTTGCAAATTTTCTGAATTTTCACAAATAAACGCAAAAATTATTGACATAAATTTATCACTAACACGAAGCCCAATATGTCATGAAAGAACAGAATCGCTAGGATCCTTGAAGCGGTCCTGAGTTATTAACTCATAAAGGGATATTGGTCAGAATTGCAAAAAATGGCCAGGTCATTTAGGTCAAAGTAGGCTGGGTCATGAAGGGGTTAATGCTGCACATGTTGCATGCCGGCAGTTAAATTGTGGCCAAGCTCTTGCATTTAATGGCAGTGCAGCATTTGGACAAGGACAAGGAGCAATTGTATTGGATGATGTGCAATGCACTGGCAATGATCAACACGTATGGGACTGTTCACATCAACCATTTACAGTACGTAACTGTGGACATAATGAAGATGCTCGAGCTCAGGTATATTCGAAATGAAATCTTATTTAGTCATCTGTTATCATATCATGTTGTTTGCATAGATGTTCAAGTAAACCACATTTTCATATTTTCTACTACTAAGAGTAACTCAAACAATAAATAGTTTTTATAAGAAAATCTTAATGGACTGGAGGTATGTTTGTTCCTTCCCCATTAAGTCCAAAATGTAAAGTGGTTTTATGTGGTAGTAGGATGCCTGTGTGAGGTCATTAACACCCAAATAATAAGATTCTGATTTGTTTCTGTTACAGGGCTTTTTTCCACATATTAATTATTACTATCATGCTTGAATGTCAATAATCAATATCCGACTAAAATTAAGTTAGGAAATGTGGCCTCCTGCCTGTTCCTCAGTATTAGCCCAAATGATTGAGATTAGGAAATAAAGCCTCCTGCCTGCACCAGAATATTAGCAAAAATGATATAGATTAGGAAATGTATGTACCGAAATATTAGAATAGTTGATTTAGTGTGTATGGACCAAACTATTATCAGAAAGGATTCAGATATTTAGGCTGGTGTCTGTTAGGGTTCGAGTTCCCGCTGCTGCACAAGGGGAGTCTCAAACCAGTCACACGGCGGTCCCCCATTCATCTCCGTCCGCAGTCGAGCCTGCTCAGCTTAGATGTCGGTCCCAGCGTCTCCCCAGTCTAACAGTGTGCAGAGGATTACTGCTGCTCCTCCATTTTGATGAACCTGTCACATGGTTTTATGGCCTATTACATCAATTAAGGAATTTACTCCAAATACCCTGTGAAAACATCACAAAACATTACCAGACCCCAATCAGAGGGTAATAAAACTTTCTCTCCTTATCTATGAACTGTTCCAATATTTATGCTCATCCCTCTGCCATAATGACTATTCTGCTTCACGTCACTTGTCTTACCTATTGCATTTTTTTCTGTGTTTTTGTGTATAAATATGTGATTCTTCAGATTTTGTATTAGTTCAGCCTGATGAAGAGACCTGAGTAGTCTCGAAAGCTTGCAATTTGTTACCATCTTTTTAGTTAGCCATTAAAAGGTATCAACCACTGAGGACTCTCAACTCTAAATATTTTGCTGCTCCTCCAGGCTCTGCTATTGTGGCCAGTACTGGTTAGCAGCCAGCAGACGTCTTTAGGACAAAGTCCTTGTTTTCTCCTTCTGAGCAAGCCCAGAGTGAGATCTCTCATTAGAGATCAGGGGTCACATGCTCAGGTACTGCAGCAGGTGCTATTGGTCCGCCAGGAAGGTCCTGTGACTACTGGTGTTCTGGAACAAGTTTCATTGGTCCTTGTTTCTGGCAGGTCCTTGTAGCTGTTACTATAAAAGGGTAGCATGGCTGGGCCGCCATGCGCTAGTATCAATCATCATATGCTTTTCGCCAGTGTGGTCATGCGTGTGTGTGGTTAGGGCCCGGCTGAAATAAGCCCCTAGAATACCGACTTAATCGGTGAGGAGTTTGGTATGCTAGCTGGTCAGGGTCGGTGTCCTAGATGCCCTAGATTACCGGCATAACCGGTGAGGAGTTTGATTGCCGTATTCAGGGCCTGGCGTTCAGACGCCATAGATTGCGGGTGTCTCCCGCGAGGACATTAGCGCATGATCACGTTCTATGTTCGCTTAGCAGTCAAATGAATGAGTTTTTCAACAGATTCACCAACACAAGCACAGTGTCATCAGAAATGGGGGATGGATCTGGGAAAAGATCTGCAGCATTGACATTGGGGGATAAGCTGCCTACCTTCACTGTCTCCCAAAGCGACGTGAGAAGACAGTTTAGCAGTCTTGTTATTGGCAAAGCAGCTGGGCCTGATGGCCTCAGCCCACGTGTCCTCAGAGCATGTGCCAACCAACTGTGTACTGTCTTCCAGCACCTGTTTAACTGGAGCCTTCAATCACAGGGGGTACCAGAACTGTGGAAGACCACCTGCCTGGTGCCGGTTCCTAAGACCACTTTTCCAACTTCCCTACAAGACTATCGTCCAGTGGCCTTAACATCACATGCTATGAAGTCCTTGGAGAGAATAATACTCACCTACTTGTGCCCGAGGGTGAGGGCCTACACTGACCCCCTGCAGTTTGCGTACCAGCAGAGATTGGGGTGGATGATGCTGTAGCGTCTCTGCTACATACAATGCATTCGTTCTTGGACAATGATGGAACTGCAGTGCGCGCTATGTTCTTTGACTTCTCTAGTGCTTTCAATACCCTACAGCCACTCTTACTACGTAATAAGTTGACTGATATGGAGGTAGATGAGGGGATGGTGAACTTGATAAGTGACTACCTGACAGACAGGCCGCAGTTTGTAAGGATGGGGGAGGTGGTATCTGGCAGTGTACGGAGCAGTGTTGGAGCCCCTCAGGGTACAGTGCTGTCACCCTTCCTCTTCTCATTGTATACAGCTGACTTTCAGTATAAATCTGATTTTTGTCACCTCCAAAAATTCTCAGATGACTCCGTGATTGTAGGGGGCATTGTGGGATCTAAGTCTCGGACCACTCGAGTATCCGTGGTCTGTAGAGTGTGTCAGCAGTCAGGACATTATGCCAACCGATGTCCCCAGCGAATGAGTAAACGGTCATGTTCCGTGACCATGGGTGCAGGGTCATTAGACGCGAGGGATTTTGCTCTGAAAGTGCTCCTTAAAGGGTTAATCTCTCTAGGTTCATCCACTCTTCCCACCAAGCTTTGTGTGGACTCTGGGGCAAAGGGGAATTTTATGTCCTCCTCCTTTGCCTCTCGCCATTCCATACCGCTGGTGACGCTCGCCGAGCCAATATCGGTGAGAGTGTTGAATGGAGCAATCCTGCCCTCACACATCACCCACCAGACTGTCTCTCTAGCTCTGTCTATGTCTTCTTCACATCAGGAGAATATATCCCTTTTTGTTCTTCCTGAGGGAATAGATGAGGTTTTGTTGGGATTACCCTGGCTTCGCCACCACTCTCCCCATGTTGAGTGGTCCTCTGGGAGAATACTGGGTTGGAGTGATCATTGCAGAGACAGATGTCTCAGAGAGGACGTTCAGGTTTCCACAACGGAGATACCCATAGATCTTGATTCTCTTCCCAAGGTTTATCGGTCATACGCGGACGTATTCTCCAAAAAGGCAGCGGAGACTCTTCCGCCTCATCGCCCCTACGACTGTCCTATAGACCACTTGCCTGGAATGGAGCCCCCTCGGGGAAGAGTGTATCCTCTCTCTCTTCCAGAGACGGAGGCCATGTCACAATACATCCAGGAAAATCTGGCAAGAGGGTTTATTAGGAAGTCAGTGTCACCAGCAGGGGCAGGATTTTTCTTTGTGCAGAAGAAGAATGGAGAATTACGACCGTGTATAGACTATAGGGGTCTTAACGCCATTACTGTTAAGAACAAATATCCTTTGCCCCTAATATCTGAGCTCTTTGATAGGCTCCAGGGAGCAAGGTTATTTACTAAGCTGGATCTTCGTGGTGCCTATAACCTGATCCGCATCCGTGAGGGGGACGAATGGAAGATGGCGTTCAATACCAGAGATGGACATTACCAATATCTTGTGATGCCCTTCGGGCTCTGTAATGCTCCAGCCGTCTTCCAAGATTTCGTAAATGACATCTTCCGGGACATGCTTGCCACCTCTGTGGTAGTCTATCTGGATGACATTCTCATCTTTTCTCCAGATATGGACACCCACCGGAGAGATGTTTGCAGGGTCTTCGACCTCTTGCGGGCAAATTCCTTATATGCGAAGTTGGAGAAGTGTGTGTTTGAGCAGGAGTCTTTGCCACACCTGGGCTATATCATCTCCACTCAGGGATTGGCTATGGATCCTGCCAAATTACAGGCTGTAATGGATTGGCAAGAACCCCACTCTCTTAAAGCGGTGCAGCGCTTTATGTGGTTCATTAATTACTATCGCCAATTCATTCCCCACTTCTCTACTTTGGTTGTTCCCTTGGTAGCCCTCACCAAGAAAGGAGCCAATCCCAAATTGTGGTCAGAGGAGGTCTCCAAGGCCTTTACTTCAATCAAGTCCCATTTTGCTAGCGCTCCTATCCTACATCGTCCCGAGGTTGATAAGCCTTTTATATTGGAGGTAGATGCCTCGTCCGTTGGTGCTGGAGCAGTCCTTTTTCAAAAGGATGCTCAAGGTCGTAAACATCCTTGCTTCTTCTTTTCCAAGACCTTCACACCAGCGGAGAGGAATTATTCCATTGGGGATAGGGAGTTGCTAGCCATGAAGTTGGCCTTTTCCGTGTGGAGACATCTCCTGGAGGGGGCTCGCTTTCCCTTCCAAGTGTTCACTGACCACAAAAATTTGGTCTATTTACAGACCGCCCAATGGCTAAATTCTCGTCAGGCCAGATGGTCCCTGTTCTTCTCCCGGTTCCATTTCACCCTGCATTTTCTCTTAGGGGAGAAGAACATTCGTGCTGATGCTCTGTCTCGCTCCGTGGTGTCCTCTGAGGAGGTGGAGGAGGAGCCTCGGCTGATTGTCCCCACAGAGAACCAAAGAACTGTGGCCCCGGTTTCGCTTGAGTCTGTGCCTCCGGGCAAGACTTTTGTGCCCATCAATTTGCGACCGGAGGTACTCTCTTGGGCACACTCGTCCAGGGTGGGTGGACATTTTGGGGCAAAGAGGACATCTGAGTTGCTGGCGAGGACATACTGGTGGCCACATATGGTCCGTGACGTCAGGGAATACGTTCAGGCGTGCGTCTCCTGCGCCAAGGATAAGTCCCCTCGACAACGGCCAGCTGGGTTACTCTTTCCTTTACCGGTGGCAGACAGGCCCTGGGAGATGGTCGGGATGGATTTTGTGGTGGGCTTACCCAAGTCTCGGAGCTACAACATCATCTGAGTGATAACCGACCACTTCTCCAAAATGGTGCACTTGGTGCCGTTACCACGGTTACCGTCTGCACTGGCCTTGGCAGCATTATTCATTAGGCATATTTTCCGCCTACACGGTATGCCAGACAAAAATTGTCAGTGATCGAGGTCCCCAGTTTGCGTCTCGGTTCTGGAGAGAGCTGTGTCGTTTACTCAGCATTGAGTTGAATCTCTCCTCGGCATACCATCCCGAGACGAATGGGTTGGTAGAGAGGGCCAACCAGACCTTGGTCACATACTTGCAACATTTTGTCTCTGACTGGGCATCCTTGCTACCTTGGGCTGAGTTCGCTCTAAATAATGCTGTGGCTGACACCACCGGACAGACCCCATTCCTCCTGAACTACGGTCAGCATCCGCGAGTACCAGTGCCCATGCCCGTGTCTTCCGCCGATTCCAGGGTGGCAGACTGGGCTGTGGAGGCATGGGACATTTGGGACCGCACCCAGCATGCCATTCAGGCCTCCAAAGAGAGGATGAGGTCTTCGGCAGATGCCCATCGGCGCCCCGCTCCTACATTTGCGCCGGGTGACCTAGTGTGGCTCTCTGCCCGAAAGATCAGGCTACGTGTAGAGTCCACCAAGTTGGCACCTCGCTTTTTGGGTCCCTTTAAAGTTCTTGAGCAGGTGAACCCAGTGGTTTACCGCCTAACCCTTCCGCCTCGCCTTGGTATCACTGACACCTTTCACGTGTCCCTCCTGAAACCCATGGCCATTTCCCGGTTTTCCGAATCATCTGTCGGGACGTCAGGTTCATCTACGGATGATCATGAGGTGAACGCCATTGTTGGGTGCAAGGTGGTACGAGGCAAAAAATTTTATTTGGTGGATTGGAGGGGTTATGGGCCTGAGGATAGGTCCTGGGAGCCTGCCAAGCATGTTCACGCTCCGCAGCTCATCGCTGCCTTTGAACGCAGCGAGGCCCAAAGAAGGGGGGGCCCTAGGAGGGGGGGTAAAGTTAGGGTTCGAGTTCCCGCTGCTGCACAAGGGGAGTCTCGAACCAGCCCCACTGCGGTCCCCCATTCATCTCCGTCCGCAGTGGAGCCTGCTCAGCTTAGACGACGGTCATTAAAGACGCCCCCGCTCAACATACAGCACCACTTTCCTAGCCAAAGTGCTAACAAAAGCATTAGTGGAAACATGATCATTTGCAAAACTGTTGCCGAATTTCGCCATCTTTAAGTGGAAATGTTTGTCAATCCGAACACAAATCCAAATGAGATACATTCGTGCCAAATTTTGACATTTGGTGATAGTTTTCCTAATAAGTTGGCTCATCACTAGTTATAAAGATTTTTTAAAACATGTATTTAGGTGTTAAACACTGTAAAGGTCTGATTAGGTAGGGTATTTAGTAACAAGAATACAAATGCTGGTGGGTGGGAGGTTATAGGGGACATGTCAGGTTCCTTTTAAGATAATTTATAATGAATTGCTTTTAGAAATGACCATTCTCCTTATTTTTTTTTTAGGTTCAGACTTGTCTTTAAGACTGGTAAATGGCAATGGTCAATGTAACGGTCGTGTAGAAATCCTTTATAATGGAGCATGGGGAACTGTGTGTGATGATTATTGGGATATTAATGCTGCACAAGTTGTATGCCAGCAGTTAAATTGTGGCCAAGCTCTTGCATTTAATGGCAGTGCTGCATTTGGCCAAGGACAAGGAGCAATTGTATTGGATGATGTGCAATGCACCGGCAATGAACAACACGTATGGGACTGTCCACATCAACCATTTACAGTACATAACTGTGGACATAATGAAGATGCTGGAGTCGTCTGCTCAGGTATATTCGAAATGAAATCTTATTTAGTCATCTGTTATCATATCATGTTGTTTGCATAGATGTTCAAGTAAACCACATTTTCATATTTTCTACTACTAAGAGTAACTCAAACAATAAATAGAAAATCTTAATGGACTGGAGGTATGTTTGTTTCTTCCCCATTAAGTCCAAAATGTTAAGTGGTTTTATGTGGTAGTAGGATGCCTGTGAGGTCATTAACACCCAAATAATAAGATTCTGATTTGTTTCTGTTGCAGGGCTTTTTTTCACATATAAATTATTGCTATCATGCTTGACTGTCAATAATCAATATCCGACTGAAATTAGGTTAGGAAATGTGGACTCCTGCCTGTTCCACAGTATTAGCCCAAATTATTGCGATTAGTAAATATGGCCTCCTGCCTGCACCAGAATATTAGCACAAAAGATTCAGATTAGGGAATGTGTCCTCCTGCCTGCACCACAATATTAGCAAAAATTATTTAGATTAGGAAATGTGGCCTCCTGTGTGCACCAAAATATTAGAATAGTTGATTTAGTGAGTCTGGACCAAACTATTATCAGAAAGGATTCAGATTCAGAAGTTTAGGCTTGTGTCTGGACCACACTATTAGCTTGAAGGATTTAGATTCTGAAATGTGACGACCTGCCTGCAACACCGTATTAGCACAAATAAATTAGATTAAGAAATGTGGCCTCGTTTCTGCGCCACAAAATTTTAGCCCAAACGAGTTTGACAAAGAAATGTGGTCTCCTACTGGCCCCACAATTTTAGCTCAAAAGATTATGATTGGGAAATGTGGCCTACTGCCTGCATCACAGCCCAAAAGCTTTTCATTAGGAAATATAACCTATTGCCTGCACCACAATGTTAGTCCAAACGAGTTTGATTAGGAAATGTGGCTCACTGCCTACACTACACTATTAGCACAATCATTTTATATGATGGAAGGTTGATTTTACACAGGATCCTATATAGCTTTAGTAGCTGACAATAAACCGCCTTTCTAACATTCTGACAACTTGCAGCATAAGCAGCCTGTGCTGTTACACTGACAAAATCACGCCAACAAAACAATATATTCGCTTTTCATATGGAGAGGGACATGTGATTTCATCAGCCAATTACAGAAGCCCATGTGTCTGGACATTGTGGATTGTTATGTTTCGGTAGCTGAGGAGAAATAGCAAAAATAGCCAAAGAGCAATACACCAGAGAGGCTGGAAACTACTGGGTTGCAGAACCCTAAACTAACCGCAACACTAGAAGTAGCCGTGGAGCATACCTACGGTGATCCTAGATGCCTCGTGACAGCCAGAGAGATAGCTACACCTAAAGACAGAGAGATGAAAGCTATTTGCCCCGTAGCAGAACCCCAAAGAAATACGAAGCCCCCAAACATGTAATGGCGGTTAGACAAGAAGAAAATACGAACTCAGACAGAAAATAGAATGAGCAAACGCTGGGGCCCAATTCTGTCTAGATAGAAAAATATAGGAAAGAATTCAGACTGCAACCCAAAAAACCCTGACAAAAATACCAACACTTCTGATTAACAAAAAACCTGAGATCACACAATCTCTACCACCTAAATCAGATCTCTGGTGTAACACACAGCAATTCAGCAAATAAAAACTGACACAAGAACAGAGCAAAAGTGCAAACACAAACTGAGCACAAATGCAGTGCCAGGCCCCAAAAGGGGACCATGCTGAAGTCCACTGCAAGGCAGCAAACCAGCAATGAAAATCCAACCAGAGGAAAAAAAACAGCAAGTCACTTATCTGAATGGAAGCAGGAATGCAAGCTGAGTTCCAACCAAGACCTGGAAGAACAATTGATTACCAGCAAGGCTGATGGGAGTTCAGGTCACTTATATCAGACCATTCGGACCCAGCTGAAAGCCATTCAGCAATTGGTTCATTATCCTCAGCAACCTCCGGAGGGAGCCCCAGCTCCAAAGTCGCCTCCAACATGTTCACAACAGTACCCCCCTTGAGGAGGGGTCACCGAACCCTCACTTGTGCAACCAGGCCGATCAGGAAGAGCTCGATGCTAGGCACGGATCAGTCTCCTAGCATGGATGTCCGAAGCAAACACCCAAGAATTGTCCTCTTGACCATAACCTCTCCACTTAACCAAATATTGGAGTTTCCGTCTAGCAAATCGAGAATCCAATATTTTCTCAACCACATACTCCACATTGCCCTCAACAAAAACAGGGTCGGGAGGCCCAGTCATAGGAACCACTGGCTCGACAAACCTCTTCAATAAGGACTTGTGTTGTGAATGTGCTGGAAATTAATTCTGAGCGGAAGCTCCCTCTGGTGGTTACAAACAGTACTGAACTATCCAATGAAGATTGTGAAGATTGGCGATCAGGTGTTACTGACTGGTCTTATATAAGGTAGGTTCCCTCCCATCAGGGTTACCGGTGATCAATTGTTCTGGTCTCATCTTTGATTCCTGTTCATTTTGTAGCTTGCTGTTTCGTGCCTGCATCTTCTGCTAACAGATAAGTCATTTTCTTCTTTTAGTTTTTTGTGCTTGCTTTTTGCATTTTGTCCTGCACTTCTGTGGGGGTCTGCCGGGTCCCCTCCGGGGGCTTGTGCTCCTCTCAGTTTAGTTCAGCCACTGTTGTTTGTTCATTTGCCTTTTCCAGTTTTTTCAGTGGCTGCTGTTTAGTTTTGTTACACCAGAGAACTAATTTAGGTGGTAGAGGTCATGTGATCTCAAGTGTTTTTGTAATTAGTAGAGTTGGTACTTTTCAGGGTTTTTTGGGATTGCAGTAAGTGTCCTTCCTATCCTTTTCTATTTAGGAAGTTTGGGCCCCAACGTTTGCTCATACTATTTTCTGTCTGTGTCTGTATTTTCCTCTTGTCTAACCGCCATTACATGTTTGGGGGCTTTCTATGTTCTTTGGGGATCTGCTCCGGGGCAGATAGTTTTCCTCTTTCTGTCTTTAGGTGTAGTTAGCTTCTCAGGCTGTGACGAGGCGTGTAGGACCAATGTAGGTACGCTCCACAGCTGCCTTTAGTTGTGGTGGTTAGTCAGGGTACTGCAATCCCATAGATTCCAACCTCTCTGGTGTATTTCCTTTTTTGCCTGCTCTCCTCAGCTACCAAATCATAACAGACTTGTGGAACACGTTATGGATCTTAAATGTCCCTGGAAGAAGCAAACGGAAGGAAACTGGATTAAGAATTTCCATGATCTTATAAGGTCCAATGAACCTTGGCTTAAATTTTGGAGACACAACCTTCATAGGGATATTTCTTGAGCACAACCAAACCAAGTCCCTCACTTTAAAACGAGGACCCTCAGTCCTATGCTGGTTGGCAAACCGCTGGGCCTTTTCTTGAGAGAGCGACAACCTCTCCACTACCTGGTCCCAAATCTGCTTCATTCGTTCCACAATAGAGTCCACCCCCGGACAGACGGAAGCCTCCGCCTGTCCTGAAGAAAATCGAGGGTGAAACCCAGAATTGCAGAAAAATGGAGACATCAAGGTGGCAGAGCTAGCTGTTGTGTTTCGGTAGCTGAGGAGGACAGGAACAACAGCAGGGCAGCAGAACACCTGAGATGTTGGTAACTGATGGGTTGCAGATTCCTAAACTAACGACACAACTAGAGGTAGCCGTGGAGCGTTCCTACGTTGATCCTAGACACCTCGTCACAGACTGAGAGATAACTACACCTAAAGGCAGAAAGATGAAAGGTATCTGACCCGGAGCAGATCCCCAAAGAAAATAGGAAGCCCCCAAACATATAATGGTGATTAGACAAGATGAAAACACAAACCTAGGCAGAAAATAGATTGAGCAAACGCTGGGGCCACAAGTTGACTAAATAGGATAGGAAAGGAGAGATTACTTTCTGCAACCCAGAAAACCCTACAAAAATCCAACAATTCTGATTACAAAAATACTGAGATCACACGATCTCGCCACCGCTAAATCAGATCTGAGTGTGAACAAAACCAAGCTGCAGCCACTGAAAAAACAGGAAAAAGCAAATGAGCAAATAACAGTGGCTGCAGATAAACTGTGAGGAGCTCAGGCCCCAGGAGGGGACCTGGCTGACCTCCACAAAAGTGCAGAAAACAATGCAAAAAGCAAGCCCAAAAAAAAAGCAAAATATATCTTATCTGAAAGCAGGAGATGCATGCAAGACTCCAGCAAACTTCCAAATGAACCAGGAACCACAATTGAGACAAGAACAATTGATAACCAGCAACCATCGTGGGAGGGAACCTCCCTTATATCAGACCAGTCAGTGAACCCAGATTACCATTCCTCACTGAAAGGTTCAGTACTGTCTGTGACCACCAGAGGGAGCCTCTGCTCAGAAACCATCTCTAGCACATTCATAACAGCTAGCTCTATTATTAAGAACAAACTCCGCCAGAGGCAAAAAAGAGACCCAGTCATCTTTATCAGCAGACACAAAACATCTCAAATAAGTCTCCAAGGTCTGGTTTGTTCTCTCGGTTTGTCCATTGAACTGAGGGTGAAATGCAGAGGAGAAAGATAACTGAACACCAAGTTTAGAACAAAATGTTCTCCAAAATCTGGAAACAAACTGGACTCCTCTGTCAGACACAATGTTCTCCAGAATGCCATGTAACCGAACCACGTGTTGAAAGAACAAAGGCACCAATTCGGAGGAGGAAGGCAACTTAGGTAACGGCACAAGATGTATCATCTTGGAAAACCTATCACAGATTACCCAGATAACGGCCATTCTCTGAGAGACAGGGAGGTCGGAAATAAAATCCATAGAGATATGGGTCCATGGCCTCTTGGGCACAGGTAATGGCATTAACAAACCACTAGAACGAGAGCAAGGCTTGGAACGAGAGCAAGTCCCACAGGACTGCACAAAGTCCCTGACGTAACGAGACAAAGTAGGCCACCAAAAGGACCGACTCACCAAGTCTCTGGTAACAAAAATACCGGGATGACCAGCCAATGGTGAACAATGAATCTCAGACATCACACTCTGTTAGGGTCTGCGGAACGCACCTAATAAATAATGTAGAGAGGTGTGTTCGCATCCCGGGGTCCACAGTGCAGGCAGAGCCTGCTGCTAGTAAGATGGCGTAAGTAGCGAACTCTGTTATCCCGCAGAGTCGCTAAAATAAACGCCGTAGCACGCTGTGGCAGATAGTGCGAACTCTGTTAATCCACAGAGCCGCTAGCGGGAATGCCGCAGCGCTATATAGCGATATAAGCGAACTCTATTACACCACAGAGTCGCTGAGGTAAAGACGCAGAGATAGGTACTGTGTCCTGTTAACACCACAGGGATACACAGATAACTGCTGGGTGGATAGCAGTCTGTGATCATGCAGACAGCAACGCAATCAAGCAATCTCCTCACCGGAGAAGCCGGTATTCTAGGGCTTATTTCAGCCAAGCACTAACCACGTGCACTCAAATCTCCTTACCGGATGTGCCGGTATTCTAGGGGCTTATTTCAGCCGAGCCCTAAACACATGCGTGCATGATCACACTGGCGCAAAGCACATAATGCAATTGATCCTAGCGCACGGCCATGCGGTAAGGACAGCCTTTTATAGCAGCCACGAGAAAAAGACCTTCCAGAAAGGGCCAATGGGAAGCTGCTTCAGAACATCAACAGCCAGAGGACCTTCCTGAAGGACCAATGGGAGTGGCAGCTGTATCTGAGCATGTGACCCCTGATCTCCAATGAGAGATCTTGCCCTGGGCATGCTCAGATGAAGCAACAAAGGGCTTAGACCTAAAGACATCTGCTCGCCGCTGACCAGTAGTGGCTACAATAGCAGAACCTGCTCAGTATTAGACTGGGCGAGACGCTGGGATCGACGTCTTTGCTGAGCAGGCTCCACTGCGGCCGGAGATGGAAGGGGGACCGCAGCGGGACTGGTTCGAGACTCCCCTTGTGCAGCAGCGGGAACTCGAACCCTAACAAACTCTTCTTCCACTTTTCTGGGACAAACAATTTCCCAACAGGGCAGCGTTCAGGCTTATCTTCCTGACACCCCAGAGCCAGTCTCATATTGGGCGAGATGGCGGAAAGAACTACACCCTCTTTCAAAATAACAGCAGGATCAGTTAACTCAGGAGAATCCGCAAAGAAACTACTCGAGAGGGCATCCATCTTAACATTCTTAGTGCCAGGAAGAAAAGAAACCACAAAATTAAAACGTGTGAAAAACAAGGCCCACCTGGCCTGTCTAAAATTAAGTCACTTGGCTGATTCGAGATAAACCAGGTTCTTATGGTCCGTGAGGACCACCACCTGATGTTTGGCTTCTTCCAGCCAATGTCTCCACTCTTCAAAGGCCCACTTCATGGCCAATAACTCCCGATTACCCACATCATAATTACGTTCAGTTGGAGAAAATTTTCGAGAGAAGAAGGCACAAGGGTTACTCTTAGAGGTCTCCGGATCCCTTTGGGACAAAACGGCACCTGCCCCAATCTCAGAAGCATCAACCTTCACCTGAAACGGTAGAGAAACATCAGGCTGCCGTAGAACAGGAGCAGAAATGAATCTCTGCTTAAGTTCCTGAAACGCAGAAACTGCCTCAGGAGGCCAATTCACCACATCAGAACCCTTTTTGGTCAAATCAGTCAAAGGTTTAAGAATACCGGAGAAATTACAAATAAATTTACGATAAAAATTGGCAAAACCCAAAAATCTCTGAAGAGCCTTCAATGTAGTAGGTTGAACCCAATCACAGATGGCCTGAACCTTGACCGGGTCCATTTCAATAACAGACAGAGACAAAATGAATCCCAGAAATGAAACCTTCTGTACGCCAAAAAGACACTTTGATCCCTTCACATACAGTGCATTCTCTCTCAAAATCTGGAACACAGTCCGAACATGTTTCACATGAGAGTCCCAGTCGTTGGAAAAAATCAAGATATCTTCCAAATAAACGATCAGAAATTTATCCACAAAATCCCTGAAAATATAATTCATAAAGGATTGGAAGACGGAAGGGGCATTAGTAAGCCCAAAAGGCATCACTAGGTACTTAAAATGCCCCTCTGGGGTATTAAATGCCATCTTCCATTCATCCCCGTGCTTAATGCGAATAAGGTCATACGCCCTCCTGAGGTTAAGCTTGGTAAACCAACTAGCACTTTTCACTTTGGAAAATCGGTCAGAAATCAAGGGTAACGGATATTGATATTTAACAGTGATTTTTTTCAGGAGGCGATAGTCAATACACGGCCTCAATGAACCATCCTTTTTGGCCACAAAGAAAAAACCGGCGCCCAAGGGTGAAGAGGATGGTCTGATATGACCCTTTTCCAAAGACTCCATGATATAAGATCGCATAGCATCGTGTTCAGGTACAGATAAATTAAAAAGGCGACCTTTAGGAAATTTACCACCAGGCACTAACTCAATAGCGCAATCATAGCTCCTGTGAGGAGGAAAGGATGCAGACTTATTCTCACTAAACACATCAGAAAAATCAGTCAAAAAGTCAGGGACATCCTGAGACTGGGAGAGGCAGAAAAAACAGGATTGTCAGTATTAACACATTGGCAGCCCCAACTGGTCACAGACACATATTTCCAATCAAAAACAGGATTATGAGTCTGTAACCAAGGGAAACCAAGTACAATAATGTCATGCAGATTATGCAACACCAGAAATTTGCAACTCTCCTGATGATTTGGTTCAACCCTCATTATCACCTGAGTTGAAAACTGGGGTTTATTCTCCGCCAAAGGGGTAGAATCAATGCCCTGCAAAGGAATAGACTTCCGCAGGGGTATCATGGGAAACCCACAATGTTTGGCAAAGTCAAAGTCCATCAGATTAATAGCTGCTCCTGAATCAACAAAAGCCTGAGCAGAAAATGTGGACAGGGAGCAAATCAGGGTAACAGTCAACAGAAATTTAGTCTGAACACTACCCAAGACAACTGAGCGCGCAAAACGTCTTCCCCGCTTAGGGCAGATGGAAATAGCATGAGAAGCATCACCACAGTAGAAACATAACCCATTGCGCTTTCGAAACTCATGATGCTGAGCCCCAGAAGTCACTCCATCACACTGCATGGGCTCAGTAGCTGGCTCACAAGGCAACACTATCTCACGCATACCTCTGCGCTCATGCAAACGTCTGTCAATTTGAATAGCCAAAGACATAGAATCATTGAGACCAGAGGGAACAGGGAATCCCACCATAACGTCCTTTACATTTTCTGACAGAACCTTCCGAAAAAGGGCTGCCAAAGCATCATCATTCCATTTTGTCAGGACTGCCCACTTTCGGAATTTCTGACAGTACAGCTAAGCATCTTCACGACCCTGATTTAATACCAACAAGGTCTTTTCAGCTTGATCAGTGACATTAGGCTCATCGTACAATAACCCCAGAGCCTGAAAAAATACATCAACATCATTCAAAACAGGATCCCCAGGTGTCAGGGAAAAAGCCCAATCCTGAGAGTCGCCGCGCAGGAGAGAGATGACAATTTGAACCTGCTGTGCTGCGTGCCCTGAGGACTTAGTCTTCAAGGCAAAAAAAAACTTAGTTATTTTTGAAATTCAGAAATTTAGACTGATCCCCCAAAAATAAATCTGGTATGGGGATCCTAGGTTCCACAACCGGCAACCTAGCAAGATAGGTAGCAATACTCTGAACCTCAGCGGCAAGCCGCTCCACATGGCCAGACAACTGTGCAAACTCCATTGAGGACAAAAAAAAATCCTCCTAAGCACCCAGAGAAAAAGAGGGAAAAAATGCAACAAACAGAAAAAAAATTCTGACAACTCCTTTTTTATCCTTTTTTACTATTTTTCCCTTCTGTTGAGTACCATATAATTTTCAGTGTGGCCGGTAAATACTGTTATGTTTCGGTAGCTGAGGAGAAATAGCAACAATAGCAAAGAGCAATACACCAGAGAGGCTGGAAACTACTGGGTTGCAGAACCCTATACTAACCGCAACACTAGAAGTAGTCGTGGAGTGTACCTACGGTGATCCTAGACGCCTCGCCACAGCCGGAGAGATAGCTACACCTAAAGACAGAAAGATGAAAGCTATCTGCCAAGTAGCAGAACCCCAAAAAAATAGGAAGAACCCAAACAAGAAATGGTGGTTAGACAAGAAGAAAATACGAACACAGACAGAAAATAGAATGAGCAAACACTGGGGCCCAATTCTGTCTAGATAGAAAAGTATAGGAAATTATTCTGACTGCAACCCAAAAAACCCTGACAAAAATACCAACACTTCTGATTAACAAAAAACCTGAGATCACACGATCTCTACCACCTAAATCAGATCTCTGGTGTAACACACAGCAATTCAGCAAATAAAAAGTGACACAAGAACAGAGCAAAAGTGCAAACACAAACTGAGCACAAATGCAGCGCCAGGCCCCAAAAGGGGACCAGGCTGAAGTTCACTGCAAGTCAGCAAACCAGCAAGGAAAATCCAACCAGAGGAAAAAAAGCAGCAAGTCACTTATCTGATCGGAAGCAGGAATGCAAGCTGAGTTCCAACCAAGACCTGGAAGAACAATTGATTACCGGCAAGGCTGATGGGAGTTCAGGTCACTTAAATCAGACCATTCGGACCCAGCTGAAAGCCATTCAGCAATTGGTTCATTACCCTCAGCAACCACCGGAGGGAGCCCCAGCTCCAAAGTTGCCTCCAACGTGTTCACAACAGTGGATGGTTTCTGTGCTCTGACTGGCTGCCGGAACATACACAAATTAAGTTAATATAAAAAAGAAAAAAATGAAAAAGGAAAAACAGTCTGTCACTCCTCTTACCACTCCCCACTCCATCCATTCATAAAAGACGCCCCCGCTCAACATACAGCACCACTTTCCTAGCCAAAGTGCTAACAAAAGCATTAGTGGAAACATGATCATTTGCAAAACTGTTGCCGAATTTCGCCATCTTTAAGTGGAAATGTTTGTCAATCCGAACACAAATCCAAATGAGATACATTCGTGCCAAATTTGACATTTGGTGATAGTTTTCCTAATAAGTTGGCTCATCACTAGTTATAAAGATTTTTTAAAACATGTATTTAGGTGTTAAACACTGTAAAGGCCTGATTAGGCAGGGTATTTAGTAACAAGAATACAAATGCTGGTGGATGGGAGGTTATTGGGGACTTGTCAGGTTCTCTTTAAGATAACTTATAATGAATTGTTTTTAGAAATGACCATTCTCCTTATTTTTTTTTTAGTTTCAGACTTGTCTTTAAGACTGGTAAATGGCAATGGTCAATGTAACGGTCGTGTAGAAATCCTTTATAATGGAGCATGGGGAACTGTGTGTGATGATTATTGGGATATTAATGCTGCACAAGTTGTATGCCGGCAGTTAAATTGTGGTCAAGTTCTTGCATTTAATGGCAGTGCTGCATTTGGCCAAGGACAAGGAGCAATTGTATTGGATGATGTGCAATGCACCGGCAATGAACAACACGTATGGGACTGTCCACATCAACCATTTACAGTACATAACTGTGGACATAATGAAGATGCTGGAGTCGTCTGCTCAGGTATATTCGAAATTAAATCTTATTTAGTCATCTGTTATCATATCATGTTGTTTGCATAGATGTTCAAGTAAACCACATTTTCATTTTTTCTATTACTAAGTGTAACTCAAACAATAATTAGTTTTTATAAGAAAATCCTAATGGACTGGAGGTATGTTTGTTCCTTCCTCATTAAGTCCAAAATGTTAAGTGGTTTTATGTGGTAGTAGGATGCCTCTGTGAGGTCATTAACACCCAAATAATATGATTCTGATTTGTTTCTGTTACAGGGCTTTTTTCCACATATTAATTATTACTATCATGCTTGACTGTCAATAATCAATATCCGACTGAAATTAGGTTAGGAAATGTGGACTCTTGCCTGTTCCACAGTATTAGTCCAAATGATTGAGATTAGGAAATATGGCCTCCTGCCTGCACCACAATATTAGCACAAAAGATTTAGATTAGGGAATGTGTCCTCCTGCCTGCACCACAATATTAGCAAAAATGATTTAGATTAGGAAATGTGGCCTCCTGTGTGCACCGAAATATTAGAATAGTTGATTTAGTGGGTCTGGACCAAACTATTATCAGAAAGGATTCAGATTCAGAAATTTAGGCTGGTGTCTGGACCACACTATTAGCTTGAAGGATTTAGATTCTGAAATGTGACGACCTGCCTGCAACACCTTATTAGCACAAATAATTTAGATTAAGAAATGTGGCCTCCTTTCTGCGCCACAAAATTTTAGCCCAAATGAATTTGACAAAGAAATGTGGTCTCTTACTGGCCTCACAATTTTAGCTCAAAAGATTATGATTGGGAAATGTGGCCTCCTGCCTGCATCACAGCCCAAAAGATTTTCATTAGGAAATATAACCTATTGCCTGCATCACAATGTTAGTCCAAATGAGTTTGATTAGGAAATGTGGCTCACTGCCTACACCACACTATTAGCACAGTCATTTTATATGATGGAAGGTTGATATTACACAGGATCCTATATAGCTTTAGTAGCTGACAATAAACCGCCTTTCTAACAATCTGACAACTTGCAGCAGCAGCATAAGCAGCCTCTCTGTGCTGTTACACTGACAAAATCACACCAACAAAACAATATATTCGCTTTTCATATGGAGATGGACATGTGATTTCGTCAGCCAATTACAAAAGCTCTTGTGCTAGGGTTCGATTTCCCGCTGCTTGACAAGGGGAGTCTCGAACCAGTCCCGCTGCGGTCCCCCATTCATCTCCGGCCGCAGTGGAGCCTGCTCAGCAGAGATGTCAGTCCCAGCGTCTTGCCCATTCCAATACTGTGCAGAGACATGCTGCTGCATCTCCTGGATCTGCTATTATAGCCAGTGCTGGAGCAGACGTCTTTTGGGATGAAGTCCTGCGTTTCCCCTTCTGAGCATGCCCAGGGTAAGATCTCTCATTGGAGATCAGGGGTCACATGTTCAGGTACTGCAGCAGCTCCTATTGGTCCGCCAGGAAGGTCCTGAAACTACATGTGTTTGGAACAGTTTCTCATTGGTCCTTGTTTCTGGCAGGTCCTGTAGCTGTTACTATAAAAGGGTGGCATGGCTGGGCCGCCATGCGCTAATATCAATCGTTATATGCTTAGCGCCAGTGTGGTCATGCGTGTGTGTGGTTAGGGCCCGGCTGAAATAAGCCCCTAGAATACCGACTTAATCGGTGAGGAGTTTGGTATGCTAGCTGGTCAGGGTCGGTGTCCTAGATGCCCTAGAATACCGGCATAACCGGTGAGGAGTTTGATTGTCGTATTCAGGGCCTGGCGTTCAGACGCCATAGATTGCAGGGGACTTCCACGAGGACATTAGCGCATGATCACGTTCTATGTTCGCTTAGCTGTTCACTGTGTACTTGGGTGCCTGACAGGACACAGAAGTTTGTCTCAGTGGCTCTGTGACGTAACAGGGTTCGCTTTCAACGCTAGACATTGCCCTAGCGTGTTTATTTTGTGACTCAGTTGTGTTAAGTGAGTTCGCACACATTGCCATAGCGCTGCGTCACTCCTTCTAGCGGCTTTGTGGATTAACAGAGTTCGCACATATTGCCACAGCGCGTTACGGCATTTATTTTGGCGACTCTGCAGGATAAAAGAGTTCGCTTCTTGCGCCATTTTACTAGCAGCAGGCTCCGCCTGCATGGTGGACCCTGGGCTGTGAACGCACCTCTCCACATCTTATATTTGGTGCGTTCCGCAGACCCTAACACCTTGTGTCTGGACATTGTGGATGGTTTCTGTGCTCTGACTGGCTGCCGGAAGCTACTGTTAGGGTCTTCGGAACGCACCAAATAATTATAAATAGTGGGTGCGTTCGCAGCCCGGGGTCCACCGTGCAGGCAGAGGCTGCTGCTAGTAAGATGGCGGTATAGGCGAACTCTGTTACTTCACAGAGTCGCAAACATAGATGCTGTAGCACTATATAGCGGTATAAGCGAACTCTGTTACACCACAGAGTCGCTGAGGTAGAGACGCAGAGAAATAGACTGTATCCTGTTAACACCACAGAGATTCACAGACAACTGCTGTGCGGATAGCAGTCTGTGGTCATGCAGCCAGCAACGCAAACAAGCAAGTCCTCACCGGAGAAGCCGGTATTCTAGGGGGTTATTTCAGCCAGGCCCTGAACACTTGCATACAAATCTCCTCACCGAAGGTGCCGGTATTCTAGGGGCTTATTTCAGCCGAGCCCTAACCACATGCGTGCATGATCACACTGGCGCAAAGCACATAATGCAATTGACACTAGCGCATGGCCGCAAGGCCACGCAACCCTTTTATAGTAGCAACTACAGGACCTGCCAGAAAAGGACCAATGAGAAACTGTTCCAGAACGCATGTAGTTTCAGGACCTTCCTGCCGGACCAATAGGAGCTGCTGCAGTACCTGAGCATATGATTCCTGATCTCCAATGAGAGATCTTACCCTGGGCATGCTCAGAAGGGGAAACGCAGGACTTAGTCCTAAAGACGTCTGCTCGCCGCTGACCAGTACTGGCTACAATAGCAGAACCTGGAGAGGCAGCAGCAAGTCTCTGCACAGTATTTGACAGGGCGAGACGCTGGGACCGATGTCTTTGCTGAGCAGGCTCCACTGCAGCCGGAGATGGATGGGGGACGGCAAAAGGACTGGTTCGAAACTCCCCTTGTGCAGCAACGAACCCTAACATTACCCCCCCTCCTAGGGTCTCGCTGCGCTCAAAGGCAGCGATGAGCTGCGGAGCGTGAACATGCTCGGCAGGCTCCCAGGACCTATCCTCAGGCCCACAACCCCTCCAATCCACCAAATACATTTTTTTGCCCCGTACCACCTTACACCCAATGATGGCGTTCACCTAATGATCGTCGGTAAATGAACCCGACATACCGGCAGAGAACTCAGAAAACCGGGAGATGGCCACAGGTTTCAAAAGGGACACGTGAAAGGTATCAGAGATACCAAGGCGAGGTGGAAGGGCTAAGCGGTAGACTACAGGGTTTACCTGCTCAAGGATCTTACAGGGGCCCAAATAGAGAGGTGCCAACTCAGTAGACTCTTCTCGTAGCCTGATGTTCCGTGCAGAGAGCCACACTAAGTCGCCTGGAGCAAATGTCGGAGCGGGGCGCCAATGAGCATCGGCGGAAGACCTCATCCTCTCCTTGGGGGCCTGAATGGCATCCTGAGTGCGGTCCCAAATGTCCCGTGCCTCCATGGCCCAGTCTGCCACCCTAGAGTTGTCAAAAGACACAGGCATGGGCACCGGTACCTGCTGATGTTGACCGTAGTTTAAGAAGAATGGTGTCTGTCTGGTGGAGTCAGCCACAGCATTATTTAGAGCAAACTCAGCCCACAGTAGCAAGGATGCCCAGTCATCCTGCCTGGCTGAGACAAAATGTCGCAAGTATGTGACCAAGGTCTGGTTGGCTCTCTCTACCAACCCATTCGTCTCGGGATGATAAGCCAAAGAGAGATTTAACTCAATGCTGAGTAGCTGGCATAGCTCTCTCCAGAGCCGAGACGCAAATTGGGGACCTCGATCACTGACAATTTTGTCTGGCATACCGTGTAGGCGGAAAATATGCCTGATGAATAATGCTGCTAAGGCCCGTGCAGACGGTAACCGTGGTAACGGCACCAAGTGTACAGTTTTGCAGAAGTGGTCAGCTATCACCCAGATGATGGTGTAGCCCCGAGACTTGGGTAAGCCCACCACAATATCCTTCCCAACCATCTCCCAGGGCCTGTCTGCCACCAGTAAAGGGAAAAGTAACCCAGCTGGCCGTTGTCGAGGGGACTTATTCTTGGCGCAAGAGACGCACTCCTGAACGTATTCCCTGACGTCATGGACCATATGTGGCCACCAGTATGTCCTCGCCAGCAACTCTGATGTCCTCTTTGCCCCAAAATGTCTACCCATCTTGGAAGAATGTGCCCAAGAGAGTACCTCCGGTCGCAAATTGATGGGCACAAAAGTCTTGCCTGGAGGCACAGACTCAAGCGAATCCGGGGCCACAGTTCTTAGGCTCTCAGTGGGGACAATCAGCCGAGGCTCCTCCTCCACCTTTTCAGAGGACACCACGGAGCGAGACAGAGCGTTGGCACGAATGTTCTTCTCCCTGGAAAAAAAATGGAGGGTGAAATGGAACCGGGAGAAAAAACAGGGACCATCTGGCCTGATGGGAATTTAACCGCTGGGCAGTCTGTAAATAGACCAAATTTTTGTGGTAATTGAACACTTGAAAGGAAAAGCGAGCCCCCTCCAGGAGATGTCTCCACTCGGAAAAGGCCAACTTCATGGCTAGAAACTCCCTATCCCCAATGGAATAATTCCTCTCCGCTGGTGTGAAGGTCTTGGATAAGAGGAAGCAAGGATGTTTCCAACCTTGAGCATCCTTTTCAAAAAGGACTGCTCCAGCACCAACAGACGAGGCATCTACCTCCAATATAAAAGGCTTATCAACCTCGGGACGATGTAGGATAGGAGCGCTAGCAAAATGGGACTTGATTGAAGTAAAGGCCTTGGAGTCCTCCTCTGACCACAATTTGGGATTGACTCCCTTCTTGATGAGGGCTACCAAGGGAGCAACCAAAGTGGAGAAGTGGGGAATGAATTGGCGATAGTAATTAATGAACCCCATAAAGCGCTGCACCGCTTTAAGAGAGTGGGGTTCTTGCCAATCCATTACAGCCTGTAGTTTGGCAGGATCCATAGCCAATCCCTGAGTGAAGATGATATAGCCCAGGAATGGCAGAGACTCCTGCTCAAACACACACTTCTCCAACTTCGCATATAGGGAATTTGCCCGCAAGAGGTCGAAGACCCTGCAGACATCTCTCCGGTGGGTTGCCATATCTGGAGAAAAGAGGAGAATGAAATCCAGATAGGCTACCACTGAGGTGGCAAGCATATCCCGGAAGATGTCATTTACGAAATCTTGGAAGACGGCTGGAGCATTACAGAGCCCGAAGGGCATCACAAGATATTGGTAATGTCCATCTCTGGTATTGAACGCCGTCTTCCATTCGTCCCCCTCGCGGATGCGGATCAGGTTATAGGCACCACGAAGATCCAGCTTAGTAAATACCCTTGCTCCCCGGAGACTATCAAAGAGCTCAGATATTAGGGGCAAAGGGTATATGTTCCTAACAGTAATGGCGTTAAGACCCCTATAGTTTATACACGGTTGTAATCCTCCATTCTTCTTCTGCACGAAGAAAAATCCTGCCCCTGCTGGTGACACTGACTTCCTAATAAACCCTCTTGCCAGATTTTCCTGGATGTATTGTGACATGGCCTCTGTCTCAGGAAGAGAGAGAGGATACACTCTTCCCCAAAGGGGGCTCCGTTCCAGGCAAGAGGTCTTTAGGACAGTCATAGGGGCGATGAGATGGAAGAGACTCCGCTGCCTTTTTGGAGAATACGTCCGCGTATGACCGACAAACCTTGGGGAGAGAAGCAAGGTCTATGGGTATCTCCGTGGTGGAAACCTGAACGTCCTCTCTGAGACATCTGTCTCTGCAATGATCACCCCAACCTTGTATTCTCCCAGAGGACCACTCAATATGGGGAGAGTGGTGGTGAAGCCTGGGTAATCCCAACAAAACCTCATCTATTCCCTCAGGAAGAACAAAAAGGGATATATACTCTACAGACCACGGATACTCAAGTGATCCGAGACTTAGATCCCACTCGAGTAGTCTCCACGGTCTCTTGGGAGTCGGACGCCCGAACGGGAAATTCAAGAGGTTTGGCAAAGGTGGGTGCCAGCCGAAACCTCTGCCTACACTGGGTCCGCTCTAACCTCCGCTCATGAAAACAGAGGTTGATGCGGTTATATATAGAAATGAGTTTCTCCAGTGTGGCAGGAATCTCCCTGGTAGCCAAAGCATCCTTTACATGGTCTGCCAGTCCTATCCAGAACACTGGAATAAGAATTTTATCTGGCCACTCTAATTCAGAGGCCAAAGTCCGAAATTGGACTGAGAACTGGCTGACCATGGACAAGCCCTGTGACATTGCCAGCAGTTGGAGTGCCATATCGTGCGTGACCTGAGGTCCTAAAAATACCTTTTTCCAGAGCCTCCAAAAAACGAGGAGCACTCCGCACCACACGATCGTTGCCCACTCCAATGCTCTGCCCGACAGAAGAGACACAATAAAAGCCACTTGTGCCTGTTCCGTGGGGAAACGTGTTGCCAGAAGCTCAAGCTGTATAGAGCACTGACTCACGAATCCCCGACAATGTTTACTGTCACCAGTAATCTTGTCTGGAAGTGGGAGGTGGGATAATGTTGGAGCAGAGGTAGCGGTGGACAAACTGGCTGCAGCTACGCTAGCAGCCTGAACAGCGACGGCGGTAACATCCACAGCTGAGGTTGTGCGCTCAAGGACCGGCAACCTACCCTCCAGCTGCTGGATGTACTGCTGTAGACGCTGGTCGTCCGCCATTGTACTAGCCAGACCCTGGCGCTAGTATACTGTTAGGGTCTGCAGAACGCACCAAATGAATATAAATAGTGGGTGCGTTCGCAGCCCGGGGTCCACCATGCAGCAGAGCCTGCTGCTAGTAAGATGGCGGTATAAGCGAACTCTGTTACACCGCAGAGTCGCTGAGGTAGAGACACAGAGATAGAGACTGTGTCCTGTTAACACCACAGGGATACACAGACAACTGCTGTGCGGATAGCAGTCCGTGGTCATGCAGTCAGCAACGCAAACAAGCAAGTCCTCACAGGAGAAGCCGATATTCTAGGGGCTTATTTCAGCCGAGCCCTAACCACATGAGTGCATGATCACACTGGCGCAAAGCACATAATGCAATTGATACTAGCGCATGGCCACAAGGCCATGCAACCCTTTTACAGTAGCAACTACTTCCTGGCGGACCAATATGAGCTGCTGCAGTACCTGAGCATGTGACCCCTGATCTCCAATGAGAGATCTTACCCTGGGCATGCTCAGAAGGGGAAACACAGGACTTAGTCCTAAAGACGTCTGCTCGCCGCTAACTAGTACTGGCTACAATAGCAGAACCTGGAGATGCAGCAGCACGTCTCTGCACAGTATTAGACTGGGCGAGACACTGGGACCGACGTCTTTGCTGAGCAGGCTCCACTGCGGGCAGAGATGGATGGGGGACCGCAGCGGAACTGTTTCGCGACTCCCCTTGTGCAGCAGCGGGAACTCGAACCCTAACACTACACAAATTAAGTTAATATAAAAAAAAAAAAATTAAAAAAGAAAAACAGTCAGTCACTCCTCTTACCACTCCCACTCCATCCATTCATAAAAGAGGCCCCCGCTCAGCATACAGCACCACTTTCCTAGCCAAAGTGCTAACAAAAGCATTAGTGGAAACACAATCATTTGCTAAACTGTTGCCGAATTTTGCCATCTTTAAGTGGAAATGCTTTTCAATCGGAACACAAATCCAAATGAGATAAATTCGTGCAAATTTGACATTGGTGATAGTTTTCCTAATAAGTTGGCTTATCACTAGTTATAAAGATTTTTAAAACATGTATTTAGGTGTTGAACACTGTAAAGGTCTGATTAGGCAGGGTACTTAGTAACAAGAATACAAATGCTGGTGGGTGGGAGGTTATAGGGGACATGTCAGGTTCCCTTTAAGAAAATTTATGGTGAATTGTTTTAGAAATGACCATTCTCCTTATTTTTTTTTTAGGTTCAGACTTGTCTTTAAGACTGGTAAATGGCAATGGTCAATGTAACGGTCGTGTAGAAATCCTCTATAATGGAGCATGGGGAACTGTGTGTGATGATTATTGGGATATTAATGCTGCACAAGTTGTATGCCGGCAGTTAAATTGTGGCCAAGCTCTTGCATTTAATGGCAGTGCTGCATTTGGCCAAGGACAAGGTGCAATTGTATTGGATGATGTGCAATGCATCGGCAATGAACAACACGTATGGGACTGTCCACATCAACCATTTACAGTACATAACTGTGGACATAATGAAGATGCTGGAGTCGTCTGCTCAGGTATATTCAAAATGTAATCTTATTTAGTCATCTGTTATCATATCATATTGTTTGCATAGATGTTCAAGTAAAACACATTTTCATATTTTCTACTACAAAGAGTAACTCAAACAATTTTTATAAGAAAATCTTAATGGACTGGAGGTATGTTTGTTCCTTCCCCATTAAGTCCAAAATGTTAAGTGGTTTTATGTGGTAGCAGGATGCCTGTGTGAGGTCATTAACACCCAAATAATAAGATTCTAATTTATTTCTGTTACAGGGCTTTTTTCCACATATTAATTTTTACTATCATGCTTGACTGTCAATAATTAATATCCAACCAAAATTAGGTTAGGAAATG
>JARQOD010000003.1:560434282-560583030 GCA_033576555.1 Oophaga sylvatica
TAAAGTAGATGTGGAAAATGTTATTTATCAACTATTTATCAACTATTTTGTGTGACATAAATCTCTCGTTTAAGGGCATAAAAATTAAAAGTTCTAAAATTGTTATATTTTCAAAATTTTAGCCAATTTTTTTTCATAAATAAACGCAAGTCATATCTAAGAAATGTTACCACTATCACGAAGCACAATATGTTGAAAAAAAAATATTTCAGAATAAGTGGGTTCCGTTGAAGTGTTCCAGAGTAAATACCACATAAAGTGACCCTGTTCAGAATTGTTAACTGTGGCCTGGTCATGAAGTCAGCTTTTAGGGCTGAAAAGGGTTAAACTTACCATGGGGTTTTTCATCATCTGTAAACAAATGAGAAAATATATATTTCAATACATAACAGAATGGGAATCTTTAGACAGGTGGTACAGTTTCTATTTTACTCTCATGCTCCTTAAGCATAGTCTATATTTACAGGGCTGAGAAGTAATTGGTAGAACAGTCAGACTGTGCACCAGGATGGCTTACTGATCTTGCCTGAACCCTTGTGGCAATATAGCTTCAAGGGAGGCTCCAGAAAAGATATCCAACGTTGGCAATTAAGTAGCTACATCATCTTTTTGTTTTAATATTGCCAGGAATTATTTAACTATGATTCTTCATTGTCTAATTCTTGAAGAATTTATCTGCAACTAGATGGACTTTATCATCCTCAGGCTCCATTCCCTAGCTTTTATTTAACAGAGCAAAAATTAATTACTACTATTATTGTTACTTTGAAGGACACCTGTCACCTAAAGAAATGCAACTTACATGCATTTATAGTGGTAATCTGCATGTAAAAAGCATTTAATTCTCCCTATTGCCACTCACTTGTACATTGGGGAAAAAAAGTATTTAGTCAGACACCAATTGTGCTAGTTCTCCCACTTAAAAAGATGAGAGAGGCCTGTAATTGACATCATAGGTAGACCATAACATGAGAGTCAAAATGAGAAAACAAATACAGAAAATTACCTTGTCTGATTTGGCAAGTTTTATTTTTCAAATTATGATGGAAAATAAGTGTTTGGTCATTCACAAAAGTTCATCTCAATATTTTATTATATATCCTTTAATAGCAATGACAGAGGTCAAATGTTTTCTGTAAGTCTTCACAAGGTTGACACACACTGTTGTTGGTAAATTGGCCCATTCCTCCATGCAAATCCCCTCTAGAGTAGTGTTGTTTTGGGCCTGTCGCTGGGCAACATGGACTTTCAAATCCCTCCAAAGGTTTTCTATGGGGTTGAGTTCTGGAGACTGGCTATGCCTTCATATCCAGGGCCTTCATATGCTTCTTATGAAGCCACTCCTTCATTGCCCTGGTAGTGTGCCTGGGATCATTATCATGCTGAAAGACCCATCCATGTTTCATCTTCATGCCTTTGCAATTTAAGGAGGTTTGCACTCAAAATCTCACAATACATGGCCTCATTCATTCTGTCATGTACACGGTTCAGTTGTCCTGGACCCTTTGCAGAGAAACAGCCCCAAAGCATAATGTTGCTACCCCCATGCTTCACAGTAGGTATGGTATTCTTTGCATGGAACTCTGCATTCTGTCTCCTCCAAACATGACGAGTTTTGTTTCTACCAAACAGTTCTTCTTTGGCTTTATCAGACCATATGACATTCTTTCAATACTATTCTGGATAATCCAAATGCTCTCTAGCAAAGTTCAGACCGGCCCAGACATGTACTGGCTTAAGCAGGGGTACATGTCTGGCACTGCAGGATCTAAAGGTGGCTAGTGTGCTACTGATGGTAGCCTATATTACTTTGGTCCCAGCTCTATGTAGGTCATTCACTAGGTCCCCCTATGTGGTTTTGGGAGTTTTCTCACCGTTCTTGTGATCATTTTGACCCCAAGGGTGAGATCTTGCACGGATCCCAAGATCGAGGGAGATTATCAGTGGTCTTGTATATCTTCCATTTCTCTGATTATTGCTCCCACAGTTGATTTCATCACACCAAGCTGCTTGCCTATTGCAGATTCAGCCTTCCCAGCCTGGTGCAGGACTGCAATTTTGTTTCTGTGTCCTTCGACAGGTCTGTGAGGGCCAGAAATTTTGCATATTTTTAGGTGACCAAATACTTATTTTCCACCATAATTTGAAAAATAAATCTTGGCAAATCAGACAAGGTGATTTTCTGGATTTGTTTTCTCATTTTGAGTCTCATAGTTGTGGTCTACCTATGATGTCAATTACCGGCCTCTCGCATCTTTTTAAGTGGGAGAACTTGCAGAATTGGTGGCTGACTAAAAACTTTTTTTCCCACTTATTTATCTGGGCGGAGCAGGGAACAGTTACAGTAATCGCGTACTAAACATTATGAACAATGTAAAGTCACAATAGCAATGATCAAGTGAAATAAAAGTTAGAAAAGTTAGCTTTTGTCATCCTTTTTATGCCCCCACAACCTGATATCTATGAAACCTCATTTTCAAAGAGGATTGAACTTACCATAGGTTTTTTTATCATCTATGAAACAAATAAGAAAAAATATATTTCAATACATAACAGAATGTGAATAATTAGACAAGAGATACAAAATTTCTATTTTACTCTCATGCTCTTAGGCATAGTCTATATTTGCAGAACTGAGCCGTAAACCTGTCACCTCAAGAGATACAACTTACATGCAGCTATAGTAGTACATATATGCAGGTGATAAATAGTGTTTAAACCTGTACAGTTGGCTTACTGGAGCAGCAGCTACAGGAAGAAAAGCAAGTTATATTCTCCCTGTAGCCACTTACTTCTAGTTACCTGGGCAGTGCAGGGAACGGAACAATCATCGCTTACTAAACATTATGCGCACCGAAAAGTCGACATGGCATCAAGCAAGTGGTTCAAAAAAGAGAAAAATTGTCTATAGTCATTCTATTTCTTCTTCTAAAAATCTCATATATTTGAAACCCCATTTACAAAGAGGATTACTCTTACCATAGGTTTTTCCATCATCTATGAAATGAATGAGAAAAAAATATATTTCAATACATAACAGAATGCGAATAATTAGAGGAAAAAAGCTTCTACTTTACTCTCATGGTAGGTTGGTATTGTCTATATTTTAAGGGCTGAGCCGTAAATGGTAGAACAGTCAGACTGCACCAAAATGGCTTACTGGTCTTGCCTGAACCCATGTGCCACAATGGCTCCAAGGGGGACTGCTGAAAATATATCCAGCTATAGTGGTAATCTGCAGGTAAATAGCTTTTAAACCCTGTATAGTTTTTTTTACTAGAGAAGCAGCTACAGGGAGAATAGTAAGTTTTTTTCTCCTGTAGCCACTCACTTCTAGTTACCTGAGTGGTGCTGGGAAAGGTTACAGTCATCGCTCATGAAACATTGTCAGCACTGTAAATCCACCATATCAACGAGAAGAGGTTTAAAATTGAGAAAACTTGGCTTTTGTCACTCTATTTATGCCACCACAATCTGACATATATGAAACTCCATTTACAAAGAGGATTACACTTACCATAGGTTTTTACATCATCTATGAAATGAATAAGAAAAAAATACTTTTCAATACATAACAGAATGTGAATAATTAGACAAGAGATACAAATTTTCAGTTTTACTCTCATGCTTTGCAGGCATAGTAAATGACAGAAAGATCAGACCGTGCTGCAGGATGGCAGACTGAACATGTCTGAACCTATGTGCCACTTTGGCTCCAATGGAGGCTGCTGAGAATATATCGAAAGTTGGCAATGAATTGAGTGGTTGAATAATTCTCTTGTTTAGATATTTTCTGGAATTATTCATCCATGATCCTTCTTTGTCTACCTCTTGAAGCCTTTCACAGCAACTATATGGACACTATTATTCTCAAGTTATATTCATTCCCTAGCCTCTATTTCACAACCCAGAAATTATTATTATTGTTACATTGAAGGCGACCTGTCACTTCAAGAAATAAACTTACATGACGCTATAGTAGTAATCTGCAGGTAAATATCGTATTAAGCTAAATCCTATATTCTTAGCTTACTGGAGCAGCAGCTTCAGGGAGAAAATTAAGCTTTATTTTCCCTACAGCATCTCACTTCTAGTTACCTGGGCAGTTCAAGTAAAGTTTACATTCATCGTTTACTAAATATTATGGGCACAGTAAAGCTGCGAAAGCAACCAGCAAGTGGTTCAAAAGAGCGAAAACTTGACTGCTGTCACCCGATTTATCTCTCCACAACCTGACATAAATGAAACCACATCAACAAAAAGGATTGCACTCACCATAGGTTTTTTTATCATCTATGAAAAAAATTAGAAAAAAAAATATATTAGAATACATGACAGAAGATACAAAGTTTCTGTTTCACTCTCATGCTCAGTAGGCTAAGTTTATATTTACATGGCTGAGCAGTAAATGATAGAACGGTCAGACTGTGCACCAGGAAGGCTGATTGGTCATGCCTGAACAAATGTGCCACTATGGCTCCAAGGGAGGCTTCTGAAAATGTACCCTACAATGGCAATGAACTGAGTGACTACATCTTTCTTTTGCTTAATTATTTTCTGGAATTATGTATGCATGATCCTTATTTGTCCAACTCTTGATGTCTTTCTCAGCATCTAGATGGCCTTTATCATCCTTACGCATCCTTTATTCCCTAGCCTCTATTTCACATCTCGAAAATGTTTTACATTATTTTTGTTGCTTCTAAGGCAACTTGTCACCTCAAGAAATGCAACTATATAGTTGGATTACTGGATCAACAGCTACAGGGAGAATAGCAAGTTTTATTCTCCCTATAGCCACTTACTTCTAGTTACCTGGGCGGTGCAGAGAACGGTAACAGTCATTGCTAAATAAACATTATGCTCACTGTAAAGCTGCGTATGCAACGACCAAGTGGCTCAAAGGAAATAAAATTAAGCTGTTATCATTTTTATCATCATATCTTTGCCCACACAACATGAAATAAATATACAGAATATATATCCCTAATTACAAAGTGTATTAAACTTACCGTGGGGTTTTTCATAACCTATGAAACGAATGAGAAAAAAAAATCAATATTTCAATACATATCAGAATGTGACTAATTAGACAAGAGGTACAAAGTTTCTGTTTTACTCTTATGCTTAGTAGGCATGGTCTTTCTATACAGGGCTGAACAGTAAATAGTAGAACCAGGGTCGGCGTCAGCACCCGGCACACCCGGGCAAGTGCCGGGGCCCTGAGCAGGCGGGGGGCCCACTCGCCGTCTGGCACCCCCGCGCCCGTTAGCGGAGGAGAGCGGTGTCAGCGCCGGCAATGGGCCCCCCCCACTTGCTCAGGGCCCCGGCATCAGCTGGCACAATACTTACCTCTCCAGTGCCTCCGCTGCCGCAGCTCCGGGCTCCAGGGGGCGCCTGCAAGCCGCCGGCGCTTCCTCTCACAGCAGCGCCGCTGAATGACGTCATCATTCAGCGGCTGGCTGTGGCAGAGAGCGCGGACGCTGGACAGGTAAGACGTGTGTGTGTGTCTCTGTGTGTGTCTGTGTGTATGTAGTGCGGTGCTTTGTGTGTGTGTGTGTGTGTGTATGTGTATGTATGTGAGAGAATGCTTGTGTGCTGTCTGTGTGTGATGATGGGCAGGCATTGCTGATAATGGGGAGGCATTGATGATGATGATGGGGAGAAGATGATGATAATGGGCAGGCATTGATGATAATGGGCAGGCATTATTGATGATGGGGAGAAGATGATGATGGGCAGGCATTGCTGATAATGGGGAGGCATTGATGATGATGATGGGGAGAAGATGATGATAATGGGCAGGCATTGATGATAATGGGCAGGCATTGATGATGGGGAGAAGATGATGATGGGCAGGCATTGATGATGATGGGGAGGAGATGATGATGGGCAGGCATTGCTGATAATGGGGAGGCATTGATGATGATGGGGAGAAGATGATGATAATGGGCAGGCATTGATGATAATGGGCAGGCATTGATGATGGGGAGAAGATGATGATGGGCAGGCATTGATGATGATGGGGAGGAGATGATGATAATGGGCAGGCATTGATGATAATGGGCAGGCATTATTGATGATGGGGAGAAGATGATGATGGGCAGGCATTGCTGATAATGGGGAGGCATTGATGATGATGATGATGATGGGGAGAAGATGATGATAATGGGCAGGCATTGATGATGGGGAGAAGATGATGATGGGCAGGCATTGATGATGATGGGGAGGAGATGATGATGGGCAGGCATTGCTGATAATGGGGAGGCATTGATGATGATGGGGAGAAGATGATGATAATGGGCAGGCATTGATGATGGGGAGAAGATGATGATGGGCAGGCACTGATGATGATGGGGAGACAATCATGATGATAATGGGGAGTCTTTCCACAGCGCCCTTTCCTGAGCCGTAACAGTGCAGAACGCAGTGCAGCGCAGAGGAGAGCTCCATATTTTGTATGGAGCATTATATGGGAACCAGTATCCTGTATGGAGCATTATATGGGGACCAGCATCCTGTATGGAGCATTATATTGGGTCCAGTATTCTGTATGGAGCATTATTTTGGGTCCAGTATTCTGTATGGAGCATTATATGGGGGGTGACATCCTGCATGGGGTATTATATGGGTGATGAGGGGGAGACTGTGGTGCCCATAATATTGTATGGAGGACTGTACTGTCCAGTCTGTACTGTGCGCTGTGAGGATTTGCAATTTACAATAGATATCACTCATATAATGGAAGAAGTGAAGTATTTGGCATTGTACTATACCCATATTTCTCTGCCGTATCTGTGCATCATGAATCGTGGTCTGTGTTAAAGGGGCCCACTGAGGCTCTTTCGCCCGGGGCCCATAAAAACCTGGAGCCGGCCCTGAGTAGAACTATCAAACTGTTCACCAGGATAGCTGACGGATCTTGCCTGAACCCATGTGCCACTATGGCTCCAAGGGAGGCTGCTGAAAGTATATCTAACACTGCCAATAAATTGAGTGGCTGCATCATCGTCTTGTTTTATTATTATGGGGAATTAAGTATACATGATCCTTCCTTATCTAACTCTTGAAGTCTTTCTCAGCAACTAGATGGACTCTATCATCCTCAGGCTCCATTCAGTCCCTAGCCTTTAATTCACAGATGACAGATGTATTACTATTATTAATGTTACTTTGAAGGCAAGCTATCACCTTGAGAAATTAATTTTACTTGCAGCTATAGTGGTAATCTGCAGGTAAATAACATTTACACCCTGTCTAGTTGGCTTTCAGTAGAAGCAGCTACAGGGAGATGTGATGAAGGAACAGCCACCATCTGTCATGGGTGCATCGCCACGAGGATCGTCGCGATTGCACATTCTGACTTCTCGCAGCTGAGTTGCTGTTACTTTGTGTTTGGTGGTGAGGGAGTTAATTTTACCTAGCTCTTGGCTAAGACTAGGTCCAGCCTCGCCCGGCTGCTTTTGATTATGTTCTAATTAGTTTCCTTTATATAGCTGCCAGTCTGCTGGTTAGATGCCGGTGAAAGCATTCATGTAGTCTAGCAGACTGGATCGGTTCTGAGAATACTTAAGCTAAGAGTTCATTAGTTGTTTTTACTCTTATAGCTTATAGTTTATCTCTGAGACCTTAGGTGTTCCTACTGTGTGTGAGTGTTGTATGTAAGACTTTATTTACTTTATTTCTTGTCTTTCTTGTATGTCTTTCTGTTCATTAACTGTTACCTGTTCATTCCCTTTGGTGGTAATCAGGGTCCTTCTTAGGACTAGATTACAGTTGGCAGGGATTGATAGGAGACAGGGTTTACGCTGGTGGCCTGGACCTCTGTACCTTTAACAGTACTCCAGGTAGAGGGATTAGTTAGGACCCCAGTTTAGGGTCAGCATAGACCCCAGTAACCCTCTAGCCGGAGACAGCGTATAACGGATTCCGTAGTGACCCACTGGACATTCTGTCAGGTAATTCTATGTTATCATCTATCTATGCGCATGTTATATAGTATGTTGCCCTTTTGATATAGATTACTGTCATCACATATATATATCTTCTATACAGCGTGACATTTTCACCGGCCCATACTAAAGTTTCTCCCCAGCTGTCATGAATCCAGTAGCCCAGCTGGCCCGGCAGTTGCAGGGGTTGTCCATGGAGTTGGCAGACATTAAGTCCAAGGTTTTGTCCCCCCCGGAGCAAACCGGATCTGAACCTAAGGTTGCTCTCCCGGACAGGTTCACTGGTGGGCGGGACAAATTTTTTACTTTCCGGGAGGCATGTAAATTGTACTTTCGGCTGCGGCCTCGGTCTTCTGGGAGTGAAGAGCAGAGGGTGGGAATTGTTATCTCGCTCTTACAAGGGGACCCTCAATCTTGGGCGTTCTCTATTCCTCCAGGCTCCCCAGATCTCCAGTCAGTGGATCGATTTTTTACTGCCCTGGGTCTGGTATATGATGATCCGGATCGAGTTTCCCTTGCTGAAACAAAGTTACGTAAAATACGGCAAGGAAATCGTCCAGCGGAGGAATATTCTTCTGAGTTCCGTAGATGGGCAACAGATACTCAGTGGAATGATTCAGCTCTTAGGAGCCAGTTTTGTCAAGGGTTGTCTGACAAATTAAAAGATGTGTTGGCTCAGTATGATTCTCCTCCATCACTGGAGGCTGCTATGGCCCTCGCTATTCGCATTGATAGACGAATTCGGGGAAGACGCGAGGTAACTCCGCCTCCCGTGATGACTCCACCTACTACTAAAGTCCCTTTTACTGAGGTTCCCCTGGTCTGTTCTGAGGAACCCATGCAGTTGGGAGGGACATCTTTTTGTAGGAGGGAATCGGCGGTGCACCGCAAGACTAGAAGGTGTTTCTTTTGCAGGAGAGAGGGACATTTTGTTGGGGGGTGTCCATCCCGGGCCTCTTTGAGCAATGGAGTTAACCTGGGAGTGTGTATTTCGTCCCCAAATCCCTCTCAGTTTCTCGTGCCTGCGGAGGTGGTGATTGGTACTAGAACTGAGAGGATTTCTGTTTTTCTTGATAGTGGGTCCGGGGCTAATCTGGTGGACGCTCGGTTTGCCCAGGTGCATGGTATGCAACTGAGTGTATTGGCCAAACCGGTCCCTATAGTCTCTATTGATTCTAGACCTCTCGGTCAAGGTAGCTTGGTACAAGCTGTTCATAACATAGATCTTCGTGTAGGGGCAATACATAAAGAGCAATTGTCTTGTTATGTGTTGGAGGGTCTACCTACTCCTATTGTGTTGGGACTTCCTTGGTTGGCTAAACATAACCCAGTGATTGATTGGCAATCCAGAAAGATAAGCCAGTGGGGTGAATTTTGCAAGAATAACTGCATGAAAACGGTCATCGGTGCGGTCGTGCCTAGGACTTTGCCTCCTTTTCTGGAGGACTTTGGGGAGATGTTCTCAGAGGAGGGGTGTCAAAAGTTACCTCCTCATCGCACGTATGACTGCTCAATAAAATTGCTTCCTGATGCCTTATCTCGTAGTTTCCCAGGGGCTGGAAAGACGGATGACCCGGTTCCTATCCTTCAGGAAGGAGTGCTGAATGGTCTGAGTGCTATAGGGAACTGTTTCAAGCGGAGGTCGAATAGGAGGAGAGTGTCTGGTCCGGACCTAGGTGTGAACGATCTGGTGTGGTTGTCTACCAGGAATATAAAACGCAAAGTTCCCTCCTGGAAACTGGGTCCCAGGTTCATCGGTCCATACAGGATCAGTTCTATAATTAATCCTGTGGCATTTCGTCTGGACCTCCCACCTACGTTTAAAATCCATAATGTGTTCCACAAATCGTTGCTTAAAAGGTACGTGGCGCCAGTTATACCGTCGCCTCTGCCTCCCCCTCCGGTGGTGGTCAATGGTAACTTAGAATTTCAAGTGTTGAAGATCATTGACTCACGTCTGAATCGCCGGTCCCTTCAGTATTTGGTTCATTGGAAGGGATATGGTCCTGAGGAGAGGACTTGGGTCCCTGCGTCGGAGGTTAACGCAGATCGATTGGTTCGGACCTTCCACACAACTTACCCGGGCAGACCTGGCCCTGAGGGTCCGGAGAACCCTCGTAGAAGGGGGGGTACTGTCATGGGTACATCGCCACGAGGATCGTCGCGATTGCACATTCTGACTTCTCGCAGCTGAGTTGCTGTTACTTTGTGTTTGGTGGTGAGGGAGTTAATTTTACCTAGCTCTTGGCTAAGACTAGGTCCAGCCTCGCCCGGCTGCTTTTGATTATGTTCTAATTAGTTTCCTTTATATAGCTGCCAGTCTGCTGGTTAGATGCCGGTGAAAGCATTCATGTAGTCTAGCAGACTGGATCGGTTCTGAGAATACTTAAGCTAAGAGTTCATTAGTTGTTTTTACTCTTATAGCTTATAGTTTATCTCTGAGACCTTAGGTGTTCCTACTGTGTGTGAGTGTTGTATGTAAGACTTTATTTACTTTATTTCTTGTCTTTCTTGTATGTCTTTCTGTTCATTAACCGTTACCTGTTCATTCCCTTTGGTGGTAATCAGGGTCCTTCTTAGGACTAGATTACAGTTGGCAGGGATTGATAGGAGACAGGGTTTACGCTGGTGGCCTGGACCTCTGTACCTTTAACAGTACCTCCAGGTAGAGGGATTAGTTAGGACCCCAGTTTAGGGTCAGCATAGACCCCAGTAACCCTCTAGCCGGAGACAGCGTATAACGGATTCCGTAGTGACCCACTGGACATTCTGTCAGGTAATTCTATGTTATCATCTATCTATGCGCATGTTATATAGTATGTTGCCCTTTTGATATAGATTACTGTCATCACATATATATATCTTCTATACAGCGTGACACCATCTTGGATATGGGGCATAATGCTCGCCTCATGTGTGAGCTTGGCCTGTCCCAGGTGCTGCTTTGTCTGAGTTCACAGAGCCACAGGCAGCTAACTGCTCCTAACCCCCATGGCCTGTAGACATATTGAAGGAAACAGGGTTTAGTGCTCCACTGTTGAATAACAAGGTCTTTTAGTATGCTAAGTTGATCAGGCCAAAGCAGGACTTCAAAGCTGGAGTCAGGAGCCATGCCAGCATGGGGCCTGGAGATGCATGGGGGCTTCAATTAGATTATACCTGTCAGCTAGACACAGAAAACATATCCATTGTCTCTCCCAGTCACTATGACTCCGTTCTAGGGTTATGAATTATGAGCACGCCTTTCGATGTACAGACTCATAAAAAATATCTGCGTGATCCTGCAGACCTCGCGCATCTGAAAACATCTATGGAATCAAAATCATCACTACACCTGTAGATAATTTTCCAAAGGGATATAATTTGAAATATAGGGTCACTTGAAGGGGAATTCTGCTCCTCTAGTATTTAGGGGCTCTCTATATAGATTCTGCAAGCTATACTTGAAAAATCTGTGCTCCAGGAGGCAAATAGCATTCCGTCCCTCCAAAGTCTCGCCGTGTGGCTTAGCACTCTTGTACAGCCACTTATGGGCAGAAATTGTGGGACAAATTTTGGCGCATTTTTACCCCTTTCCCAATGTAAAAATGTAAAATCTGGGGCTCAAACAAAATGTAATTATTTTTTCTTCATTGCCCAATGGTATAAAATTCTGGGATATACCTGTGATGTCAAATTGATTACTTCATCCCTAGATGAATTAGTTGAGAGGTACAGTTTGTAAAATGGGTTATCTCATGGGGGGTTCTGCTTTTCTGGCACCTCAGGGGCTCTGCGAATATGACATGGTACCCTCAAATCAGTCCAGCAATATCTGAACTCCAACATGGCGCTTCTTCACTTCTGAGCTTTGCACTGTATCTCAAAAGTAGTTTTCAACCACATATGGGGTTTTGGCATACACAGAAGAAATGGCACAACATTTTCTTCTGCTATCCTTGTGAAAATGAAAAAAAATTGGACCTAAAACAAATTTTGGAGTGAAAAATATGTTTTCTTCATTTCCACAGGTCAACGTTGTTAAATTCTGTGAAGCATCTGTGGGTTCAAAGTGCTCACGACACATCTAAATAGATTCCTTCAGGGGTCTTTTTTTCCAAAGCAGGGTCACTTGCAGGGGTTTTTTACTGTTTAGGCACACCAGCAGCTCTCCAAACGCGACAAGACACCGGCACATCATTCCATCAAAGTTTGCATTTCAAAACATCACTCTTTCTTTTCTGAGCACTGTCATGCACCCAAACAGTAGGTTACCCCCACATATAGGGTATCTGCATACTCAGGAGAAATTACACAACAAGTTTGGGGTTTCATTTTCTCCTGTTACCTTGTGAAATTAAAAAAAAATTGGGGATAAAATAAAATTTTTGTGAGAAAAATGTGATTTTTGTATTTTCACTGCTCTACATTATAAACTTCTGTGAAGCACTGAGTAGGTTGAAGGTGCTCACCACAATCCTTGGGATCTAGTTTCCAAAGTGCTGTCATTTGTGTTTTTTTTTTACTGCTTTCCAAAACATAATTTCTTCCTTTTGGAATCCTGCCGTGCGCCCAAACAATTGTTTTTAATCACATATGGGGTATCTGGACACAACAAAATTTGGTGTCCTTTTTCTGTTACTCTGTGAATGTGAAAATAAAAAAAAATTTAAACTGAAAGGAAATTTATGTGGGAAAATTTTTTTTTTTTCACAGCGCAATGTTATTAACTTCTAAGAAGCACCTGGGGGTTCAAGATGCTCACTACACATCTAGATAAGTTCCTTGAGGGGTCTCATTTCCATAATGGTGTCAATTGTCAGGTGTTTCACCTGTTTAGTTCACTCTAAATTTGACATGGTGCCTGCTAGTCAAACGGTGCTGCTTCCCTTCCAAGCGCTGCTGTGTGCCCAAACAGTAGTTTTCCAACACCTATTGGGTTTTTGCATACTGAGGAGAAATTGCACAGCAAACTGTTGAGTGTAACTTCTTCTGTTACTCTTATAAAAATGCTAAATTTGGAGCTAGAAAATCATTTTTGAGGGAAAAAATGTGATATTTTTTATTTTTACGGTTCAAAGTTTTAAACTTCTGTGAAACACTTTGGGTTTCAAGGTGTTCACCAAATATCTAGATAAGTTCCATGAAGAGTCCAGTTTTCAAAATGTTCTCACATTTCCACTCTTTGGGCACATCAGGGACACTACAAATGTGACATGGCATCCTTTAATCATTCCAGCAAATTTTGCATCAAAATGTCCAATGGCGCACCATATTAGCATACTCAGAAAAAATCGCACAACAAATTGCATGGTGCAATTTCTTTTGTTGCCCTTATGAAAATGTTAAATTTGTTGCTGAAATAGATTTTTGTGGAAGAATTTGATTTTTTTTTTACTTTCACTGCTCAATGTTATAAACTGCTGTAAAGCATCTGGGGGTTCAAGGTGCTCACCACACATCTAGATAAGTTGTCTGAGGGGTCTAGTTTCCAAAATGTTGTCACTTGTGGGGGGGTTTCCACTGTTTAGGCACTTCAGAGGCTTTCCAAACGCAGCATGCCATACACTAATTTTTCCAGCAAATTTTGCATTCTAAAAGTCAAATTGCGTTCCTTTCCTTCTGAGCCCTGCCATGCACCCAAACAGTGATTTTACCCCCACATATGGGGTGTCAGCATGCTCAGAAGAAATTGCACAACAGATTTTGAGGTCTATTTTTTCCTGTTACCCTTGTGAAAATGTAAAAAAAAATGGGTCTAAAGAAATTTTTTTGTGAAAAAAAGATAAATGTTCATGTTTTCCATTAACATTCCAAAAATGCCTTAAGAGGTGCAGTTTTTAGAATGGTGTCACTTTTGTGGTATTTTCTGTCATATAGACCCCTCAAAGTCACTTCAAATGTAATGTGGTCCCTAAAAAAAATGGTTTTGAAAATTTTGTTTGAAAAAATTAGAAATTGCTGGTCAATTTTCAACCTTTATAACTTCCTAGCAGAAAAATATGTTTTCAAAATTGTCTTGATGTAAAGCAGTCATGTGGGAAATGTTATTTATCAACTATTTTGTGTGAAATAATTCTTTCGTTTAGGGGCATAAAAATTAAAAGTTTGAAAATTGTAAAATTTTTGTTTTTTTTCATAAATAAACACAAGTCATATCAAATAAATTTTACCACTATAATGAAGTACAATATGTTGAGGAAAGACTGTTTTTAAATCATTGAAGTGTTCCAGAGTTAATATCACATAAAGTGACACTGGTCAGAATTGTAAACTTTGGCCTGGTCATGAAGGTGAAACAGCCTTTAGGGCAGAAAGGGGTTATACTTACCATGGGGTTTTTCATCATCTATAAACAAATGAGAAAAACATATATTTCAAAACAGAATGGGAATAATTAGACAGGTGGTACAAAGTTTCTGTTTTACTCTCATGCTCCTAGGCATAGTCTATATTTATAGGGCTGAGAAGTAAATGGTAGGACAGACTGTGCACCAGGATGGCTTACTGATCTTGCCTGAACCCTTGTGGCAATATGGATTCAAGGGAGGCTCTTGAAAATATATCCAACGTTGGCAATTAATTAAGTAGCTACATCATCTTTTTGTTTAAATATTGCCAGGAATTATTTATCAATGATCCTTCTTTTTCTCACTCTTGATGAATTTCCCAGCAACCAGATGGACTTTGTCATCCTCAGACTCTATTCCCTAAGCTGTATTTCACAGAGCAAAAATTAATTACCACTATTATTGTTACTTTGAAGGACACCTGTCACCTGAAGAAATACAACTTACATGCATTTATAGGGGTAATCTGCATGTAAATAGCATTTAATTCTCCCTATTCACACTCACTTGTAGTTATCTGAGTGGTGCAGGGAACGGTTACAGGAATCACTTGCTAAACACTATGAACAATGTAAATGGAGAGCCCCAATTGCCATGGAGTACTCAGTACCGGGCCAGTGGTTCTTTAAAGGGGAAGTGTCACGGCAGCAGTGACCCCGTCCGTGGCCCTGAGTGTCCAATAAAAATTATGAAAATGTGAAACTGAAAGTTATGGGGGATAGGGGAATAGTTCATGACGCCATCCGTGGTATTCAGCTATATAAGATGGCCGACCTGCTGTTCAGTTCCACTGAGGCAGTTGGTGGCGCAGCAAAGTTGTTATGGCTCTCCATGGGTAGAGCTAAGCCCCAGGGCAGTTATGGTGTTAAAGATGATGGTGGTGGTTGTGGTGTAGGGCAGATGATGCAGTAAATAATTCTGAGGGTGCAGTCTTTTCAGTTTACACACAGTTCTTGGTTACAATCCCCAGCCGGAGTGCTGTGTCCTCCCGGTAAGTGGTCTAGACAGCTCTCAGGTAATTTGGGGTATACCGTGTCAGAACCCCCTTCTGTTGTTCCTTTCCTGGCTGTCTCCCTGCGCTGGCTTCCTCTTGCCCTGCACCTTCACACACAGTGTCCAAAGCCAGCAGCCTCGGATCTTGTCGAGCGACGTTCTCTAGGTCCCTATGGTCCTATCTGGCTGCCTTTTCGACGAATGTGTGTGGATGTGGCTGTAGCACATAAAGATACTGCAGCCTCCAAGTTAGCTAGCTGAGTCCTTAGTTTCTCTACTAGACTGGGGCCAGTCCCCTTACTGCGACCTGGTACCTCCAGCCTACTACGGTCAGCGTGAATTCGGGCCCCATGGGTGGATTCCTCACTTTCAGTGCCCCTAGGCCCCCTTCTTCCACTCTCTCACTGAAGATTCTCTTTCTGCCACTTCTGTCTTTCTTCTCTCTCTACTGTCCTCTGGTCCAGGGGCGAGCTCCTCTCTGCTCAATTACCCAGCAACAACTCCACCCACCAACTGTCTTTTCCTCCAACTCCTCTCAGCTCCTCTCCTGAGCTCCAACTCCTCTCCAACTAACTGTCACCAACCATCTGTGGTCTCTCAGACCACTCACTAAGCTCCGCCCCTTCTCTACTTTCTTCACCACACCCTCTACCTAGCATCTTCCAGGCCCTGAGAGGTCTGGTGTTGGATGTGTGTGGGTCTTGGGTGATGTCCCCTCCTTACCCGAGAGCGGAGCACCACACCTCCGACTGAGGTGCAGTACATATGTGGCGACTGTACCTCAGGGGCGCCACATAAAGCCACAATAGCAACGAGCAAGTAAAATAAAAGTGAGAAAATGTGGCTTTTGTTATACTTTTTATGCCCCTATAACCTGATATCTATGAAACCTCATTAACAAAGAAGATTGCACTTACCATAGGTTTTTTTATCATCTAAGAAAAAATAAGAAAAAATATATATTTCAATACATAACAGAATGTGAATAATTAGACAGGAGATACAAAATTTCTGTTTCACTTTCATGCTCCTAGGCATAGTCTATATTTACAGAACTGAGCCATAAATGATAGAACAGTCAGACTGTTCACCAGGATGGCTGATGGATCTTGCCTGAACCCAGGTGCCAATATGTCTCCAAGGGGGACTGCTGAAGCTGTATAGTACATTGTCAATGAATTGAGTGGGTGCATCACTTTTTTGTTTAACCCCTCAATCATCTGATATGCCTTTTAACGGCGGCAGTTAAGGGTACCTATGCATCAGCGCCACTTTTTAATGGCGCAGGAAATAAGAGTATAGCATCCCCCAGAGTTGGAATTTCTCCAGGGTCTGAGCTACCCCGGTAGCCGAGACCCCAGAGAACATGATTTGGGTCAGTTTTTACCAACCCCAGTATTGCGGTCGCCATTATTAACGGAATAACAGCGACCGCCAAAATAAAAACTCTGATTTCCCATTTAATTTCTCTCTGCTCTGATGTTATTGCACATCAAAGGAGAAATAAATGGGGTCCCCTGATCCCCCTGGTACCTCCGGAGTCCCTGAAACTGCCCATAAAGTCCCCCGAGCCTCCGGCACCTTCTTCCCTGAAGAAAATGGTGGGCACATGTGCAGTGCACCCACCAAGATCTGCCGGCCAGCACACAGCAGCAATAGGAAATTTTTCCTATTGGTTCATTTTGATCACTGTGATAGACCTTATCACAGTGATCAAAATAAAAAAAGTAAATCAAACCTGCTTTTATCACCCCCTTATTTAAGTAAAGATAATACAATTAAAAAATGTATTTATTTCCATTTTTCCGCTAGCATTAGCGTTGGGCTAAAGTTAGAGTTGGGCTAAAGTTAAGCTTGGGCTAAAGTTAGGGTTAGGGTTGGGCTAAAGTTAGGTTATGTTTGGGCTAGGGTTAGGGTTGGGGCTAGGGTTAGGGTTTAGGCTAAAGTTAGTGGTGTGCTAAAGTTAGAGTTGGGCTAAAGTTATGGTTGGGCTAAAGTTGGGGTTGTGGATATGGTTGGGATCAAGGTTAGGGTTGGAATTTAGGGTTAGGGGTGTGTTAGGGTTAGGTTTGTGGTTAGGGTTGGGATTAGGGTTAGGGGTGTGATGGGGTTAGGGTTTTGGTTAGTTTTATGGTTAGGGTTGGGATTAGGGTTAGGGGTGTGTTGGGGTTAGGGTTGGAGTTAGAATTGGGGGGTTCCGCTGTTTAGGTGCATCAGAGGGTCTCCAAACGTGGCATGGCGCCACCATTGATTCCAGCCAATTTTGCATTCAAAATGTCAAACGGTGCTCCCTCCCTTCTGAGCCCTGCCATGCACCCAAACAGTGGCTTTCCCCCACATATGGAGTATCAGGATGCTCAGGAGAAATTGCACAATACATTTTGTTGTCCATTTTCTCCTGATACCCTTGTGAAAATAAAAAAATTGTAAATTTTTTGTGAAAAAAGTAAAATGTTCATTTTTTCCTTCCACATTGCTTTAGTTCTCGTGAAGCATCTGAAGGGTTAATAAACTTTTTGAATGTGGTTTTGCTCACCTTAAGGGGTGTAGTTCTTAGAATTGTGTCACTTTTGGGTATTTTCTGTTATAATGACCCCCCAAACTCACTTCAAATGTGAGGTGGTCCCTAAAAAAATGGTATTGTAAATTTTATTGGAAAAATGAGAAATCGCTGTTCAACTTTTAACCCTTTTAATGTCCTAACAAAAAAAATTATGTTTCCAAAATTGTGCTGATGTAAAGTTGACATGTGGGAAATTTTTTATTAACTATTTTGTGTGAAATCACTCTCTGATTTAAGGGTACAGAAATTAAATTTTGAAAATTGCAAAATTTTAAACTTTTTCGCCAAATTTCCTTTTTTTTTTTTTTTTTCATAAATAAACGCAAGTTATATTGAAGAAATTTACCACTAACATGAAGTACAATATGTCACAAAAAAAGTCTCGAAATCAGTGGGATATGTTGAAGTGATCTAGAGCTATAACCTCATAAAGTGACTGTGGTCATAATTGTAAAAATTGACTTTGTCATTAAGTACCAAATTGGCTCTGTCACTAAGGGGTTAAATATTTTCTGGAATTATATATCCATGATCCTTCTTTGCTAAACTCTTGAAGTCTTTCTCAGCAACAAGATTAACTCTTTCATCACCAGGATCCATTCTTTAGTTAGCCTTTAATTTAGATCCCTAAAATGTTTTACTGTTATAATAGTTAATTTGAAGACAACCTGTCACCTCAAGAAATACAACTTACATGCAGCTACAGTTGTAATTTGCAGGTGACAATGTTAAAACTTGTACAGTTGGCTTACTGGAGCAGCAGCTACAGGAAGAAAAGTAAGTTATATTCTCCCTATAGCCACTTACTTCTAGTTACCAGGGCGGTGCAGGGAACAGATACAGTCATCGCTTACTACACATTATGCACACTGAAAAGACGCGATGGAAACAAGCAAGTGGTTCAAGAAAGAGAAAAATTGTCTTTTGTCATTCTATTTCTGCCCCTAAAATCCTGATATATTTAAGACCCAATTTACAAAGAGGATTACACTTACCATAGGTTTTTTCATCATCTATCAAATGAATGAGAAAAAATACATTTCAATACATAACAGAATGTGAATAATTAGACAGGAGGTAAAAAGCTTCTACTTTACTCTCATGGTCGGTTGGCATTGTCTATATTTTAAGGGCTGAGCCGTAAATTGTAGAACAGTCAGACTGCTCCAAGATGGCTATAACTGGTCATGCCTGAACCCAAGTGCCAATATGTCTCCAAGGGGGACTGCTGAAAATATGTCCAATGTTGGCAATGAATTGAATGGCTGCATCATCTTCTTATTTAATTATTGCCAGGAATTATGTATCCATGATCCTTCTTTGTCTAACTCTTTAAGTCTTTCTCAGGAACTAGATGGCCTCTATTATCCTTAGGTTCCATTCATCCTCCAGCCTCTATTTCACAGTCCAAAAATGTGTTACTTTTATTGTTGTTGGAAGCCAACCTGTCACCTCATTAAATAAAACTTACATGCAGCTATAGTGGTAATCTGCAAGTAAAAAGCTTTTAATCGCCGTGTAGTTTTTTTTTCACTAGAGAAGCAGCTACAGGGAGAATAGTAAGTTTTTTTCTCCCTGTAGCCACTCACTTCTAGTTACCTGAGTGGTGCTGGGAAAGCTTACAGTCATCGCTCATGAAACATTGTCAGCACTGTAAATCCACCATATCAACGAGTAAGAGGTTTAAAATTGAGAAAACTTTGGCTTTTGTCACTCTATTTATGCCACCGCAATCTGACACATATGAAACCCCATTTACAAAGAGGATTACACTTACCATAGGTTTTTACATCGTCTAAGAAATGAATAAGAAAAAAATATATTTCAATACATAACAGAATAATTAGACAAGAGATACAAAGTGTCTATTTTACTATCATGCTTGGCAGGCATAGCAAATGGCAGAAAGATCAGACTGTGCTGCAGGATGGCAGACTGAACATGTCTGAACCCTTGTGCCAATTTAGCTCCAAGGGAGGCTGCTGAAAATATATCAAAAGTTGGCAATTAATTGAGTGGTTGAATAATTGTCTTGTTTAGCTATTTTCTGGAATTATCCTTTGTCTAATTCTTGAAGCCTTTCTCAGCAACTAGATGGACTCTATTATTCTCAGGCTATATCCATTCCCTAAAATACCCTCTATTTCACAATCCAGAAATGTATTATTATTGTTACTTTGAAGGCAACCTGTCACCTCAAGAACTAAACTTACATGAAACTTTAGGGGTAATCTGCAGGTAAATATCGTATCAAGATAAATCCTATATACTTAGCTTACTGGAGCAGCAGCTTCAGGAGAAAATTAAGTTTTATTCTCCCTACAGCATCTCACTTCTAGTTACTTGAACAGTTCAAGGAAAGTTTACATACATTGCTCACTAAACATCATGTGCACTGTAAAGTTACGAAAGCAACAAGCAAGTGGTTCAAAAGAACGAAAACTTGGCTGTTATCATCCTATTTATTTCTCCACACCCTGATGTAACTGAAACCACATTTACGAAAAAGGATTGCACTCACCATAGGCTTTTTTATCATCTATGAAACAAATGAGAAAAAAATTATATTTCAATACATGATAGAACGTACAAAATTTCTGTTTTATGCTCATGCTCGGTAGGAATTGTCTATAATTACTTTCTGAGTAGTAAATGATAATACATTCAGACTGTGCACCAGGATGTCTGATGGTTCTTGCCTGAACCCATGTGTCACAATGGCTCCAAGAGAGGCTTCTGAAAATATATCCTACGTTGACAATGAACTGAGTGGCTGTATCATTCTTTTGTTTAAATATTTTCTGGAATTACCTATGCATGATCCTTATTTGTTCAATTCTTGAAGTCTTTCTCAGCATCTAGATGACCGTTATCATCTTTATGGTCTATTCATTCCCTAGCCTCTATCTGACAGCTCAAAAATGTTTTACTATTATTTTTGTTGCTTCAAAGTCAACCTGTCACCTCAAGAAATATAACTTACACGCAACTATCGTGGTAATATGCCGGTAAATAGCTTTTACACCATATATAGTTGGCTTACTGGAGGAGCAGGTACAGGGAGAATAGTAAGTTCTATTCTCCCTATAGCCACATACTTTTAGTTACCTGGGTGTTGCAGGGAACGGTAACAGTCATTGCTAACTAAACATTATGTGCACTGTAAAGCTGCGTATGCAATGACCAAGTGGTTCAAAGGAAATAAAAGTAGGCTTTTATCATCCTATTTTTGTCCGCACAACATGATATATATATACAGGGTGGTCCAAAAGTAGGTGGACAGTATGTGTAATAGGGTTATGAAGGGCGAGATTTATCAAACATGGTATAAAGTGAATCTGACTCAGTTGCCCTTAGCAACCAATCAGATTCCACCTTTCATTTTCCAAAGAGTCTGTGAAGAATGAAAAGTGGAATCTGATTGGTTGCTAAGGGCAACTGAGTCAGTTTCACAGATAAATCTCACCCAAAATTGTAATATGCAAATTGCCTCTTCAAACAAAGAGGACTTGTACTCTATAGCGCCACCTATTGGAAGTAGCGATCCTACAAGTCACAATCAACCCTTTAACGAGTCTTGTAATATGACTTAGGATAAAAGCCAAATCAGAATCTCCATTTGCAGACACGGTGTTTCGGACTGTTGGTCCTCGTCAGTGCAAAGTAGGAGAGATCTGATTTGGCTAGATGAGAGGCTCTGGACTGGGGTCTGGGGGTAAGGTTACTCCTTGTGGAGAGTGACATACCAGCTCTGGCGTGTCGAGGTAAGGAGGCTTATTCGCCGTGCAATGCTCCTCTGGGAAATTTTAATATGCAAATTGCCTCTTCAAACAAAGAGGACTTGTACTCTATAGTATTCTATAGTATTTCTATAGTAAATTGTAAATAATTTAAATACAGATCAAAGAAAATGGATTTTAAAAGAGTATTGGGAATCTCAAAATGCTGAAACAGAGCAAATTGGGTTGAAACATTTGGTACTCAAGCCTCAAAGAGACAAACCATTTACCGCATTCGTGACAAATTCGATGCCACTGGCTCAATCTTAATGCTCCAAAAACTGGTCGACCCAAAACAGCCTGTACAGAAAATAATAAACAACTTGTTGCTGAAACATTTGTTCAGAATCCAAAATAGTCACCAGAAGAGTCTCTTTAGAATTGGGAATTTCACGAGCTTACATCATGCGAATCCTGAAATCTATTGGGTGGAAAGCTTATCGTCCACGTCTAATTCATGGTTTATTGGAGGATGATCCAGACAGGCGGCTGCAATTTAGTGAGATTATGCTTAACGAAATTGAAGAAAATCCAGTAAATTTAGATAACATTATGTGGAGTGATGAAGCTTCTTTCACATTATGGGTATGAAAACCCCAGCTTTTCTATGCTCCTGAATGCATCATGTATATTGCTTTGTTAATGGTATGAAAACCCCAGCTTTTCTATGCTCCTGAATGCATCATGTACAGGGGCGGAACTATCGTGGAAGCAGGGGAAGCAGCTGCCATAGGGCCCGGGCTAGCAGGGGGCCCGTCCCTGCTGCAGCTGTCTCCCCTGCGGCTGTGTTCCGCCGCCCATGGCCTGAGAGTCGGCGGTTCCCTGTGCTGGCTGTCATGCTGACAGCCGGCGCAGAGAAGCTGCTGCGTGCCGTCTCCCAGGAATCAATTGCACTGGTGTCTATACAGACGCCAGTACAATTGAATCTCTGACCGCCGGGTCAGAGCGACGTCTGCAGCGTGATCATGTCATGTGATCACGCTGCTGACGTCACTCGTCGGCGGCGCCCAGAAGGGTGAAGACTGGTGGTGAGTGTGCTCCACTGTGGAGCTGAAGATACCACCGAAGATTAACGGGGGCACATACTGTGTGAGTGATAACTCTGCATTCTTGGCTGCATTACTACTTGAGGGGCACATTACTACTGATGGGAGAATAAGAGGGCTTATTACTAGTTATGGGGGCATAATGTGCCTGCATTAATAGTTATGCGGGACATGGTTACTAGTAATGGTAGCATAAGGGGCTGCATTGCTACCAGTCCATTATATTATATTGTGTTTCCATAATGTCTGCTTTAAATACAGCTCTGATTTGGGCAAAAAGCTGGCCGTTATGAGACTGAAGAGTATTTTTTGGGCCTAGAGAATTGCTGTGATTTGCTCCGCCCACTGCTATTGCTCCGCCCACTATCAGAACCCCGCCCCCCGCCGCCCGTTTGGGAGAGGGGGCCCCGTTCAAAATTTTGCTGTGGGGCCCCGCCATTTCTAGTTACGCCACTGATCATGTATATTGCTTTGTTAATGGTAATGAAAACCCCAGCTTTTCTATGCTCCTGAATGCATCATGTATATTGCTTTGTTAATGGTATGAAAACCCCAGCTTTTCTATGCTCCTGAATGCATCATGTATATTGCTTTGTTAATGGTATGAAAACCCCAGCTTTTCTATGCTCCTGAATGCATCATGTATATTGCTTTGTTAATGGTATGAAAACCCCAGCTTTTCTATGCTCCTGAATGCATCATGTATATTGCTTTGTTAATGGTATGATTTGCTCACCCATCTTCCTGTGCACATAATTGTACTCCATACTTCTTATCTTCACCACACATCTGAGTGGTCTGTGTAACACCTACCCCCTTTTATGACCTTTCCTTAACTCTGTGCATTTGGCCTGAGCAGTCCCAGCCCACTTCCCAATCACACCTGATTGCCCTTAGCTGCATTATTTATTCAGTGCAATGGGTCTGCTCCAGACGTAGTCTGCTCCACATATTTCAAATCCCATATTTCAAATTACAGATTTCTAATTACACTACTGTGAATTAGACTAGAATTTGACTGGAATTTGGCTGCAAGGTAACATAATTTAAAACCACTATGTTTCATTTTCTTATCACTTTCACCCCCATCCTCCTTTCTTTCTTCCTATCCCCTGTAATCCCCCCACCTAGTAAGGAATTAGTCATTTCCCCCTCCATTCTCCCCAGCCATCTCACCTTTCCCACAGAACTGTTCCTCCACATACAATCCTTTCACCAAGACACACACGCACACATGGCTTATCCTGCAATCTCACCTTCTAACGCTCTGTCTGCTACTCCTCATCGCTGGCGATGTATCCCCAAATCCTGGCCCTCCTCATCACATCCCCACACTCATTTCTAACACCCTGCCACGATCTTCCACACGTTTTTGCAACCCTGTCAACCTCATACCTATCCATCCACACCCACCTCCCCAGTCCCCCTACCCGGAGCACTATGGAACGCACGCTCCGTCTGCAATAAACTGTCATTTGTCCACGACCTCTTTATCACCAACAAACTCTCCTTCCTTGCCATCACTGAAACCTGGCTCACCCCCTCTGACACAGCCTCTCCAGCTGCGCTCTCCTATGGCGGATTTCATCTTTCTCACACCCTCGCCCCAGCAACAAACGTGGTGGAGGAGTTGGCTTACTCCTGTCTGATACCTGCCTTTACCCCTATTCAAATTCCACCCTCCGCTGCTATTCCCTCGTTCGAAGTGCACTCCGTCCGCATCTATTCCCCCCCAACCTCCAACTGGCTGTCATTTACCGCCCCCCGGAACTAGCCATCTCCACCTTTCTCGACCACTTCACCACCTGGCTACTCCATTTCCTCTCTGCTGACATCCCCACCATCATCATGGGCGATTTCAACATCCCCATTGACACTTCCACCCCGGCTACCTCTAAACTTCTTTCGCTCACAGCTTCCCTTGGCCTCACTCAATGGTCCTCTGTGGCCACTCACAAAGGCGTCACACGCTGGACCTTATCTTCACCCGTCTCATTCCCTCACTAATCTCACTAACTCCCCACTCCCCCTGTCTGACCACAACCTACTGACATTCTCTTCCCTCTCCTCTGTTAGTACGCATCCCCCACTCCACAAACTCACCCGACCCTCGCAGAAATCTCAAACACCTCAATTTACAATCGCTCTCGAGTCCCTCCTCCCTCTCACAGACATAGCCTCACTTAATGACACAGATGCTGCTGCCACATTTTATAACACCACAATAAAAACCACACTTGATTCGGCGCCCCCCTCATGCAGAGCAAAACTCGTACAATCAACAGGCAGCCCTGGCTGACCGGCCTGACCAAAGAACTGAGACGGGCTTCCAGGGTTACCGAGCGGAGATGGAAGAGAACCCACTCCATCGAGCACTTCAACGCATACAAGCAGTCCCTTGCCAGCTTCAAGTCCACGCTCTCTGCTGCAAAACAAACTTACTTTGCATCTCTCATATCCTCCCTGTCTCACAACCCTAAACAGCTCTTCAACACTTTCAATTCTCTACTCCATCCCACAGCACCTCCTCCCTCTCCTCTCATTTCTGCCGAAGACTTTGCCTCCTTCTTTAAGCAAAAGATTGATACTATCAGAGAAGGCTTTGGCCCGCAGCCCCTAATGCCCCTCTTAGCCACTCAGCCCTGTTCTTCCAAAACCAGCTTCACCACCATGACAGAAGATCAGCTCTCCACTCTCCTGTCAAGATCACACCTCACCACTTGCGCGCTTGACCCACTCCCGTCCCACCTCATCCCTAACCTTGCCACAGTGTTCATCCCTACTCTCACACACCTCTTCAACCTTTCACTTACAAATGGTGTCTTTCCTTCATCCTTCAAACATGCCTCAATCACCCCGATCCTCAAAAAGCCCTCCCTCGACCCATCCTCAGCGTCTAGCTATCGCCCGATATCTCTTCTCCCCTTCGCCTCAAAACTACTGGAACAGCATGTATATCTTGAACTGTCCTCCCACCTTTCCTCCTGCTCCCTCTTTGACCGGTTACAATCAGGCTTTCGACCGCATCACTCAACTGAAACTGCCCTAACTAAAGTCACCAACGACCTACTAACCGCCAAGAGCAAGCGACACTACTCTGTCCTCCTTCTCCTGGACCTGTCTTCTGCCTTTGACACCGTAGACCATTCCCTCCTCCTACAGATTCTCTCATCTCTTGGCATCACAGACTTGGCCCTATCCTGGATCTCATCATACCTAACAGACCGAACTTTTAGTGTCTCCCTCTCACACACCACCTCCTCACCTCGCCCCCTGTCTGTCGGTGTTCCCCAAGGCTCAGTCCTAGGACCCCTACTCTTCTCCATCTACACCTTCGGCCTGGGACAGCTCATAGAATCCCATGGCTTGCAGTATCACCTCTACGCCGATGACACGCAGATCTACCTATCTGGACCTGACCTCACCTCCCTACTGACCAAAATCCCACAGTGTCTGTCTGCTATCTCAGCCTTCTTTTCTGCTCGCTTTCTCAAACTGAACATGGACAAAACAGAATTCATCATCTTTCCCCCACCTCATTCTACCCCTCCACCAGGCCTATCCATCAATGTCAATGGCTGCTCGCTTTCCCCAGTCCCACATGCTCGGTGCCTTAGGGTGATCATCGACTCTGCCCTCTCTTTCAAACCACATATCCAAGCCCTCGCCACCTCCTGCCGCCTCAAACTCAAAAATATTTCCCGGATCCGCTCATTCCTCAACCATGAAACCACAAAAACACTAGTGCACGCCCTTATCATCTCCCGCCTCGACTACTGCAACCTCCTACTGTCTGGCCTCCCCTCTAGCACTCTGGCACCACTCCAGTCCATCCTACACTCTGCTGCACGACTAATCCACCTGTCTTCTCGCTATTCCCCAGCCTCCCCAATATGCCAGGCCCTTCACTGGCTTCCTATTGCCCAGAGGCTCCAGTTCAAAACCTTAACCATGACATACAAAGCCATCCATAACCTTTCTCCTCCATACATCTGTGACATGGTCTCCCGCTACCTACCTACACGCAACCTTCGATCCTCTCAAGATCTCCTTCTCGACTCCCCCCTCATCTCTTCTTCCCACAACCGCATACAAGACTTCTCCCGGGCTTCCCCCATACTCTGGAACTCCCTGCCGCAAAACATCAGACTTTCACCAACAACGGAGACCTTCAAGAAAAACCTGAAGACCCACCTGTTCCGACAAGCCTACAACCTGCAATGATCCTCAGTCTACTGAACCATCGCACGACCAGCTCTACCCTCTCCTAGTGTATTCTCACCCATCCCTGTAGACTGTGAGCCCTCGCGGCAGGGTCCTCTCTCCTTCTGTACTTGTGTGTCCCTTGTCTAGCACATGTTTATTGTATCTGTCTATATTTTTCCCTTTTCATATGTAAAGCGCCATGGAATAAATGGCGCTATATAAATGTATAATAATAATAATAATAATAAAATAATAAAATTATCTGGCCATATTAACAGACATAATTGTAATTACTGGTATAATAAGAACATGCATTTAACATTAGAGCAACAACTAAATGAGCCTGATGTCAATGTTTGGGGTGGTATTTCAAGTTTTTTGGTGTTTTTGAACCATTTTTTTTATGGAACAGTTACAGGAGATAAGTATCTCGAAATTCTAATGAATCAAGTTGTTCCCCAGTTACAGCAACAGCCTAATTCAAATGACCTTTTTTTACAACAAGATGGGGCCCCTCCACAGTATTCAAGAGTAGTCCGCGAGTATCTAGATGAAAAATTTCCTAATAAATAGATTGGCTGAAGAGGCCCACTTGATTGGCCGTCACATTCACCAGACTTGACCCCAATAGATTTTTTTACTTTTGGGGAGTACTCAAGGACAAAGTTTATAGTCGAAAACCAAAAAGTGTCAGTGATTTGAAAAATTGCACAAGAGATGAATTTCTAGAAATTAACACCCAAAGAGACTTGTGCAAAAATGTTTGTCGAAACATTCAAAGCTGTACAAATTGTGCTGGAAAACAGTTTGAGCACCTGCGTTGATAAAATTTAAGGGCTTTTGTATTATTGTTCAGAATAAAATTTAATTGTCAATGTTATGCTTGTGTTAGTAAATATAATTTTATATATAAATCAAAATAAATGTTATTTTTTTCTGTCCACCTACTTTTGGACCACCCTGTATATACTAGTTTGGCCCATGCAAAATTTTCGCACATTGGTCGTCGGGGGCGCAGGCAATTTCAGAAAAAGCAACTGGTCAAATGTAAATGTATTTCATGAGATGATGAACACAGACAGGTATTTATATATGTAGATTGGTAATACAATAAATTGGTTTGATAAGTAGAGGCCAAAAAATTTATTCTGGTTGAGGTGCCACCTGCAGGTCATTGTTTCTTTCTGCAGGTTTATGAAAATGAATACTGTCTTGCTGAAGGGGGCAAGTTTACATTTTAAATAATGTATCATTTGTGTGTGGGGCAAAGTAGTCAGCGAAAAAACAGTGCATGTTAACAAATGTGTTTGCATATGTGACTCACCATTTGTGTGTGTGGGGCGAAGTAATCACCGAAAAACCAGTGCATGTATACAAATGTGTTTGCATATTTGACTCACCTGCAGTGAAGTGTGCAATCCTCCAATGTGCCTGAAATAGGCTGGGCAAGCACTTGGGCAAGCTGGAAAGACCGCAAGGCAAATGTTTGGATTTGTTTGTGATGACTGTAAGCAGCTTTGTGGTAGTGTGCTTTTGGGTAGTGTGCTGCCACCAGCAGGTCATTTGACCTTTCAAATGATGTATCATTTGTTTATTTGGGTAGAGTATGAACGGCGCAAGTGTGCAATTCAATAGGCAGTGCATGTTTACAAATGTGTTTGCATATGTGCCTCACCTGCAGTGAAGTGTGCAATCCTCCAATTTGGCTGAAATAGGCTGGGCAAGCAGATCGGCAAGCTGGAAAGCCCCCAAGGCAAATGTTTGGATTTGTTTGTGATGTCTGTAAGCAACTTTGTGGTAGTGTGCTTTGGGGAAGTGCGATGCCACCTGCAGGTCATTTTTCCTTACTGCAGGTTTATGAAAATTAATATTTTTAACTGTACTTTGTGATCAAATCGTGGATGTGTGGTTTGTTTGGCTATTTTCTTGCTGAAGGGGGCAAGTTTACTTTTCAAATGGTGTATCATTTGTGTGTGTGGGTGCAGTATGAACGGAGACACAAAGTAATCACCGAAAAACTGTTTAGAAATAATAGAATAGATATATATATATATATATTTTATATATATACACTGCTCAAAAAAAAAGGGGAAACTTAAACAAAAGAATATAACTCCAAGTAAATCAAACTTCTGTGAAATCAAATTGTCCACTTAGGAAGCAACACTGATTGACAATCAATTTCCAATGGAATAGACAACAGATGGAAATTATTGGCAATTATGAAGACACCCTCAATAAAGGAGTGGTTTTGCAGGTGGGGACCACAGACCACATCTCAGTACCAATGCTTTCTGGCTGATGTTTTGGTCGTTTTTGAATGTTGGTTGTGCTTTCACGCTTGTGGTAGCATAAGACAGACTCTACAACCCACACAAGTGGCTCAGGTAGTGCAGCTCATCCAGGATGGCACATCAATGCGAGCTGTGGCAAGAAGGTTTGCTGTGTCTGTCAGCGTATGTCCAGAGGCTGGAGGCGCTACCAGGAGACAGGCCCGTACACCAGGAGACATAGAGGGGGCCGTAGGAGGGCAACAACCCAGCAGCAGGACTGCTACCTCCACCTTTGTGCAATGAGGAACAGAAGGAGCACTGCCAGAGCCCTGCAAAATGACCTCCAGTAGGCCCCAAATGTGCATGTGTCTGAACAAACGGTTAGAAACCGACTCCATGAGGATGGTCTGAGTGCCCAACGACCACAGATGGGAGTTGTACTCATAGCCAAACACCATGCAGGATGCTTGGCATTTGCCACAGAACACCAGGATTGGCAAATTCGCCACTGACACCCTGTGCTCTTCACAGATGAAAGCAGATTCACATTGAGCACATGTGACAGACGTGACAGAGTCTGGAGACAGCGTGGAGAGCGATCTGCTGGTTTGGCAGTGGGTCAGCAATGGTGTGGGGTGGCATTTCTTTGGAGGGCAGCACAGCCCTCCATGTGCTCGCCATAGGTATTATGACTGCCATTAGGTACCGAGATGAGATCCTCAGACCCCTTGTGAGACCATATGCTGGTGCGGTTGGCCCTGGGTTCCTCCTAATGCAGGACAATGCCAGACTTTATGTGGCTGGAGTGTGTCAGCAGTTCCTGCAAGATGAAGACATTGAAGCTATAGACTGGCCCGCTCGTTCCCCAGACCTGAATCCGATTGAGCACATCTGGGACATCATGTCTCGCTCCATCCACCAACATCACGTTGCACCACAGAGTTGGCGGATGCTTTAGTCCAGGTCAGGGAGGAGATCCCTCAGGATACCATCAGCACCCTCATCAGGAGCGTGCCCAGATGTTGTAGGGAAGTCATACAGGCACATGGAGGCCACACACACACTACTGATCATCATTTTGACTTGTGTTAAGTACATTACATTCAACTTCAATTTTGTGTGTGACTCCAAATCCAGGCCTCCATTGGTTAATAAATATGATTTCCATTGATGATTTTTGTGTGATTTTGTTGTCAGCACATTCAATGTTGTACAGAACAAAGTATTCAATGAGAATATTTCATTCATTCAGATCTAAGATGTGTTTATATATATAGTGGTACGGAAAGTATTCAGACCCCTTTAGGTTTTTCACTCTTTGTTTCATTGCAGGCATTTCATAAATTGAAAAAAGTTCATTTTTTTCTCATTAATGTACAATCTGCACACTATCTTGAACAGAAATGTAAATTTTTTGCAAATTTATTATAAAAGAAAAACTTAAATGTCAAAAGGACATATGTATTCAACCCTTTGCTCAGTATTGAGTAGAAGCACCCTTTTGAGCTAGTACATCCATGAGTCTTCTTGGGAATGATGCAACAAGATTTTCACACCTGGATTTGGGTATCCTCTGATATTCTTCCTTGCAGATACTCTCCTGTTCCGTCAGGTTGGATGGTGAACGTTGGTGGACAGCCATTTTCAGGTCTCTCCAGAGATGCTCAATTGAGTTTAGTTCAAGGATCTGGCTGGGCCAGTCAAGAATGTCACAGAGTTGTTCCGAAAGCCACTCCTATTTATTTTAGCTGTGTGCTTAGGGTCATTGTCTTCTTGGAAGGTGAACCTTCGGCCAAGTCTAAGGTCCAGAGCACTCTGGAAGAGGTTTTCCTTCAGGATATCTCTGCACTTGGACGTATTCATGTTTCCTTCAATGGCAACCAGCCGTCCTGTCCCTACAGCTGAAAAACACCCCATAGCATGATGCTGCCACCACCGTGTTTCACTGTTCGATTGTATTGAGCAGGTGATGAGCAGTGCCTGGTTTTCTCCTCACTTACTGCTTAGAATTATCACCAAACCGGTCTATCTTCATCTCATCAAACCAGCAAATCTTGTTTCTCATACAACCCCTGGCAAAAATTATGGAATCACTGGCCTTGGAGAATGTTCATTCAGTTGTTTAATTTTGTTTAAAAAAACAACTTTCTGGCTTTAATAAACACTAAAAGAAATCAAGAACAAAAAATGTGTTAGTCAGTAAAGTTTTTCTTTTAACCAAGCATAGGGGAAAAATGAGGGAAATCACTCATTTGTGAGGGAAAAAATTATGGAATCACCCTGTAAATTTTCACTCCTAAAACTAACACCTGCTTTAAATTAGATCTGCTCGTTAGTCTGCATCTAAAAATGAGTGGTCACACCTTGGAGAGCTGTTGCACCAACTGGAGTGACAAGAATCATGGCTCCAACAGGAGAGATGTCAATTGAAACAAAGGAGAGGATTATCAAACTTTTAAAAGAGGGTAAATATTCACGCAATGTTGCAAAAGATGTTGGTTTTTCACAGTCAGCTGTGTCTAAAATCTGGACCAAATATAAACAACGTGGGAAGGTTGTTAAAAACAAACATACTGTCATGCTGTTCTGTCTGTACTTGGTTGTCAGCGTGACAATGCATGTCTTTGCTTTAACCCTTTGCTCCTTTCCCCTAATTGAGCTGGGATACTGTTGGCTGTTACCTGTATGGAGCCAGCTCAGTTCCCTGCTCTGCTGCATAGCTGTTCATGTGGTGTTAGGTCTTTGCTTTGCTGCATGACCATCCACATGTGCGGTCCCTGGTTGCCGCTGTGGAAGCTGTCCACGGGTTGCGAAGTCATTTGCAGCTGGTGCATGACTTTCCACGTGTGTCTGGGCGTGCAGCCGCTGCCAGGTGCCCTGAGCCTCAGTTCCTTCACTGATTGTGTGTAATGGTTTCTGATTCTGCTAAGGGCATGCGTGGCCACACCTCCCCTGCTTTTATCAGGGTTAGTGTGTGTACTTGAAATGCTGTCTCCAGTCAATTGCTGAGGGGCAGCCACTATATAAAGGCTCCCTGCCCTATGGGCGGGGCCTTAGCTACTCACAAAGCTTCTGAATCTTGCCATGTGTGTTGTGTGTTCCTGCACCTCTCCAGTCTATGTTTTGGTACCAAAGTCCTTGCCTTGATTCCTGTTTGGTCCTGTTCCTGCACTTGTCCTGGAGACGGTATATCCTGTCCTCAATCCTTGATCCTGTACCTGACCCTGTCTGAACTGTATCCTGCACCTGTCCTGTTTATGTTTTGGTACCAAAGTCCTTGCTTTGATTCCTGTTTGGTCCTGTTCCTGCGCCTGTCATGGAGGCGGTATATCCAGGCTTGAATCCTTGATCCTGTACCTGTCCTGTACCTGACTCTGTCTGAACTGTGTCTGCTGAGTTATGTTCCTGGAAGTCCTTCTGTGTGCTGAACCCTGTACCCAGTGACTGTGACTCTTTGCTAACTGACTTTCTGTGATATAACCTGGGTTCATCTTGAAAGTAGGAGTGCGGTGTGTCTGCTGAGTTTCTGCTACTCTGTGCTCAGCTTGTTATTCGGTGCTATCCCCAGCCGGCTCCTGTTCAACCCAGTGGGGCTTGCACCAGACCGCTTGGGTTCCTTTTTAGGTCGCTGCAAGATGTCCGGAGTCCGATGACTGAGGCCTCTTGCCCGGAGTCTGATGACCACGGCCTGATTTCCGATGTCTGAGGACCACTTCCAGATGTCCGGATCCTATCCTTCCCTGCCTGATGCCCGGAGCCTGCCGATCGTTGACAGATGTCCTGAGCCTGATACTGCGGTCTCATGTCCGGAGCCTGTTGTCCGCAGGCCGATGTCTGGAACCTGTCGATCGTTGCCAGATGTCTGTGTTTTGATGTTCCTGAGATCCAGTCTGTGTTCCTGTGTTCGTGTTTCTGATGTCCAGTTCGTGTTCCTGATTCCATGTTCCTGAGTCCGTGTTCCTGATGTCCAGTCCGTGTTCCTGATGTCCAGTCGTGTTCCTGATTCCGTGTTCCTGATGTCCGGTCGTGTTCCTGATGTCCGGTCTGTGTTCCTGATTCCATGTTCCTGAGTCCGTGTTCCTGAGATCCAGTCTGTGTTCCTGTGTCCATGTTCCTGATGTCCAGTCCGTGTTCCTGAGATCCAGTTTGTGTTCCTGTGTCCGTGTTCCTGATGTCCAGTCCGTATTCCTGAGATCCAGTCCGTGTTCCTGTGTCCATGTTCCTAAGGTCCAGTTTGTGTTCCTGAGTTCGTGATCCTGATGTCCTCGTGTGTCCTGTCTGCGTCCTGATGACCTCATGTACCCTGATGTTTTGCCTGCGTCCTGATGACCTCGTGTACCCTGATGTCATTCCTGTGTCCTGATGTCCCACCTATGTGTGCCGCGGTGATCCGTTGGTGCCTTGGAGTCCTCTGGGTGGTACCCTTCTGGAGGTGTGGAATCGGGAGCCTGGCATAAGGGTATGCCACACTAAACAATATCGCTAACGAGATCGCTAAAAAACGTCACTATTTAGCGATCCCGTTAGCGATATTGTTCAGTGCGGCAGCTTCCAGCGACGAGCTTCCTGCTGTGATCTCGCTCGTCGCTGGAATCGCTCCGGACCCTATTTCATCGCTGGCGCTCCCGCTGGGTGAGTATCTAATCGCTGTGTGGCACCTTTTCTTAGCGATTTAGCGGTACTTTTGTACCGCTAAAGTCGTTAAGAAGATCGCTAACGGCGATAGCGTCGTTAACTATATCGCTAAATGTGGCCGCATTTAGCGATATAGAAACAATCCCGCTAGCGATCGCATTAGTATGCGTCGTTATCGTGATCGCTAGCGGGATTGTTTAGTGTGGCAGTACCTATAGTCATGTTTGATTTATGTACTGTGTGTGTTTACTTTATTACTTTAGTAAACTTTACTTTCTCTATACCTGAAGTTGTGCGGTGTAATCAAGTTCTACGTGTCTCTTCCTTGTCCACATGCTCAGCTGCCACAGAACCCCGGTCTCTGCCCTTCCCTAGCTCGGGTAGGCCCGGGTCCCCCTCTGCGGTATGGTGGGTCCATATTGCGTCCCTGGGTGACGCCCGCCCCACGTCGTGGTGGTCGGTCGGCGTAGGGGCGATTATGGGCTGGGCCGATCTTCGGCGGCTGCAGCCAATCGTGACACATACTGGTGGTCCAAGGAAGACATCAAAGCATCAAGACCGGAAACTTAAAGCAATATGTCTCCAAAACAGGAAATGCACAACAAAACAAATGAGGAATGAATGGGTGGAAACTGGAGTCAACATCTGTGACCGAACTGTAAGAAACTGCCTAAAGGACATGGGATTTACATACAGAAAAGCTAAACGAAAGCCATCATTAACACCTAAACAGAAAAAAACAAGGTTACAATGGGCTAAGGAAAAGCAATCGTGGACTGTGAATGACTGGATGAAAGTCATATTCAGTGATGAATCGCAAATCTGCATTGGGCAAGGTGATGATGCTGGAACTTTTGTTTGGTGCCATTCCATTCAGATTTATAAAGATGACTGCCTGAAGAAAACATGCAAATTTCCATAGTCAATGATGATATGGGGCTGCATGTCAGGTAAAGGCGCTGGGGAGATGGCTGTCATTACATCTTCAATAAATGCACAAGTTTATGTTGATATTTTGGACACTTTTCTTATCCCATCGATTGAAAGGATGTTTGGGGATTATGAAATCATTTTTCAAGATGATAATGCATCCTGCCATAGAGCAAAAACTGTGAAAACATTCCTTGAAAAAGACACATAAGGTCAATGTCATGGCTTGCAAATTGTCCGGATCTCAATAAAATTGAAAATCTTTGGTGGAAGTTGAAAAAAATGGTCCATGACAAGGCTCCAACCTGCAAAGCTGATCTGGCAACAGCAATCAGAGAACGTTGGAGCCAGTTTGATGAAGAATACTGTTTGACACTCAAGTCCATGCCTCAGAGACTGCAGGCTGTTGTAAAAGCCAGAGGTGGTGCAACAAAATACTAGTGATGTGTTGGAGTGTGTTTTTGTTTGTTTGTTTTTCATGATTCCATAATTTTTTCCCTCAGAATTGAGTGATTTCATAATTTTTCCCCTATACTTGGTTAAAAAAATAACCATTACTGACTAACACATTTTTGTTCTTGATTTCTTTTAGTGTTTCTTAAAGCCAGAAAGTTGCCATTTGAAATGACTTCAGTTTTATTCCATGTCTGTGATTTGCTTTTTTTCAACAAAATAAAACAACTGAATGAACATCCTCCAAGGCCGGTGATTCCATAATTTTTGCCAGGGGTTGTAGTCTGTGAGTCCTTCATGTGTTTTTTAGCAAACTCTATGCGGGCTTTCATATGTTTTGCACTGAGGAGAGGCTTCCATTGCGCCACTCAGCCATAAAGGCCTGACTGGTGAGGGCTGCAGTGATTGTTGACTTTATGGAACTTTCTCCCATCTCCCTACTGCATCTCTGGAGCTCAGCTACAGTGATCTTGGGGTTCTTCTTTACCTCTCTCACCAAGGCTCTTCTCACACACTTGATCAGTTTGGCTGGATGACCAGGTCTAGGAAGACTTCTGGTGGTCCCAAACTTCTTCCATTTAAGGTTTATGGACGCCACTGTGCTCTTAGGAACCTTGAGTACTGCAGAAATACTTATTAACCTTGGCCAAATCTGTGCCTTGCCACAATTCTGTCTCTGAGCTCCTTGGCCAGTTCCTTTGACCTCATGATTCTCATTTGGGCTGACATGCACTATGAGCTGTGAGGTCTTATATAGACAGGTATGTGCGTTTCCAAATCAAGTTCTATCAGTTTAATTAAACACAGCTGGACTCCAATCAAGGAGTAGAACCATCTCAAGGAGGATCACAAGGAAATGGACAGCATGTGACTTAACTATGAGTGTCTGAGCAAAAGGTCTGAATACTTATGACAATGTGATATTTCAGTGCTTCTTTTTTAATAAATATGCACAATTTTCTACATTTCTGTTTTTTTTTAGTCAAGATGGGGTGCAAAGTGTACATTAATGAGAAAAAATGAACTTTTTTTTAATTTACCATACGGCTGCAATGAAACAAAGAGTGAAAAATTTAAAGCGGTCTGAATACTTTTTGTACCCACTGTATATATAAAACCTTCAATACATAACAGAATGTGTATAATAAAACAAGAGGTACAAAGTGTCTGTTTTACTCTCATGATCGGTAGGCATTGTTTTTCTATACAGGGCTGAGCAGTAAATAGTAGAACAGTCAGACTATACACCAGGATGGCTGACAGATCTTGCCTGAACCCATGTTCCATTATGGCTCCAAGGAAGCCTGCTGAAAATATATCCAATGCTGGCAATAAATTGAGTGGCTGCATGGTCCTCTTGTTTTATTAATGTGGGGTACATGATCCTTCTTTATCTAGCTCTTGAAGTCTTATTACTCAGCAACTAAATGGACTCTATCATGCCCAGGCTCCATTCATCCCTTAGCCTCTATTTCACATTGAAAAAATTTAATACCGGTAATATTGTTACTTCAAGCGCAATCTGTCACCTCAAGAAATACAACGTACATGCAGCTATAATGGTATTCTGCAGGTGTTAGGCTTCAGGCAACAGCATGATTGAACCTGGATCCATGGAGTCTGTGGTCTCCCATCCAGACCCAGCCGAGGCAGATGCTGCTCAGCTTTGCTGTTGATCCCAACACCTAGCCAATACCCAAGAGGCACAAATAGTTACTTGGGGCTTTGTTCATAGTAGCCTTAAACCTAGGTTACGGAACAAGAAAAGGCTGTTGTAAGCCTAAGTCCAGAAATGCCTGCACTGAGCATTCCGTGACATGGCGAGCCAAGATTGGTGCTTAATGTCAGCTGATCCTCTGACCTGGCATGGCCTGATTAGTCACGGATGACGTCATCGGTGATGCGATTGACGAAGATGGCTGGGGCGGAGCTTAGCCCTTAAATAGCTTGTCTGTCTGTGGTACGGCGCGGTCAGATCATACTAAAATAGGCAGTGCTCATGTGTGTATGTACCAGAATCTGGGCTCCACGTGCTCTCTAGCTTTGCTCTCTGGGACCTGCCGATGCCAGAGTTTGCTCGGCTAATTAGCACAGGTCCTTCAGGCAGGATTAGCTTATGCCAGGCAGGATTAGCTTATGCCAGGCAGGTAGCCAATGTGGCGCAGTCTTGCTACAAATAGAGGGTAGCTATACACCCTGAGCAGACTGTGGGGCGCGTAACCTGTAGCTAACGTGGTGCAGTGTGGCTACGAATATAGGGTAGCTATACACCCTGAGCAGATTGTAGGTCGCATAACCTGTAGCCAATGTGGCGCAGTCTTGCTACGAATAGAGGGTAGCTATACACCCTGAACAGACTGTGGGGCGCGTAACCTGTAGCTAACGTGGTGCAGTGTTGCTACGAATATAGGGTAGCTATACACCCTGAGCAGATTGTAGGGCGCATAACCTGTAGCTAATGTAGCGCAGTCTTGCTACGAATATAGGGTAGCTATACACCCTGAGCAGACTGCGGGCACGTAACCTGGGCATCGCCTGCCAAGCTGAACAGAGAGTGGCTCAGTCCAGTATCACGCCGGCTAGTAGCACGTACGCCTGGCGTTAGTCGCACGCACTTCCTAGCGGCTGGCACGTAGCTTCTGTGCAGTCAACAGGACTACGTTTATACCAGCTTGCAGCACATAGTGCAAATCTAATATCTGGCAAGTGGCTTCTGCGCCATTAAGAGGGCTACATCTATGCCAGTCGAAGCACATCTCCCGTGACGTTAATGGAGATAGTGACAATTCTACATCTCCCCTAGTGTGATGTAACACAGGCGAGATCTAATGTTGATTTCCATTGTCAGTTTGACCCTCATACTATAGGGGTGTTCGGCAGCAGTGAACATAAACTGCATCGCGGACCCCGGGTTCGGTTGCAATCCATTATATAATAAAGCTGTTGCAACTGAGCTCATAACAGCTGGTAAATAACGTTTATACCCCATATAGTTGGCTTATTGGATCAGCAGCTACAGGGAGAAAAGTAAGTTTTATTCTATCTATGGCCATCCACTTTTAGTTATCTGAGTGACGCAGGGAACAGTTACAGTCATTGCTCAATAAACATGATGCTTTCCATAAAATTGAGATATGAAAAAGCAAATGGTTCAAAAGAGAGAAAAGTTGGCTTTTATCATCCTATTTATACCCCACACTACAACCTGATTTATGTGAAGCCCCATTTACAAAGAGCATAACACTTATCATAGGTTTTTTCATTATATATGAAATAAAGAAGAAAAAAATATTTCAGTATACAGTATAACAGAATGTGACAGAATTAGACAGGAGGTACAAAGCTTTTGTTTTACTCTTATGCTGGGTTGGCATAGTCTATATTTAAAGGGTTGTTACGTAAAGGGTAGAACAGTCAAACTGCACCTTACTGAACCTTACTGATCTTGCCTGAACACATGTGCCACTAAGGATCCAACGGAGCCTGCCGAAAATAAGTCCTACATTGGCAATGAATTGAGTTGCTGCATCATCCTCATGTTTAAATATATTCTGGAATTATATATCCATGATCCTTCTTTGTCTAACTCTTGAAGTCTTTCACAGCAACAAGATTAACTCTATCATCCTCAGGCTCCATTCATAACCTTTAATTTACAGCCCTAAAATGTTTTACTATTATTATTGCTACTCTGAAGGCAACGTGTCACCTCAAGAAATACAACTAACAGTCAGGGGCGGAACTATCGTGGAAGCAGGGGAAGCAGCTGCCATAGGGCCCGGGCTAGCAGGGGGCCCGTCCCTGCTGCAGCTGTCTCCCCTGCGGCTGTGTTCCGCCGCCCATGGCCTGAGAGTCGGCGGTTCCCTGTGCTGGCTGTCATGCTGACAGCCGGCGCAGAGAAGCTGCTGCGTGCCGTCTCCAGAATCAATTGCATGTGTCATAAGACGCAGTACAATGAAGTTCGACCGCGGCAGAGACGTCTGCAGCTTGATCATGTCATGTGATACACGCTGCTGACTCACGTCGAGCGGCGCCCAGAAGGTAACGACTTGTGTAGGTGTGTCCACTGTGACTGAAGATACAGAAGAATAAACGGGAATATGTTAGTGATACTCTGCATTCTGGCTGCATTACTACTTGAGGGGCACATTACTACTGAGGGAGAAAGAGGGCTTTTACTTTATGCTGGGTATGTGCCTGCTTAATATTAAGGGATTGGGTTACTATAAGGTAGCATAAGGCTGCACTTCTACCATCCATTATTTATTTGTTCCATAATGTCGCTTAAATACAGCTCCTGATTGGAAAAAGCTGCCGTTATGGAATGAAGAGTATTTTTGGCCTAGAGAATTGCTGTGATTTGCTCCGCCATTTGCTAATTGGCTTCCGCCCACTATCAAACACCCGCTCCACTCACGCCCTTTGGAATTCGGCCCAGTTCTAAATTTTGCTGTGGGGCCCGCCAATTTCTAGTTACGCCAGCTAACAGTACATGCAGCTATAGTGGCAGGTTATAAATAATGTTAAACCCTGTATAGTTGACTTACTGGAGCAGTAGCTACAGGAAGAAAAGTAAGTTATATTCTTCCTATAGCCACTCGCATCTACTTACCTAGGTAGTGCAGGGAACGGATACAATCATCTCTTACTAAACATTATGCGTACTGAAAAGTTGCAACAGCAACGAACAAGTGGTTCAAAAAAGAGAAAAGTTGGCTGTTGTCATTCTATTTTTGCCCCAAAAACCTGATATATTTGAAACCCTATTTACAAAGAGGATTACACTTACCATAGGTTTTTTCATCATCTATGAAATGAATGAGAAAAATGACAGAATGTGAATAATTAGACAGGAGGTACAAAACTTCTGCTTTAATCTCATGCTCGTTAGGCATAGCCTATATTTAAAGGGCTGACAGGTAAATGATAGAACAGTCAGAGTGTGCACCATGATGGCTGATGGATCTTGCCTGAACCCATGTGCCACTATGTCTCCAAGGGTGATTGCTGAAAATATATCCAATGTTGGCTAATAATTGAGTGGCTGCATGATCTTCTTGTTAAATGTTGTCTGGAATTATGTATCCATGATCCTTATTTGTCTAACTCAAGTCTTTCTCAAGAACTAGATGGCCTCTATTATCCTTATATTATAGCCTCTATTTCACAGTACAAAAATAGTGGTAATCTGCAGGTAAATAGCTTTTAAACCCTGTATAGTTTTTTTTTTACTGGAGCAGCAGGTACAGGGAGAATAGTAAGTTTTTTTCTCCCTGTAGCCACTCACTTCTAGTTATCGAGTGGTGCTGGGAAAGGTTACAGTCATCGCTCATGAAACTTTATCAGCACTGTAAATCCACCATATCAACGAGTAAGAGGTTAAAAATTGAGAAAACTTGGCTTTTGTCACTCTATTTATGCCACCACAATCTGACATATATGTAACTCCATTTACAAAGAGGATTACACTTACCATAGGTTTTTACATCATCTATGAAATGAATAAGAAAAAAATATATTACAATACATAACAGAATAAGAATAATTAGACAGGAGATACAAAGTTTCTGTTTTACTCTCATGCTTGGCAGGCATAGCAAATGACAGAACGGTCAGACTGTGCTGCAGGATGGCAGACTGAACATGTCTGAACCCATGTGCCACTTTGGCTCCTAGGGAGGCTGCTGAAAATATATCCAATGCTGGCAATGAATTGAGTGGTTGAATTATTATCTTGTTTAAATATTTTCTGGAATTTTTTATGCATGATTCTTCTTTGTCTAACTTGTCTAACTTGAAACCTTTCCCAGCAACTGGATGGACTCTATCATTCTCAAGCTATATTCATTCCCTAGCCTCTATTTCACAACCCCAAAATGTATTATTATTTTTACTGTGAAGGTGACCTGTGACCTCAAGAAATAAACTTACATGAAGCTATAGTGGTAATCTGCAGATAAATATTGTATTGAGTTTACACCCTGTATAGTTGGCTTACTGGAGCAGCTTCAGGGAGAAAATTAAGTTTTATTCTCCCTGTAGCCACTCACCTCTAGTTACTTGGGCAGTTCAAGGAAAGTTTACATTCATCACTCACTAAACCATATGTGCACTGTAAAGTTGCGAAAGCAACGAACAAGTAGTTCAAAAGAAAGAAAAGTTGGCTGTTGTCATCCTATTTATGTCTCCACAACGTAATATAAATGAAGCCACATTTACAAAGAGGATTACACTCACCATAGGTTTTTTTATCATCTATGAAATGAATAGAAAAAAATACATTACAAAATGGGAATAATTTGGCATTGTGTATATTTATAGGGCTGAGCAGTAAATGGTAGATCACTCAGACTATACACCAAGATGGCTGACTGATCCTGCCTGAACCCATGTGTCACTAGAACTCCAAGGGAGGCTGCTGAACATTTACTCTATGTTGTCAATGAATTGAGTGACTGCATCATCTTCTGGTTTAACCCCTTAACGACCAAGCCATTTTGTAGGTTAATGATCAGGCCAATTTTTACATTTCTGACCACTGTCACTTTATGTGCTTATAACTCTGGAACGCTTCTACAAATCTTGGCAATTCTGAGACTGTTTTCTCGTGACATATTGTACTTCATGATAGTGGTAAAATTTCATCGATATAACTTGCGTTTATTTAAGAAAAAAATCATAAATATGGTGAAAATTTTGAAAATTTTACAATTTTCAAACTTTTAATTTTTATGCCTGTAAATCAGAGAGATATATCACAAAAAATAGTTAATAAATAACATTTCCTGCATGTCTACTTTACATCAGCACACTTTTGGGACCAACATTTTTTTTTGTTAGGAAGTTATAAGTGTTAAAAGTTGACCAGCGATTTCTCATTTTTCCAACAAAATTTACAAAACCATTTTTCTAGGGATCACCTCACATTTGAAGTGAATTTGAGGGGTCAATATGACAAAAAATTCCCAAAAGTGACACCATTCTAAAAACTGCTACCCTCAAGGTGTTCAAAGCCACATTCAAGAAGTTTATTAACCCTTTAGGTACTTCACAAGAATTGAAGCAATGTGGAAGGAAAAAATGAACATTTAACTTTTTTTCCCCGAATTTATCTTTCGACACAATTTTTTACATTTTTTCCAAGGGTATCAGGAGAAAATGAACCACCATATTTATTGCACAATTTCTCCTGAGTTCACCGATACCCCATGTGTGGGGGAAAACCAATCTTTAGGCGCACGACAGTGCTCAGAAGGGAAGGAGCATCATTTGAGATTTTGAATGTCAAATTGGCTGGAATCGAGAGCGGACACCATGTCGCGTTTGGAGAGCCCTTGATGTACCTAAACAGTGGAAATTCCCCATAAGTGACCCCATTTTGGAAACTAGACCCCCCAAGGAGCTTAACTAAATGTGTGGTGAGCACTTTGAACCCCCAAGGGCTTCACAGAAGGTTATAACGTAGAGCCGTAAAATTAAAAAATCATATTTTTTCCACAAAAATGATCTTTTCATCCCAATTTTTATTTTCCAAAGAATAAATGGACCCCAAAAGTTATTGTGCAATTTGTCCTGAGTATGCTGATACCCCATATGTGGGGGTAAACCACTATTTGGGCGCATGGCAGAGCTCGGAAGGAAAACAGCGCCATTTGACTTTTTTGGCTGGAATTGAGATTGGACGCCATGTCGCATTTGGAGAGTCCCTGATGTGCCTAAACAGTTGAAACACCCCACAAGTGACCCCATTTTGGAAACTAGACCCCCAAGGAACTTATCTAGATGTGTGGTGAGAGCTTTGAACCCCCAAGGGCTTCACAGAAGGTTATAACGTAGAGCCGTAAAATTAAAAAATCATATTTTTTCCACAAAAATGATCTTTTCACCCCCAATTTTTATTTTTCAAAGGGTAACAGGACCCCAAAAGTTATTGTGCAATTTTTCCAGAGTACGCTCATACGCCATATGTGGGGGTAAGCCACTATTTTGACGCATGGCAGAGCTCGGAAGGGAAGGAGCGCCGTTTTCGAATGCAGACTTTGACGGAATGGTCTGCGAGTGTCATGTCACGTTTGGAGAGCCCCTGATGTGCCTAAACAGTAGAAACCCCCCACAAGTGACCCCATTTTGGAAACTAGACCCCCCAAGGAACTTATCTAGATGTGTGTTGAGCACTTTGAACCCCAAGTGCTTCACAGAAGTTTATAACGTAGAGCCGTGAAAATAAATAAATCATATTTTTTTCCACAAAAATAATCTTTTTGCCCCCAAATTTTTATTTTTATAAAGGTAACAGGATAAATAGGACCCCAAAAGCTATTGTGCAATTTGTCCTGAGTACGATGATACCCCATATGAGGGGGTGAACCACTATTTTGACACATGGCAGAGCTCGGAAGGGAAGGAGCTCCGTTTTCGAATGCAGACTTTGACGGAATGGTCTGCGAGTGTCATGTCACGTTTGGAGAGCCCCTGATGTGCCTAAACAGTAGAAACCCCCCACAAGTGACCCCATTTTGGAAAAAAGACCCCCCAAGGAACTTATGTAGATGTGTGTTGAGCACTTTGAAACCCAAGTGCTTCACAGAAGTTTATAATGTAGAGCCGTGAAAATAAATAAATCATATTTTTTCCACAAAAATAATCTTTTTGCCCCCAAATTTTTATTTTTTATAAAGGTAACAGGATAAATAGGACCCCAAAAGCTATTGTGCAATTTGTCTTGAGTACGCTGATACCCCATATATGGGGGTAAACCACTATTTTGACGCATGGCAGAGCTCGGAAGGGAAGGAGCTCCGTTTTCGAATGCAGACTTTGATGGAATGGTCTGCGGGTGGCATGTCGCGCTTGGAGAGCCCCGATGTGCCTAAACAGTAGAAACCCCCAAAAGTGACCCCATTTTGCAAACTAGACCCCCAAGGAATTTATCTAGATGTGTGGTGAGCACTTTGAACCCCCAAGGGCTTCACAGAAGTTTATAACGTAGAGCCGTGAAAATAAAAAAAATCATATTTTTTTCCACAAAAATGATTTTTTTGCCCCCAAATTTTTATTTTTATAAGGGTAACAGAAGAAATAGGACCCCAAAAGTTGATGTGCAATTTGTGCTGAGTACGCTGATACCTCATATGTGGGGGGGAACCACTGTGATCGCCTTATTGCGATCTTTGGGAGGCAGAATGAACAAATCCACAAAAGATGAAGAATTGGTTTTTTTTTTACGCCGTTCCTCGTGTGGTATTAGTGATTAGGCGACTTTATTCTTCGGGTCGGTGCTATTACTGCGATACCAGATTTACATCCTTTTTTCATGTTTAGCTTCTGTCACACACTAAAAGACGCTTTTTTTAAGAATTTTTTGTAAGAAATTTTTGCATCGCTGTATTTTGAGAGCTATAATTTTTCCAAATTTCTGGCGACAGAGTTATCTGCAGGCTTATTTTTTGCGGGACGAGCTGACGTTTTTATTGGTACCATATTCGGGCACATAACGTTTTTTGATCGCTTCCTATTCTGATTTTTGTGGAAGCAGAATGAACAAAAACAAGCAATTCAGGAATTGTTTTTTTTTTTCTCCGTTCTGCATGTGGTAAAATTGATAAAGCAGCTTTATTCTTCGGGTCACTACGATTACAGCGATACCTCATTTATATATTTTTTTATGTTTTGACGTTTTTTACACAATAAAAAATTTTATAGAAAAAATAATTATTTTTGCATCAGTTTATTCTGCGAGCTATAACTTTTTTATTTTTTCGCTGATAATGCTGTAAAGCTGCTTGTTTTTCGCGAGACAAGATGACGTTTTCAGCGATACCATGATTATTTATATCCGTCTTTTTGATCGCGTGTTATTGCACTTTTCCCATGATGATACCGCTTGGAAAAAGTATAATTTACTACTTTTTGTGTTTTTTTTACGGCTTTCACTGAAGGGGTTAACAAGGATTACGCTTTTATAGATGGGATTTTTACGGACGCGGCGATACCAAACATGCATTTTTTTGTTTTTTGTTTTTTTATTACATAAAAATGTGTCTTTTTTAGGGGAATTTTTTTTTATTATTTTTTAATATCTTTTTTACAAATTTAAAAAAAAATGCTTTTTTTTAACCTTGTCCCTTTATTGGACTTTCACTTTTTTACTTTTGATTGCAGTTACAATGCATTGCAATGCTCCAGCATTGCAATGCATTGTATCTATGGTGAAAGCTGCTGTGACCATGGTCACAGTGGCTTTCCGTAGCTAGATGACCAGGAGGTTGTCATGACAACCCCCGGGTCATCAAGGCAGAGATCGGCCCTGCAAATACATTGCGTGGCACCGATCTGAGGCAGAGGGAGCTCCCGACCCTCTGCCTCTCCCCCTGAGCGCTGTGATCGCGCTCGATCGCAGCAGTCAGGGGGTTAACAGCCAGGGGTGGCCGGGGCGCCGCTCCTGGCTGTCAGTGCAGGAAGCTCGGCCACTGCAGCGCTGAGCTCCTGCACTGATCGGGCAGAAGAGGCTGAAATTTCAGTCTCTTCAGCCTGATCGCTGCTGTGTTTGGTCAGTCACATTGACTGACCAATCACAGCGCTGTGGGTGTGGGTACCGACTGCAAAGGTCCCCGCACCGCTTGCCGTGTCTGTCACCTGTCATAGACAGCTGTCGGCACTGAACTAACACTGCGTGTTTACACGCAGTGACAGTTCAAAGGCATGACGTGCATAGTCCATCATGGTGCCAAAATTGACACCTTGCCATGACGGACTGTCCACGTCCATGGACATTAAGGGGTTAAATATTGTCTAGAATTATGCTTCCATAATTCTTCTCTGTCTAAGTCTTGTAGTCTTTCTCATCAACTAGATGGACTCTGTCATCCTCAGGCTTCATTCCCTAGCCTTTATTTCACAGCTCAAAAATGTATTTTCTTTATTATTGTTACTTTGAAGGCAACCTGTCACCTTAAGAAATACAACTTAAGGGGCCTTTACACATAGCGATATCACCAGCAATATGGCTAAAGCATCATCGATTTGGTGACGCAGCAGCGATATTGCTAGCGATATCGCTATGTGTGATACTTACCTTCGACCGGCTCCCCCGCTGTCTGTCGCTGATCGCGCGAGATCATGCAGCTCCATTTCTCGTCGGGCACTTCCTGCTGGGCTTCCTGTTGGCGCCGAAGAGCAACGCGTGGAAGCGGGCGAGAGGACGTCTGAAGGGTAAGTAGCGACCGCTGCTGCGTCGCTAAGTCACTGTGAGATCTGCCTGTGTGGCAGCTCACTAGCGACCATTTAGCGATGCACCAGCGATCCTGACCGGATCGTATAGTGGTCGGGATCGCTGCTGCATCGCTAAATGTAAAACCCCCTTTACATGCAGCTATAGATGTAATCTGCAGGTAACCAGCGTTTACACCCTGTATAGTTGACCTACTGGAGAAGCAGCTACAGGGAGAATATTACGTTGCATTCTCCCTATAGTCACTTACTTCTAGTTGCCTGTGCGGTGCATTGAACGGTTACAGTCATCGTTAACTAAACATTATGCACACTGTAAATCCGTGATAGCAACGAGAAAGTTGTTCAAAACTGAGAAAAGTTGGATTTTGTAATTCTATTTATACTATCACAGCCTGATATACATGAATTCCCATTTACAAAGAGGATTACACTTACCATAGTTTTTTTCATCATCTAAGAAATGAATTAGAAAAATATATATTTCAATACATAACACAATGGGAATAATTAGACGCAGGTAGAACATTTCTGTTTTACTCTAATGCTCCGTAGGCATAGTCTATATTTACTGGGCTGAGCAGTAAATGATATAACTGTCAGACTGTTCACCAGGATGGCTGACTGATCTTGCCTGAACCCATGTGCCACTAAGGATCCAAGGCTGTTCAAAATATATTCTAAGTTGGCAATGAATTGAGAGGCTGAATTATCCTCTTGTTTAAATTTTGCCAGGAATTATGTATACATGATCCTTCTTCCTGCCATCTCAAAAAATACAAATTACATGCAGCGATAGTGGTAACTACAGGTAAATAGCATTTTAAACACTGTATAGTTGACTTATTGGAGCAATTAAAAGCATTTCAATGCATTTCAAAAGCACACCCTGGACGAGGCATTTCAATGCGAAACGCTCGTCGGGTGTGGTGGGGTCCCGGGTGCTACTTAGGTAATTATACTTTTGTAATTTGCTATCATGTGGTTTTGCTTGTTAGGCCGGAGTCACACTGGCGACAAAATCGGACGACTGCAATGCGATGAAATATCGCATTGCAGTCGGACCTATGTTAATCTATGGAGCAGCTCCCAGTATCCGATTTTTTGTGGTCCGTTTTAAACGTCCGTGTACAATCGCAGCATGCTGCGATTGTCACCGATTGTGGGTCGACTATCGCCAATGCAAGTCTATGGGAGCGATGAAAAATCTGATTACAAACGGACCGCATGTATGACTTGCGATGAAATCGCATCGGTGTCCTTTAGAAAAGCTGGCAATTCATCCCCGGCTATACTGTAAAATCACACTGACAGCTTTAATAAAGACTAGAAAGAATAGATATACACACATAGAACACATATATATATATACATGTCATTGTGACATGTACATATACATATATTTATAGTTCCTAGACTTCTACATACTGTAATAGCCGCTAATTCAATTGCCGGGTTTTTGTGAAATCACAGAAGCCGACATGAAATGATACATTGTTTCCACACAGTTAACCATGTCATTTCCTGTATTTTGATATTTGTTTAGAACTTACAATTACATGAGTGTATTTGTGCAAAATTTCAGACATGTAGGGGTTAATTAAAGGTGTAATTTCGTTGGAAAAAAATGCGTGGGCTCCCGCTGTATTTTCTCCACCAGACAGACAAAGCAAAGCGAGTGGGGGCAGATAATAATAGCCTAGGGAGGGTACATTTTTTTTGTGCCCCCCCTGGCTACTAACATCTGCCCCCAGACACCCCAGAAAGGGCAAATCTATAATTAGATTCGCCCTTTCTGGCACTTTGCCCGTCTATTCCCATTGCCCTGTAGCGGTGGCGAATGGGTTAATCTCACCTTACTGTCACCTTAGTATTGAAAGGTGACCTTAAGGCAGGTTAATAATTGATAGCTGTCAATTAGACAACTATCAATTATTAATCCTATTGAAGTAAATAAAAAAACACACACACTTTAAGAATAAATAATTTTAATGAAATAAAAACACATTTTTTTGACCATATTTTATTTTACACTTAATCCGTGCGAAGCCATTGATCTCCTAAAATAAAGAAAAAAAAAGAAAACAACATTATTCTTACCTATTCCGCGATCTGTCACGTCCCACGCTGTAATCCTTCACAAAGGGTTAACTAGCTTTGAGCCAAGCAGTGCAAGTAATCCTGCATGCTCAGCTCAAAGCTCATGAATGAATAAATTCCTCTCCTGGCGACAGGAGAGGATGTGTTTCATGAATGAAGCTTAATTGATTGTGTCCACTTTCCATTTAGGTCAGGTCACTAAAGTTAAATTGCCAATAAATCAATTAAGCTCCATTCATGAATCTATTCCTCTACTTTCGCTGGGAGAGGAACTTATTCATTCAGGGGAATACAGGTCTGAGACAGCATTATTAGCTCTCTGCGACCTGTAACCTGTTAACCCTTTCTGATGGATTACACCGTGGGACCTGACTGTACATCGGATTGGTAAGTATAATTTTGCTTTTTTATTTTATTTTTATTACAGGAAATGGTTTTAGCAGGAAAATAAAATATGGTCAAAAACTGTGTGATTATTTAATTAAACTTATTTTTTATTAAACTGTGTGTGTTTGATTTTTCTTTCATACAATAGGATTAATAATTGATAGTTGTCTAATTGACAGCTATCAATTATTAACCTGCCTTAAGGTCACCTTTCAATACTAAGGTGACAGTAAGGTGAGATTAACCCATTCGCCACCGCTACAGGGCAATGGGAATAGACGGGCAAAGTGCCAGAAAGGGCGAATCTAATTATAGATTTGCCCTTTCTGGGGTGTCTGGGGGCAGATGTTAGTAGCCAGGGGGGGGCACAAAAAAATGTACCCTCCCTAGGCTATTATTATCTGCCCCCACTCGCTTGCTTTGTCTGTCTGGTGGAGAAAATACAGCGGGAGCCCACGCATTTTTTTTCAACGAATTTACACCTTTAATTAACCCCTACATGTCTGAAATTTAGCACACATATACTCATGTAATTGTATGTTTCAAACATATATAAAAATACATGAAATTACATGGTTAAATGTGTGGAAACAATGTATCATTTCATGTCGGCTTCTGTGATTTCACTGAAGCCGGCAATTGAATTAGCGGCTATAACAGTATGTAGAAGTGTAAGAATTATAAATATATGTATATATATATGTCACAATGACATATTATATATATATATATATATATATGTGCTCTATGTGTATATATCTATTCTTTCTTTTGGCATTTAAATACTATTCTTTTGGATCCATTATATGTCAGTTTTGCAAGCCTGCGAGAAAATCTCGCAAGTCGGATGAAAATCGGATGTTACAAGGTACACACACATGCGATTAAATCGCATCTTTGAAGGAAAATCGGATGCCAGAAGGATGTGTGATGTTTTTATTTTGATCCGATTGTCGACCGTCTAAAACGGACCGATTTTTTGTGGTTGTGTGTGACTCCGGCCTTATGCTTTCTTCCGTGTATTAGAGACTAATTATTTTGTGGGTGCGCATATATATATATATATATATATATATATATATATATATATGTGTTGATTTTTGTAGCACTTTGCTCTTTATCTTGGTATATAATATGGTAGATGTTTAGGTTTTATTTATATAATAAATATCTTTATGTGCTCCCCAAGAATAACCTTGGTGAGGATTTGCCTTATTGAATGTGAACAATTCATTCATACAATTGGAATTTGTGACTATGATTTGTTGTAACCACATGTTTCTATGTTAGCATTTTTTGCTTCGACATATTAGTGTGACTTGTCTTCCGGGCCTCCCACCATTGTGCTATTTTGCCTGTGGCATTTGATTTTAATTGTGTATTTTTTAATAATGGTGCAATAAAATATATAGTTTTTAATCTATATTAGTATTCAGACAGCAGTTTGTTTTTGGTGATTTATTATGTTTTTTTGCTCTTTGAGCTTACAAATAGGATAATATTGGTGTACCAATTAAAGCAAAGTCACAAAACAAAGGAATAAAAACCCTCCAAAATTTCAAGAATTAACACAGCAAAAAAGGGCAGCAGTGTTTACCTGCCCAGGTCTCAGAACTATTGCACTCTCAGAATGCAGCAAACCCATATAGTAAAGATGGTGGCAACACAGTTGCAGAATACTAATGAGATAACCACTCGCCACCTACCAATTCATTGAAGTAGTGGTTGCTAGTATTAGATTGCACAGAAGAGGCTTGAATAGAGGGCACTGGTTACACACAAATAATGCACAGTGTCTTAATGACATTAACAAGTGTTAATTCTTGAATTTTTTGGATGATTTTTTTTCTTCTTTTTGTGACTTTGCTTTTCATTTTAGTGATAGGATTCACAAGTGTAATGACCCTTGAAGTGGGTTGCGAGCTTGCATATCTTGTCCAAAATATCAACCAATACCTCATATATTATGAATTTTTTAGCACATCATTTTTCAGGGTGCAGCCAAGCCCAGCATTTTTGGTCTTATAAACTAGGATGTCTGTTCTCATGGCGTTATCTTAGTGGGCGGCCCGCCTAGTCTAATAGTATGAGCATCAATAATATACTGTAAGTCAGACTCTGTGCAATACCTGTATATGACCAACACCGTATACAAGACGCTTTTGTGCAATTTAATACTAAGCAGTCACCCCCTCCATGAATTGGTAGGTTGCGAGTGGTTGTCTCATCAGTATTTTGCACCTGGGTTGCCGCCATGTCTACTATTATGGGTTTGCTGCACCCTGATAGTGGAAAAATTCCAATACCTGGGCAGGTAAATACTGCTGCCATTATTGAAGCAGCAGCTACAGGAAGAAAATTAAGTTTTATTCTCCCTTTAGCCACTCAAACCTAGTTACCTGGGCGATGCAGGGAACAGTTACAGTCATTACTCACTAAACATTATGTGCACTGTAAAGTTGTGATAACAAAGAACAAGTGATTCAAAAGAGAGAAAAGTTGGCTTTTGTCTTTCTATTTATGCCCCTGCATGCTGATATATATGAAACCCCATTTGCAAAGAGGATTGCACTTACCATAGGTTTTTTTATCATCTATGAAATGAATGAGAAAAAAATATATTTCAGTACATAACTGAATGTGAATAATTAGACAGGAAGTAGAAAGCTTCTGGTTTACTTTAATGCTTAGTATGCATTGTCTATATACTGTATATAAGGCTGAGCAGTAAATAACAGAACAGTAAGACTATGCACCAAAATGGGTTACAGATCTTGCCTTAACCTATGTGCCACTATGGCTCCAAGGATGGCTGCTGAACATACATTCAACATTGGCATTGAATTTAGTGGCTGCATTATCCTCTTGTTTACATATTGTCTGCAATTATGCACCAATGATCCTTCTGTTAGGCATCGTGATTCTCCCGCTGAGTGGGATAGATCCCAAGCAGTGTCTGGTGCAGTGGCCTCTCATGTATGGCCAGCCGCTGTGGTTGATGCTCAGCCGAGTTATTTGTCCCAGCGTCTTGCTCAGACTCGTGGTATACGTTTGGTTACTGCTAGCTCTCCATCCAAATCTATGGTAAAGGCGCCGCCTTGCGCTCTGGAGTCTTAGTCCAGAGATCACCTAACTGAGCATGTCCATGATATGGCGTTCTCTTTTTGGTGGTCGGACATCATCTGTTCTGGTGGTGTGGCAGTTCCGGATTGGCCAGCGGGCAATGTCTTGGCTAACTGGGCATGAGTGTTTAGGGTGGAGCCTAACGTATAAATGGATCTCAGCAGCGCACTGTGGGCGCACTAGTGTCATTTATGTTTGGTGTGTGTGAATGGTTACTCTACCACGATGTCTGCATGTTTGTGTGTGTTGGTCTATGAGACTGTACACATTGGTAGGCAGGTTGCACACTTATGTGGTTTCGTACCCATGGCTCAATGCCCGAGTCTCTAATCTGCTACATGCTTGGGGTACCAGTTAGGTACAGGTTCAATAGTATAAGGACTGGGGTAACTAGCCGCTTGGCTTGGCATCTTTTTCGTTCTGGTGTGCAGTTAGCACAGTTCAGTTACAGAGCAAGCTCAACCCTTATGCTACATTTCTCTGTGAAGGCAACAGGGTATTGTACCTAGCATCATAAGAGCTCTTTCTCTTGGCTCAGCATCTGCTTCATTCGTATGTGCAGTTAGCATAGTTTAGTTGCAGAGCGAGCTCAATCCGCGTGCTAACTTCCCCTGTGTCGTTAACAGGGTATATTACTTAGCATACTTTTTGCATTACCTCTCAGTGAAGTAACAGAGCTTGCTACTCAGTGTTCCGCTCACATTGTGTGGAGTTAACACAGTGAGTGAGTCCGTACTGGGCCACAGGCCATAGCAGGGAGGACGACATGACAGGGTTGAGAGGGAGAGAAGAAGCGGGGGACAGGTATTAGGGCGAAGCACAGTATGGGTTAAATGGATGGGCTGAGCGTGGCTGGGCTTGAGGACTGGTAAGAGGGATGGACAATGGGGGGAGATTGGGGTATAAATAGGGGAAGCCATATTGGTGGGGAAACCATTTTAGGTGCCCCATAGTAGATGAGAGAATCTCCCACCCTCCCTTTATAATTTTGATGCTAGCGGGGTGGTATTGGTAATTTCTCTTATTTTCGGTAAAGGAAGCTTCATATAAGATTGTAAATGAATAATATTACTTGCTTATCTTTTTCCTTTTGTCACGGCAGTAGGGCGTGGGGTTGGTCCTCAAAGTTGGTGAAGATTGCGGCTCTGGGGGGGGATCCAAAGAGGTCCTGGACTCCCTCCAGCGTGGACTTAAGTGGACGGTTATGTTAAGTATCCCAAGGAAGGGATAACGGAGACCCGGGCTTTGCAGCAATGGTTTCTGGCCAAGCGGGTAGTTCTTGGTGCCTCTGAGCTGGTGCTTAACGGCTGGAGGCAAGACTCGACCTGGGGCCAAGTTGGTTTATTAACCTCATGGGGTATTTGCTTGGGGCTTCGAGGACCGCCCCTCGGGGCTGTTATAACTGTAAATGTTTGTTAATATGTTAATAAAATGGCTGCTGTGGCCAATTTATCCAAATATCTTATGTGATGGTTTCTTTTATTTCGCCCCTTTGGGGGGAAGGGGAGGAAGGTGTTTAGGACTGAGGGCAAGTATAAGTGGCCCCCTCCTCCCTTTTTTTTTGGTGGTTCGAAGGGGGGGAGGTCGAAGCTCGAAAGGAGTCTCGAATACCCCTTTGTCATGTTTAAGTTGAACGCTCGCTGTTATGTTCCATCATTTTTCACACTAGCAGCAGGTTACATCTCTGCACGGTAGACCCCAGGTTGCAATTGCACTTTACTTTATATTTTATTTAGTACAATCTGCCAACCCTAGCACCTTCTTTGTCTAAGTCTTAAAGACTTTCTCTGCAACTAAATGAACTATCATCCTCAGGCACAATTAATTTCCTTGCTCTATCTCTCAGCCCAGTAATGCATTACCATTATTATTGCTACTTTAAAGGCAACCTATCACCTCAAGAAAAGAAATACAAATCAGATGCAGCTATTGTGGTAATCTGCAGGTAAATAGCATTTAAACCCTATATAGTTTGCTTAATGAAGCAGCAGCTTCAGGGAGAAAATTATGTTTTAGTCTCCCTGTAACCACTCAATTCTAGTTACCTGGGCGGTGCAAGGAAAGGTTATAGTCATCGCCCAATAAATACTATGTGCACTGCAAAGCTACACACGTGGTTAAAATTGTTGGTACCCTTCATTCAATGACAGAAAAACCCACAATGATCACAGAAATAACTTGAATCTGACAAAAGTAATAATAAATAAAAAATCTATGAAACTGAACAAATGAAAGTCAGACATTGTTTTCAACCATGCTTCCACAGAATTAAAAAAAAAAAAAGAAAACTCATGAAATAGTCCTGGACAGATATGATGGTACCCCTGAAAATAATGTGACAAAAGGGACATGTTAAATCAAGTTGTGTCCACTAATTAGCATCACAGGTGTCTACAATCTTGGAATCAGTGAGTGGCCTGTATAGAGGGCTACAGATACTCACTGTGCTGTTTGGTGACATGGTGTGTATCACACTCAACATGGACCAGAGGAAGCGAAGGAAAGAATTGTCTCAGGAGATTAGAAAGAAAATTATATACAAACATGTTAAAGGTAAATGTTATTAGACCATCTTCAAGCAGCTTGATGTTCCTGTGACTACAGTTGCACATATTATACAGAAATTTAAGATCCATGGGACTGTAGCCAACCTCCCTGGACGTGGCCGCAGGAGGAAAATTGATGTCAAATTAAAGAGACGGATAAAACGAATGGCAACAAAAGAGCCCAGAAAAACTTCTAAACAGATTAAATGTGAACTTCAAGCTCAAGGAACATCAGTGTCAGATCGCACCATCCGTCGTTGTTTGATCCAAAGTGGACTTCATGGGAGACGACCAAGGAGGACACCATTGTTGAAAAAAATCATAAAAATTCCAGACTGGAATTTGCCAAACTACATGTTGACAAGCCACAAAGCTTCTGGGAAAATGTCCTAAGGACAGATGAGACAAAAATGGAACTTTTTGGCAAGGCATATCAGCTCTATGTTCACAGACAGAAAAATGAATCATATCAAGAAAAGAACACTGTCCCTACTGTGAAACATGGAGGAGGCTCTGTTATGTTCTGGGGCTGCTTTGCTGCATCTGACACAGGGTGTCTAGAATCTGTGCAGGGTTCAATGAAATCTCAAGACTATCAAGGGATTGTAGAGAGAACTGTGCTGCCCAGTGTCAGAAAGCTTGGTCTCAGTCACAGGTCATGGGTCTTGCAACAGGATAATGACCCAAAACACACAGCTAAAAACACTCAAGAATGGCTAAGAGGAAAACACTAGACTATTCTGAAGTGGCCTTCTATGAGCCCTGACCTAAATCTTATTTAGCATCTTTGGAAAGAGCTGAAACATGTCGTCTGGTAAAGACAACCTTCAAACATGGGACAACTGGAGCAGTTTGCTCTTGAGGAGTGGGCCAAAATACCTGTCGAAAGGTCCAGAAGTCTCATTGACAGTTACAGGAATCATTTGATTGCAGTGATTACCTCAAAAGGTTGTTCAACAAAATATTAAGTTAAGGGTACCATCATTTCTGTCCTGGCCTATTTCATGAGTTTTGCTTTTTTAAAATTATGTGGAAGCATGTTTGAAAAACAATATCTGACTTTCAAGTGTTCCTTTTCATAGATTTTTTATTCATTATTACTTTTGTCAGATTCAAGTTATTTCTGTGACCATTGTGGGTTTTTCTGTCATTAAACGAGGGATACCAACAATTTTGACCACATGTGTAAGAGAGCAAGTGGTACAAAAAGAGAAATGCTGGCTTTTGTAATCTTATTTATGCCCCCACAACCTGATATACATGAAACCCCATTTACAAAATGGATTACACTTACCATAGTTTTTTTCATTATCTATGAAACAAATGAGAGAAAAATATATATTTCAATACATAACAATGTGAATAATTAGACAGGAGGTACACATTTTCTGTTTTACTCTTATGGTCAGTAGGCATAGTCTACATTTATAGGGCTGAGCAGTAAAAGATAGAACAGTCAGACTGTGCATCAGGATGACTTACTGTTGTTGCCTAAACTCATGTGCCACTCTGGCTCCAAGGGAGGCTGCCGAAAATATATCCAATGCTAACAATAAATTGAGTGGCTGCATCATCCTCTTGATTACATGTTGCCTGTAACTATGTGTATGCATGATCCTTTTTTGTCCAACTCCTGAAGTCTTTCTCAGCAACTAGATGGACTCTATCATCCTTAGGCTCCATTCCCTATTTTTTTTTAACAGCTCAAAAATGTATTTCCATTACTATTCTTACTTTGAAGGCAACCTGTCACCTCAAGGAATACAACTTATGTGAAGCTATGCTGGTAATCTGCAGGTAAATAGCTTTTAAACCCTGTATAGTTGGCTTACTGGATCAGCAGCTACAGGGAGAAAACTAAGTTTTATTTTCCCTGTATCCGCTAACTTTTAATTTTTTTTAGTACCGGAGCAGTGCAGGGTAGAGTTACCCTTTATCACTCACTATACATTATATGCACTGTGAAGCAAAGCTAGCAACAAGCAAATTATGTGCTACGTTGGTGATGAACTGAGTTGCTGCATCATCCTCTTTTTTAAAATATTTTCTTTAATTATGTTTCCATGAGCCTTCTTTTTCTATCTCTTAAAGACTTTCTCAGCAACTAGATTTACTCTATCATCCTTAGGCTCCATTCACCCCCTAGCCTTTGATTCACACCCCAAAAGGGCATTTATGCCCTGTATAGTTGGCATACTGAAGCAGCTGCCCTAGGGAGAAAAATATGTTTTATTCTCCCTGTAGCCACTAATATGTGCACTGAAAAGCTAATATAGCAATGAGCAAGCGGTTCAAAAGAAAGAAAAGATGGCTTTTATCATCCTATTTTTGCCCCACTTCCTGATAAATATGAAACCCCATTTACCAAAAGGATTACACATACCATAGGTTTTTGAATCATCTATTAAACAAATGAGAAAAATATATATTTTAATAAATAACAGGATGTGAATTAAACAAAAGGTACAAAGTTTATGTTTTACTCTCATGCTTGGTAGGCATAGTCTATAAGGGCTAAGCAGTAAAAGGTAGTTTTTCAATACGTACAGTAACAGTGTGAATAATTATACAAGAGATACAAAAGCTAGTCTATATTTATAGGGCTGAGCTGTAAATGATAGAACAGTCAGACTGTGCATCCATCAGGATGGCTGACTGATCAAGCCTGAACCCATGTGCCACTATGCCTCCCAGTGAGGCAAATTAAAATACATCCAAAGTTGGCAATAAATTGAGTGGCTGCAACATCCTTTTGTTTAAATATTGTCTAGAATTTTTATCCTTGATCCTTTTTGGTCTAGCTCTTGAAGTATTTCTCAGCAACTAGATTGACTTTTGAGGTGGACTGGGTGGTGCAAGTAAAGGTTACAGTCAACACTCACCATTAGTGTTGAGCGATACTGCTCGATATCTAAAAATATCGGATCGGAATGGTATCGCCGATATCACTAAATATCTTCGATATCCGATTCCGATACCGGAAGTCCCATGTAAGTCTATGGGAACAAAATATCGCAACTAGTGTTGAGCGATACGATACTGCAAATATCGGGTATCGGCCGATATTGGCTGTATCGGAATTCCGATTCCGAGTTCCGATATTTTCGTCATATCGGATACCGGAATCGGAATGTCACTGTCACTGACAGTGTCCGTCGGTCGGGTCTGTCAGGAGTCAGCGGCACTTACCCGGCAGAAGATCTCCGGCGGTCACATCCCGGACTGCTTAATGGCCGCCATCCTCTTCTCCCCGGCGGTCACATGCAGTATCTCGCGATAACTGCAGTGACTGCTGGGTAATCGCGGCCGTAAAGCAGTCCGATGACGTCACCGCCGGGGAAGCTGGTAAGCAGCTGTGCTGCGCCGGGATGTCAGGCTCTGCCTGTCATTCCGATGTAGCAGAGCTGGATCGTCGTGGGACAATCGTTACTATGGACTGCGTCGGACAGGTGGTATACTGTTGGTTTGTTTTTTTTATTTTTTTACAGGAGATCGATGGCGTCGCAGGAATGAGAGAGTAATAAAAAAAATGAAAACTGTGTTGTCTCTTTTATTTCATTAAAAGACTTTTTTCTTGCTGTGTCTTTTTTTTACACATTTAATAACTTTGGGATTAATAATGGATCGGTGTCTTATTGACACCTCTCTATTATTAACAGGGCTTATTGTCACCGTGCAATCAACGGTGACATTAACCCCTTATTACCCCGCTTGCCACCGCTACAGGGCAAGTGGGAAGAGCCGGGTAAAGTGCCACAATTGGCACATCTTTTGATGCGCCAAATGTGGGGCTGCTGTAGCCTGGTATTATCAGGCTGTTGAGGGCCAAAATCCATGGGCCTTGACAGTCTTTTAATACCAGGCCGCAGCAGTCTGCATTTTACTTGGCTGGTTAACAAAAATAGGGGGGATCCCCACGCCATTTTTTTTTCAAGGGGATCCCCTATTTTTGTTAACCAGCCAAGCTAAGCAGACTGCTGTGGCCTGGTATTATCAGGCTTGCAAGGTCCATGGATATTGGATCCTTACCAGCCTGAAAAACCAGGCCTCAGCGGTCTGCTTCATCTGGCTGGTTAACAAAAATAGGGGGACCCCACGCTAATTTTTTTTGAGGGGATCCCCTATTTTTGTTAATCAGCCAAGATATGCAGACTGCTGTGGCCTGGTATTATCAGGATGGCAAGGTCCATGGATCTTGGCTCCTTAACAGCCTGAAAATCCAGGCCTCAGCGGTCTGCTTCATCTGGCTGGTTAACAAAAATAGGGGGGACCCCACGCCATTTTTTTTTCGAAGGGAACCCCTATTTTTGTTAATCAGTTCCCTCTGACGTCACTGATGGTGTCCCTGGCTGACCTGAAGTGAAAGTGGAAAGCAATCAATTAAGCTTTCCACTTCCTCTCCTGTCAGCCAGGAGAGGAGCTCATTCATTTGGGGGTTTACTGTGAGGCTGCAGCATTAGCTGCGGTCCCTGCAGTAAACATTAACCCTTTCTGAAGGATTACACCGTGGGACCTGACTGTACATCGGATTGGTAAGAATAATTTTGCTTTATTATTTTATTTTTATTACAGGAAATGGTTTTAGCAGGTAAATAAAATATGGTCAAAAACTGTGTGATTATTTCATTAAACTTCTTTTTTATTAAAGTGTGTGTGTTTGATTTTTCTTTCATACAATAGGATTAATAATTGATAGTTGTCTAATTGACAGCTCTCAATTATTAACCTGGCTTAAAGTGACCTTTCAATTGCAAGGTCATTTTAACCCCTTATTAACCCATTCGCCACCGCTACAGGGCAATGGGAATAGACGGGCAAAGTGCCAGAAAGGGCAAATCTAATTAGAGATTTGCCCTTTCTGGGGTGTCTGGGGGCAGATGTTAGTAGCCGGGGGGGGCAAAAATAATGGTCCCTCTCTGGGCTATTATTATCTGCCCCCACTCACTGGCTTTGTCTGTCTGGTTGCGAAAATAGGGCGGGAGCCCACGCATTTTTTTTCAGCAATTTTACACCTCATATATATATATATACATGTCATTGAGTTTGTGACACATATATATATATATATATATATATATATATATATATATATATATATATTTATAGTTCATACACTTCTACATAGTATAATAGCCGCTAATTCAATTGCCGGCTTTTGTGAAAATGCAGAACCCGACATGAAATGACACTTGGTTTACATAGAGTTAACCATGTCTTTTCATGTACTTTGATATCTGATTTGCACAAACAATTACATGAGTGTAAGTGTGCAAAATTTCACACCTGTAGGGGTTAATTAAAGGTGTAAATTCGTAGCAAAAAAGTCTTTTTTTTTTACAACGAATTTACACCTTTAATTAACCCCTACAGGTGTGAAATTTTGCACACATAGACTGATGTAATTGTTTGTGCAAATCAGATTGCAAACGACATGAAAAGACATGGTTAACCCTATGTACACCAAGTGTCATTTCATGTCGGGTGCTTCTGTCTTTTCACTGAAGCCGGCTTTACCCGGCAATTGAATCAGAGGATATTTTACTATGTAGAAGTGTATAAACTATACATATATGTATATATATATATGTCACAATGACATGTATATATATATATATATGTATTCTATGTGTGTATATTTAGTGTTTACAAGGAAAGAATGGGGTTTTTTTAGTTCCGATATTTTGTTCCATAGACTTACATGGGACTTCCGGTATCGTATCGCCGATATTTTAATGGTATCGGCGATACCATTCTGATTCCGATATTTAGGGATATCGGAAAGTATCGCTCAACCCTAATCGCAACTAAAAAAAACCTTTATTTCCTTGTAAACACTAAATATACACACATAGAATACATATATATATATATATATATATATATATATATAAATGTCATTGTGACATATATATATACATATATTTATAGTTTATACACTTCTACATAGTAAAATATCCTCTGATTCAATTGCCGGGTAAAGCCGGCTTCTGTGAAAAGACAGAAGCACCCGACATGAAATGACACTTGGTGTACATAGGGTTAACCATGTCTTTTCATGTCGTTTGCTATCTGATTTGCACAAACAATTACATCAGTCTATGTGTGCAAAATTTCACACCTGTAGGGGTTAATTAAAGGTGTAAATTCGTTGTAAAAAAAAACGGACTTTTTTGCTACGAATTTACACCTTTAATTAACCCCTACAGGTGTGAAATTTTGCACACATATACTGATGTAATTGTTTGTGCAAATCAGATAGCAAAGGACATGAAAAGACATGGTTAACCCTATGTACACCAAGTGTCATTTCATGTCGGGTTCTGCATTTTCACAAAAGCCTGCAATTGAATTAGCGGCTATTATACTATGTAGAAGTGTATGAACTATAAATATAATATATATATATATATGTGTCACAAATTCAATGACATGTATATATATATATATATATTATATATATATATATATATGAGGTGTAAAATTGTTTAAAAAAAATGCGTGGGCTCCCGCCCTATTTTCGCAACCAGACAGACAAAGCCAGCGAATCGGGGCAGATAATAATAGCCCAGAGAGGGACCATTATTTTTGGCCCCCCCTGGCTACTAACATCTGCCCCCAGACACCCCAGAAAAGACAAATCTATAATTAGATTCGCCCTTTCTGGCACTTTGCCCGTCTATTCCCATTGCCCTGTAGCGGTGGCGAATGGGTTAATATGGGGTTAAAGCCACATTGCAATTGAAAGGTGACCTTAAGCCAGGTTAATAATTGAGAGCTGTCAATTAGACAACTATCAATTATTAATCCTATTGCATGAAATAAAAATAAAACACACACACTTTAATTAAAAATCATTTTAATGAAATAAAGACACATGTTTTTGACCATCTTTTATTTGACTGCAAAAAACATTTCCTGTAATAAAAATAAAATAAAAAAGCAAAATTATTCTTACCTATCCCATGCACAGTCAGGTCCCACGGTGTAATCCTTCAGAAAGGGTTAATGTTTACTGCAGGGACCGCAGCTAATGCTGCAGCCTCACAGTAAACCCCCAAATGAATGAGTTCCTCTCCTGGCTGACAGGAGAGGAAGTGGAAAGCTTAATTGATTGCTTTCCACTTTCACTTCATGTCAGCCAGGGACACAATCAGTGACATCAGAGGGAACTGATTAACAAAAATAGGGGTTCCCTTCGAATAAAAAATGGCGTCGGGTCCCCCCTATTTTTGTTAACCAGCCTGATGAAGCAGACTGCTGAGCAGTGGCGTACCGTGAATGAAGCAGACCAAGCAGCTTCTATGGGGCCCGGACAGGTGAGGGGGCCCTCGACGGTCGGGTAGCTGTGCTGACACAGTACTACCAGGGGGTCGGCGGGGGAGGGGGAGCGCAGCTCTTCTATATACTCACCCCTCCTGGTGCGGTCTCTGCAGCCCCTGCTCTTCTCCCACGGTCTCCGACGCCTGTGTTCAGCGGTCAGGTGGTACCGCTCATTACAGTCATGAATACGCACATATTCATGACTTTAATGAGCTGTCCCGCGTGACCGCTGAACACTGGCGGCGGAGACCGTGGGAGAAGAGCAGGGGCTGCACAGACCGCGCCGGCAGAAGGGTGAGTATAAGGGATATTTACCTGTCCCGTTCCACCGTTGCTCGCGTCCTCTTGCTGCAATGTTCAGGTCAGAGGGCGTGATGACATCGTTAGTGCGCGCCGCGCCCTCTGCCTCATCATTCACTGCTGGAGGACCCCGAAGACAGCGGCACTCAGCAGTGGAGAGAGGACAGGTAAATATCTCAGGTGCCGGGGCCCTGAGCGAGAGGTGACATCGGCACCTGGTGTCACCCCCTGCTCAGGACACCGGCACCTGGCCCCCAGCGACGAAAGGTGAGTATGTCTTTTTTTTTTTTTTGGTTGCAGCAGCTGCGGCAGCATAAGGGCCTATACTATGGAGCATCTATGGGGGCACAATCTATGGGGGCATAATACATTTTTTTGTTTAATGTGTCCCCTCACTGTGCTGGCACTTTACATTTACAATGGCTGTGTTTTTTTTTTTTTGGGGGGGGGCCCATTCAGACTTTTGCTATGGGGCCCCATGATTTCTATGTACGCCCCTGCTGCTGAGGCATGGTATTTAAGGCTGTTAAGGAGCCAAGATCCATGGACCTTGCCAGCAGCGTCGGACTGGAGTACCTTGGGCCCACCAGAGAAAAAATATTCTTGGGGCCCACCATCATACTTCCCAACCTTTGAAGAAGGGAAAGAGGGACAAAGGCTGTGGCACGCTGTGCCTGCTGCAGCAAATTTTAGGCCATGCCACGTTGCACCACAGACTGTCCAGGAGTTGGTGGATGCTTTAGTCCAGGTGTGGGAGGAGATCCCTCAGGAGAACATCCGTCGCGCTCATCAGGAGCATGCCCCAGAAGTTGTAGGGAGGTCATACAGCATACCTCCCAAATTTTTAAGACAGGAAAGAGGGGTAAAGGCTGCGGCGCGCGTAGCGCGCCGCTGCAAATTTTAAGCCACGCCCCGACCACACCCATTTCACAGCTAATCACACCCATATCCTCGCCCCAACCGTACCCATGCCGATACAGCTGACCCTCCGATGACGGTTGGGGGGCCCACTGCTGGCACCGGGCCCCCCCAATGCCTGTTCAGGCCCCATAGCTTCTGGGCGGCAGAGCAGGAAGATCGATTCTCCCTGCTCTGCCGCAGAATGTAACTGTATCGGCGTGCTGTGCACGCCGATACAGTTACTGTAGCGTAGCTCCGGGTGGGCCCCCTCAGAGCGCGGGGCCCGGGGCCACCGCCCCCTCTGCCCCGCGACCTATCCTTTCAAATCAGGGCCCACCACGCAGGAGCTGGGGCCCACCGGAGGTTTCTCCGGTGTCCGGGTGGCTCAGTCCGACCCTGCTTGCCAGCCTGATAATACCAGGCCACAGCAGTCTGCTTATCTTTGCTGGTTAACAAAATTAGGGGATCCCCTCGAAAAAAATTGGCGTGGGGTCCCCCCTATTTTTGTTAACGAGCCAGATGAAGCAGACCGCTGAGGCCTGGATTTTCAGGCTGTTAAGGAGCCAAGATCCATGGACCTTGCCAGCCTGATAATACCAGGCCACAGCAGTCTGCATATCTTGGCTGATTAACAAAAATAGGGGATCCCCTCGAAAAAAATTGGCGTGGGGTCCCCCCTATTTTTGTTAACCAGCCAGATGAAGCAGACCGCTGAGGCCTGGATTTTCAGGCTGTTAAGGAGCCAAGATCCATGGACCTTGCCAGCCTGATAATACCAGGCCACAGCAGTCTGCATATCTTGGCTGATTAACAAAAATAGGGGATCCCCTCGAAAAAAATTGGCGTGGGGTCCCCCCTATTTTTGTTAACCAGCCAGATGAAGCAGACCGCTGAGGCCTGGATTTTCAGGCTGTTAAGGAGCCAAGATCCATGGACCTTGCCAGCCTGATAATACCAGGCCACAGCAGTCTGCATATCTTGGCTGATTAACAAAAATAGGGATCCCCTCGAAAAAAATTGGCGTGGGGTCCCCCCTATTTTTGTTAACCAGCCAGATGAAGCAGACCGCTGAGGCCTGGTTTTTCAGGCTGGTAAGGATCCAATATCCATGGACCTTGCAAGCCTGATAATACCAGGCCACAGCAGTCTGCTTAGCTTGGCTGGTTAACAAAAATAGGGGATCCCCTTGAAAAAAAAACGGCGTATTTTTGTTAACCAGCCAAGTAAAATGCAGACTGCTGCGGCCTGGTATTAAAAGACTGTCAAGGCCCATGGATTTTGGCCCTCAACAGCCTGATAATACCAGGCTACAGCAGCCCCACATTTGGCGCATCAAAAGATGTGCCAATTGTGGCACTTTACCCGGCTCTTCCCACTGCCCTGTAGCGGTGGCAAGTGGGGTAATAAGGGGTTAATGTCACCGTTGATTGCACGGTGACAATAAGCCCGGTTAATAATGGAGAGGTGTCAATAAGACACCGATCCATTATTAATCCCAAAGTTATTAAATGTATAAAAAAAAGACAAAGCAAGAAAAAAGTCTTTTAATGAAATAAAAGAGACAACACAGTTTTCATTAATTTTATTATACACTCATTCCTGCGACGCCATCGATCTCCTGTAAAAAAAGAAAAAAAACAAACCAACAGTATACCACCTGTCCGACGCAGTCCATAGTAACGACAGTCCCACGACGATCCAGCTCTGCTACATCGCAATGACAGGCAGAGCCTGTCATCGCAACGCAGCACAGCTGATTACCTGCTTCCCCGGCGGTGACGTCATCGGACTGACTGCTTTACGGCCGGGATTACCCAGCAGTCACTGCAGTTATCGCGAGAAACTGCATGTGACCGCTGGGGAAAGATGATGGCGGCCATGAAGCAGTCCAGCCCGTGACCGCCGGAGATCTTCTGCCAGGTAAGTGCCGCTGACTCCTGACATACCCGACCGACGGGCACTGACAGTGACAGTGACAATCCCGATTCCGGTATCCGATAAGACGAAAATATCGGAACTAAGTATCGAAAGGCCGATAGAGCTAATATCGGCCGATACCCGATACTTGCGGTATCGTATCGCTCAACACTACTCACCATACATTATGCACACTGTAAAGCTGCGATAGCAACAAGAAAGTGGTTCAAAAGATAGAAAAGTTGGCTTTTGTCATCCTATTTACCCCCACAACTTGATATATATGAAACATTATTTACAAAGAGGATTACACTCACCATACATTTTTATATAATCTATGAAACAAATGAGAAAACTATATATTTCAATGAATAACAGAATGTGAATAATTAGACAGGAGGAGCAAAGTTTCCATTTTATCCTTTTGATCTGTAGTCATAGTCTATATTTACTGGGCTGGGCCGTAAATATTAGAACAGTCAGACTGTGCTCAAGGATGGCTGACTGATCTTGCCTGTACCCATGTGCCACTGTGTCCCCAAGGGAGGCTGCTGAAAATAAATGCTATGTTGGCAATGAATTGAATGGTTGAATTATCCTCTTGTGTAACTATTATCTAGAATTATGTATCGATGATACTTCTTTATTTAACTCTTGAAGTATTTCTCAGCAACTACATGGACTCTACTTGAGGTGTAATATTATGCATACTGTAATGCTGAGATAGCAAAGAGCAAGTGGTTCAAAAGAGAGGAAAGTTGGCTTTTGTCATCCTATTTAAAAACTGTGAGACAATGATGGGAGTCATATGCGAGGGCCGATATGTGTCCCACAGAATGTGCCAGCAGCACTGGACTTTATTTACGTGTTCCCGGCTGCGATCTGGAGGTGAGAAATTTTCATGTGTACAGTATTTGAAAAATAAAACACTTGCCTGGGTCACTGTCTCGCTAAATTCACTTGTGGAAATGCTACTGCCTTATGGCTTATGGAGAATACAGGCAGTGTGAATTGAGACATACCGCGAAGAAAACTGCATGTCAGCAAATAAGCCTTCAAAATTACAAATCAGGCCAAAATTGAGGAAATACTAAAGCAGTTGTCCTCACCAACAGCAGCAGCAGACTAATAACCTGATTCTGCAACAGCTTATGGCCTTGCAGGAGACGTTCTCCACCTCCAACCCCGGTTCATCTCAAGGCCCAGGACAAAGTCAGGTTAGCACTGAGGAAGATGAAGGTAGAGGACAACATGGAAGCTTTCCTCACCATGTTTGAATGCACAGCGGAGTGGGAGAGTTTTTTCAGTGGGCTGAAGTGGTGACCCTGTTCCTGATGTGAGACAATTTACTTTGATCTATGCCAGGAGGATGCCCTGGACTATAGGAAACTCAAATGGGATTAATCCGTATATATGGGCACAAAAAATGTACCAATGGTCTTTTGCTGTTTGCCATTTTCTGTCGCCTTTTGCTGCCAAAGGATAGCATTACGGATCAGGGGACTCCTTTTATGTCCAAAGTCACTAAAGAATTGTGTAAGCTGCTTCAGATCAAACAGTCTACCACCCACAGACAGATGGTCTAATAGAAAGATTTATTAGGACCCTAAAATCTATGTTAAAAAAAGTGGTCAATAAAGATTGGAAGGACTGGGATATGTTGTTGCTATATCTAATGTTCTCCATCGGGGAGATACCGCAGTCTTCCACGGAATTCTCTCCATTGAAACAATTATATGGCAGACATTCCAGGGGCCTGCTGGAAATTGCCAAAGTAACTTGGGAACAGGAGCCCACCCCTAGTAAAAGCATTATAGAACATCTTGCGAGTTTGCAGGACCAGATCACATCCATAATGCATATTGCAAAGGAAAATCTCCTGAATACCCAGGCAGCTCAGAGCCAAGGTTACAATAGCAAGACCATAGTTAGGTCCTTCAAACAAGGGGATAGAGTGTTGGTTTTGTTACCCACCACAGAAAGTAAGTTCTTGGCCAGGTGACAAGGCATATATGAAGTCCTGGAAAAAATTGGAGGTGAACTATAGGGTATATCAGCCCAGGAAGAGGAAATCTGAGCCAATTTACCATGTCAATCTATTAAATGCAAGGAAATAATGGGAATTACAGAGACGACTCTGGTCTCATCTAATATGGTTCCTCCAACACTGGTCTGGGAAAAGGCTGCAATCAAGGTACAGATTAGTGAAAGTCTCTAAAAACAGCAGCAACTGGAAGCTTGGATATTAGTGCAACACAATGACGTATTCTCAGAACTGCCCTGTTGGACATCTGTGATCTGGCATGACATTGTCACCAAGCCTCAGGTAAGGGTGCAAATGAAACTCTACCATGTACCAGAGGGCTGGAGGCAAGCCATCTCAGAAGAGTTGATGAAGATGCTCTAATTATGAGTCATAGAGGAGTCCAGGATTGAATGACCTAGTCCCACTGTACTGATTCCAAAGCCAGACGGACAGTTACAGTTTTGTAACGATTTTGGAAATTTAATGAAATGATAAATTTGTACTTTATCCAATGCCTCGGTGGATGAGCTGATTGAGAGTCTGGGAGAGGCCCAGTACTTCACTACGCTTGATCTGGCCAAGGGTTAATAGCAGTTGCCTCTGATAGTTGGCCAAGGAAAAGGCCGCCTTTGTGAGCCCAGAGGGTCTCTATCGCTATGTGGTCTTGCCTTTTCGGTTACATGGGGCTCCGGCCACATTTCAGAGGCTGATGGACATAGTGTTAGATCCCCATCAGAAATATGCATCTGGGTAGTTAGATGACATCATCAATAATAGCAACTGGCATACCCACTTGTCCCAAGTGCAAGCGGTAGTGGATTCACTCAGAGCCGTGGGCTTGTTGGCTAACCCACAAAAATGTGTTATAGGTCTTGAGGAAGCCTGTTATTTGAGGTACGTGATTAGCCGTGGGATTATCAAACCCCCAAAAAATAAAATTGAAACCATTCAAAACTGTCCCAAGTCTCTTATTTCAAAACAGGTGAGAGTATTACTAGGTATCATTGGATATTATAGACGGTTTATACCTAATTTTGCTGGGAGATCATCACCACTGACTGATCTCTTAAAGGATGTAAGTCAGTCATGGTCTGATGGAATCCTCAAGTTAAGGACACCTTCCAGTTCTTGAAGAAGACACTGTGCAGACAGCCCATTGTTATCAATTCCAACTTTAAAAACGTGTTTATCTTGAAAACGGATGCTTGTGAGATAGGGCTAGGTGAACGGAAAATAACATCCAGTCACCTTCTTGAGGAGGAAACTTACTCCGGCAGACAAAAATTATAGCATACAAGAAAAGAAGCACTTGGACATTAAGTGGACCTTGGAGTGCCTACGCTATTATTTACTCAGTCGACAGTCCTGGCTTGTAACAGACCATTCACCCCTGGTCTGGATGAGAAAAGCTAAGGAGAGGAATGATTGGGTCACCAGATGGTTTTTGTCCTTGCAATATCTTAGTAATTTAGTGTAATACTGAGCTGGGAAGTCGCAAAGATATGTGAATGCCACCACTGTGGTTACCATGCAGAATAAAAGTAAGTAAATTATTTGACCAAGTCAGTTTAAGAAAACTTGTATCGGGCTTTTATTTTTGGAGAGATCTGTAGGAAGTTTTTGGGACAGATCTCTCCCTCCAGTCCTGGTCTTACAAGTTGCCCATGGCCATGGTTTTCATTTAAACCTGCAGTTGTTTGGCTGTGTCAGTTTGTGCTTGGGGATTTCACATTTAGCAGAGCTGAAGGTGCTGCGGACATACAGTTGTGTGAAAAAGCATTTACCGCCGTCCTAATTTCCTATTCTTTTGCATGTTTGTCACACTTAAATGCTTCAGATCATCAAACAAATTTAAATATTCGACAATGATAAACACAACATTGTTTAAAGTTTTTAAATGAAAGTCTTTATTATTAAGGGGAAAAGAAATTCAAACCTACAGGGCCCTGTGTGAAAAAGTGATTGCCCTTCCCACAGGGCCCTATGTGAAAAAGTGATTGCCCTTCCCTCTTTAAAACATAAATTAACTGTGGTTTATCACATCTTTGGGAAGCTAAGTTCATATACCCTAGCCACACCCAGACCTCATTACTTTCATACCTATTCTCAATCAAGAAATCACTTAAATAGTACCTGCCTGACAAAGTGAAGAAGACAAAAAGATCCTCAAAAGCTAGACATCATGCCACAATCCAAACAAATTATGGAACAAATGAGACACAAAGTAATTTAGATCTATCAGTCTGAAAAAGGTTATAAAGCCAGTTCTACAGCTTTGGGACTCCAGCATAACACAATGAGAGCCATTATCCACAACTGGTGAAAACATGGAACAGTAGTGAACATTCCCAGGAGTGGTCAGCTGAACAAGATTAACTCAAGAGCACAGCGACAATCCATCCAAAAGGTAGCAAAAAACAGCATAACACCATCCAAAGAACTCCAGGACTCACTTGCCTCAGTTAAAGTTAGTATTCATGAATCCATCATAAGAAAGACACTGGATAAAAATGGCCTGTAGATGAAAAACACTTCTGAGCAATAAGAACATAAAGGCTCATCTCAGTTTTGCCAGAAAACATCTTGATACTCCTCAAGACTTTTGAGAGAATACTCTATGGACTGATGTGAAAAAAGTTGAATTTTTTGGAAGGTGTATGTCCCAATACCTATGGCGTAGAAGTAACACAGAATTTCAGAAAAGTAACATCATACCAACAGTAAAATATGGTGGTGGTAGAGTGATGGTCTAGGGCTGTTATGCTGCTTTAAGACCTGGAAGACTTGTGGTAAATGGAATCATGAATTCTGCTGTCTACCAAAAAATCCTGAAGGAAAATGTCCTGCCATCTGTTTATGACCTCAAGCTGAAGCACATTTGAGTTATGCAGCAGGACAATAATCTAAAACACACCAGCAAGATCACCTTTGAATGGCGTAAGAAAAACAAAATTAAGAAATTAACACTTTGGAATGACTTAGTCAAATTCCTGACCTTAGTTCGATTGAGATGCTGTGGCATGACCTTAAAAAGGTAGTTGATGCATTGAAACCCTCCAATGTGGCTGAATTGCAACAATTCTGCAAAAATGAGTGGGCTAAAATTCCTCAAGACAAGCATAAAAGACTCACTGCCCGTTATCACAAACGCTTGATTGCAGTTGTTGCTGCTAAGGGTGGCCCAACCAGTTATTAGGTTTAGGTGGCAATTAATTTTTCACACAGGGTCATGTAGGTTTTGATTTCTTTTTACCTTAATAATAAAGACATTCATTCAAAAACTGCATTTTGTGTTTACTTGTGTAATCTTTGTCAAGTATTTCATTTTTTTGGTGATCTGAAACCATTTATGTGTGACAAACATGTAAAAGAATATTAAATCAGGAAGTGGGCAAACACTTTTTCACACAACTATATACCTGGTGTGGCGTTGCGATCACTAGCGGCTTGGGGTATACTCGCCTAGTAGCGATAAAACTTACGGCAAAACTGTCTTTAAACGATCATGTGGGTTTATTGCTCCATAAACTCCATCAGCACAAACACAATGTAAACTGCCTTTCGATCAGGCTAGGCAAAATAACAATGTCCATGACAGGGCTCTGCTCCATCAAGCTCGTGATCACACAGGCTTGGGTATTGTCCAGCATTCAGGCTCAGTTGGGAGCCAAACACACACAGTTCCCCAGGCTCTGGGTTACCTGCTTAAGAGATCCTCAGGTTTTCCCAGCCTAGCTTCATATAGGTCCTGTCAGAAGCCCAGACCCTCAGTGCTTCCTAGCCTCTCAGGAGCACTCTCCAGCTCCAGTCTCACACATGGACTATCTCCCATGTGCTGGCACCAGGAAGCATATATAACCTTCCTGTCCTCACAGGAGCACACCCCCTGGGAGACGTGTGGTTAACCAGTCCCACCCATCACTTCTGGTTAACCCTAAATCCAGCCCTTTACTAAAAATGCAGGTTTGTGGGACTACAAACCCCAGCAACCTGTCCTGGATTCAGATCGCAGCAGACTTCTGTCTATGCAATACACACCTACTCCTGAGTACAACACTAGTTGGTGCATCACACTGGCTATTTGAAGCTAACACAAACTAGAGCCAGCGTCGAGGAAAAACTTGTTACCACCCAAAAACCTAACGGGTACACATGCCAGCAGCACTGGACTTTATTTACGTCTTCCCTGCTGCAATCTGGAGGTGAGCAATTTTCATGTGTGCCATATTTGGACAATAAAGTACATGTTATTCAACTTGTCTGGGTCACTGTTTCAGTAAATTCACTGGCGGAAACACCGCTGCTTTACAGCCCCCACAACCTGATATACTGTATATAAAGCCCCATTTACAAATAATATTATACTTACCATAGGTTTTTTCATCATCTATGAAATGAATAAGAAAATAATGCATTTCGATATATAACAGAATATGAATAATTATACAGAAGGTAGAAATTTCTGTTTTACTCTCATTCTTGGTAGGCACAGTATATATATACAGCGCTCAGAAGTAAATAGGAGTACAGCCAAACTGTGCACCCTATTGCCTAGAATTATGTTTCCATGATCCTTCTTTGTGTAACTATTGAAGTCTTTCTCAGCAACTAGATGGGATCTATCATCATCAGGTTCCATTCATTCACTAGCCTCTATATCACAGCCCAAATATGTATTTCCATTATTATTGTTACTTTGAAGGCAACCTGTCATCTCAAGGAATACAACTTACATGCAGCTATAGTTGTAATCTGCAGGTGAATAGGGTTTAAACCCTGTATAGTTGGCTTACTGGCGCAGCAGGTACAGGGAGAACAGTAAGTTTTATTCTCCCTATAGCCGCTCACTTCTAGTTACCTGGGTGGTGCACGGAACGGTTACAGTCATCTCTCACTAAACATTATGTGCACTGTAAAGCCGCAAAAATAAGTTGTTTAAAAGAGAGAAAAGTTGGGTTTATAATAAAGATTATACTTACTATAGGTTTTTTCATCATCTATGAAACAAATGAGGAAAAATTATATTTCAATACATAACAGAATGTGAATATTTAGACAGGAGGTACAAAACTTCTGCTATGCAGACATAGTCTATGTTTATAGGGCTGAGCAGTAAATTATAGAACTGTCAGACTGTGCACCAGGATGAATAACTGATCTTGCGTGAACCGGAACCCATGTGCCAATAGGGCTCCAAGGGAGGCTGCTTAAAATATGTCCTATATTGGCAATTAATTAAGTGGCTGCATCATCCTCTTGTTACTGTCTGGAATTATGTATCAAAATCCTTCTTTGACAAACTCTTGAAGTTTTCCTCAGCAACTAGATGGCCACTGTCATCCTCAGGCTGCATTCATTCTCTACCCTCTATTTCCCAGCCCAAACACATATTTCCATTATTATTGTTACTTTGAAAATAATGTGTCACCCTGAGAAATACCGCTACAGTGGTAATCTGCAGCTAAATATAATTTAAACTCTGCATAGTTGACTTATTGGAGCAGCAGCTACAGGAAGAAAGTTAAGTTCTATCCTCCTTATAGCCACTCACTTCTAGTTAACATTATGGTGCAGGGAACATTTACAGTAATCACTCATTAAATAATATGTGCACTATAAAGCTGAAATAGCCACGAGCAAGTGCTTCAAAATAGAGAAAAATCGGTTTTCGTTATCCTATTTACTCCCCACTACCTGATATACAGTATATGAAAACCCATTTATAAAGTGGATTACACTTACCATAGGTTTTTCCATTATCTATGAAACGAATAAGAAAAAATATATTTCAATGCATAACAGAATGTGAATAATTAGACAGAAGGTACAAAGTTTCTTTTTTGCTTTCATGTTGGTTAGGCATAGTCTATATTTACAGGGTTGAGCATTAAATAGTAGAAAAGTCAGACTGTGCACCAGAATGGCTTATTGATTTTGCCAGAATACATGTGCCACTATGGATCCAAGGGAGGATTCTGAAAATGTATCCAACATGGGCAATGAATTGAGTGGCTGCATCATCCTCTTGTTTAAAGGGGATATCCGGGAATTTTTTTTAAAAAAAAGCCTAAGCATAAACAGGCAGGTCGTTGCTAACTATCTGCCTGTTGTGCCCTGTGACATTTTCCGTCAGCACAGAGCAGCCAAATACTTCTGCTGACATCACGTCAACAGAGTGGCAGTTTGTCTTCCTATTGACAAGACGGGACTACCGGTGTCATGCTGGTTGACAGCTGGCTCTCTGCTGCATAACTGGGGAAGCCAGCAGTCAATCAGCCAGTAGTCCCGTCCTGTTAACAGGAAGAGAAACTGCTCTGTTGACAGGTAGCAGCTGAATCTTTGGCAGGAGTGGTCAAAGATCATCGCAGGGTAAAACAGACAGGTAGTTTCTTCCGTTAGCAATTACAGGCCTTTTTTTAAATGTCCAGGCTATCCCCTTTAAAGATTTCCTGTAATTTTGTATCTATGTTCCTTGTTTGTCTAACTCTTGAAGTTTTTCTCAGCACCAAGATGGACGCCCATCATCTTCATGGTCCAGTCATTTCGTAGCCTCTATTTTCACAACCCAAAACTGTATTACCATTATTATTGTTACTTTGAAGGCAATCTGCCAGCTCAAGAAATTCAACTTTCATGCAGCTCTAGTGGTAATCTGCAGGTAAATAATTTAAATCCAGTATAATATGGTTACTTGGGCAGCAGCTACAGTGAGAAACAGATGTTTTATTCTCCTTGCAGTTGCTCACCTGTACTTATCAGGGCTGTGCAAGAAATACTTAATGTCACCATTCAGTGTAATGGTCCTTGGAACTGTTATTGACAGCATGCTCTGTGTCACACCGGCGTCTCGCATGTCTTCTCAGCACCTCCTTACTCACTGCATTCACCACTTTGCTTCTACAGCATAAGCTGTTCACCTGAGCTGCCTTGTGCTCATTTCCAACTCTTCTTCTAGAGAGTTTCCACCTGGCTTTTGGGAAGTGTGGCTAGATCCTGCAGGAATTTAACCCTTCTGTGACCTGCAGGGTTTGCCTTCTGCTGCCTATCCCTAGTCAGTAGGGGGTTTATTAGGGAGCTCCTCCCACCACTCCTTGCCTGATAATTGGTTTCCAGTGTCTTGTGTCTGGATCCTGTGGGTGCTTGTTTGTTCTGTATATCCTGCTATTGTCCAACCACATGTTTGCCTTCATCCACTTGTACTTCATACTCATTGAAAATAGAACCTTACTGTAAGATGAATTGCTGGGTTATGCCATCTTCTTGCCTAAAGAGTCTCAGGCAAGCAGATGGTGTGCCTGCAGCAGATAGGCAACTAGCCATCGCCCTATGCATCTAGAATGCATTATGACAGTGGGAACTCCAGCAGTTTTTCAAGTACTAATACATTTTAATTCTGTGCTAGTCTATAGTCCAGACCTGGGATATCACAGTTTTAGGAGTACTACTTGTTTTTACAGGACACAATACCACTTGACAGTGATTTTATTTTTTCATGTTTTCTATTGTACCATTTACACTTTTCTTTACAACTAGAGTTGAATGAAACAGGTCGGTCAGATTCATAAGTCGCCGACTTTCGCCAAAATCGGTTTTCACCCAGCGAAACCCGACCATAGCGTGAAGTCGGCCATGCGGTCGTCAACCCGAGCGCCAAAGTCGGTTTTCCCATAATGCTTGCAGGTGCCTTTTTTCAGCCAATGAGCAAGGACGTACACTGTGGGCAATGATATGACATGGGCAGCGTCCACCACCATCTTAGAGAAGGGCATTGCAGTGATTGGCTTGCTATGGGGGGCGTCATAGTGTCTATAAAAGCCCTGCCCGCCGACCGCCATTTTACTTCTGACGATATTAACAGTAGGGAGAGGTTGCTGACGCTGTTTATCAGTAGGGAAAGAGTTAGGGCTGGAAAGAGAAGTTCTTATGTGCTTGTGCTGATAGCAATTGTGCTGCACAGTTAGTGTGCAGTGACAGGGGAGGATTTTCTTGTGTGCAGCAGTCCTGGTAATTAGGCTGCCTGCCAGTGACAGGGGAGGATTTTCTTGTGTGCAGCAGCGCTGGTTATTAGGCTGCCTGCTAGCTGTATTGCTGTGTGTACACTGCTGTGCAGACTGCTTTTTACACAGCACTAATACTTTTATTCTTTTTTTCTGCACAGTTACCGAGCGTTCATTTTTTCCCACACCGTATAGAGCTGTACGCTCCTCACACACTACCATGTACCGGTTGGTATCACGGACAAATACATGCTGACTATCTGTGTGTGACTCCTGAAATATATACGGAGATTTAAAATTTCCCCTACACTGTATACAGCTGTATGCTTCTGATACAGTACCCTTTTAATGCTTTTTATATTTTGGTCTAATCCATACTGAGCCTGTGAGCATCTGTGTGTGACACCGGAAATATGTACGGAGATTTACAATTACCCCTACACTGTATACAGATGTACACTTCTGATAAAGTACCCTTTTTCTGCTTTTTATATTCTGGTCTAATCCATACTGGGCCTGTGAGCATCTGTGTGTGACTTCTGAAATATATACGGAGATTTACAATTACCCCTACACTGTATACAGCTGTACACTTCTGATACAGTACCCTTTTTCTGCTTTTTTATTCTGGTCTAATCCATACTGAGCCTGTGAGCATCTGTGTGTGACTCCGGAAATATATACGGAGATTTAAATTTTACCCTATACTATATGCACCTGGTATCTTCTGATACAGTACATTTTTTCTCCTTTTCTTATTACGGTCAAATTCATACTGAGAGAGCGTTTGTGTGTGACTCCGGAAATATATACGGAGATTTACAATTACCCCTACATTGTATACAGCTGTACTCTTCTGATACAGTACCCTTTTTCTGCTTTTTATATTCTGGTCTAATCCATACTGAGCCTGTGAGCATCTGTGTGTGACTCCGGAAATATATAGGGAGATTTACATTTTCCCCTTCACCGTATACAGCTGTACGCTTCTGATGCAGTAACATATATCTGCTGGTATTTTTGGTACATTTTCCCAAACATGAGGAAGTATGGTGGAAGAGGCCGTGGACGTGGGCAAGGGGGGCCAGCTGGTACTAATGGTGGTGGTGGTGCATCTGCTGGTAGTACCAAAAGCACAATAGTACCTAAGGCAGGAGATGTTGAGCCTGCGTCATTGTCTGGCTCCAGAAGGCCTGGAAGGCTCCCTTTACTGGGAGTAGGTAAACCACTTTTAAAGCAGGAGCATCAGGAACAGGTTTTGGCTTACATTGCCAAAACAGCCTCCAGCTCTATCGCCTCCTCTTCTGAAGTTTCAAAAAATGCAAGGACTGAGTCGTTAGTGCATGCTCCTGGTCAGGAACAACACCTTTCCTTGTGTCCTTCACCCCCACCAAAAGTGAAGGATGCGGCAGCCCACACTTCAGATTACTCCATGGAGCTCTTTTCACATACCATGCCTGGGTTATCCAGTCAAATCCTGAATTCCCCAGTCCAAGATGAATCTGACATGGAATGCACTTATGCACAGCCAGTGCTATATGATTCTGATGGTACATTCACCCAGAGCACTACATTGCCCTCGCAGACTACTGAGCCAGAATCTGACCCTGATGAAAATCAGGTGCCTCTTCCCGCATACTATACCACCTTACACGGTGACACAGAGGAAGGTGCAGATGAAATTGAAGAGGAGGTGATGGATGACCCAGTTGTTGACCCGGATTGGCATCCATTGGAGAAGAGGGTGCCACTGGCAATAGCCCAGAAGAGGAGAAGGATCCGCAGCAGGCATTGACATCACAGCTGCGGTTACCTGGCAGGCCTGTAGCAGTCCAAAAAGGTGTTAAAAAACAAAAAGAGTTGCAGGACAGCTTGGCTAGACGATCAAATTAGCACAGCGAGCAAGCCCTGAAAATTTATCCCATAGCAGGAAAAGTGCAGTGTGGCACTTTTTTGACCAAAATCCTATTGATGAGGCAAAGGTTATCTGTAAGAAGTGTGGAAGGACCTTTAGCCGAGGGAAAAATCTCTGAAATTTGAACACCAGTTGCATGCTTAGACATTTAAACATCATGCACTTGCAAGCGTGGACGGACCACAAAACCTCAGGTAGCACATGTGCACCTGCTCCGACTGAAGTTAGCCAGCAACGCTACATCGCTTCCCCACTGTAAGCCACCGGTTAGCACACCACCAGCAAGAAATGTTGAAGTGTCGTCCAAGGCCAAAGCAGTCAGGGAATCACAATGCTGTTGCAACCAAAGACTGAATCTAGGTCATCACCAACACCATTACTGTCACCAACCCCCTCTCAGTCTGCCATGTCCACCGCTAGTTCCCCCATATGCAGCTCTCAATTCCAGCTCACCCTAGCAGACACTCTGAGTAGGACAAGAAAGTACTCATCCTCTCATCCGCGTACACTGGCTTTGAACGCCTACATTGCCAAACTGATCTCATTAGAGATGATGCCCTTCTGTTTGGTTGAAAGCGCAGTGCTCCGAGAGCTCATGGCCTACGCTGTCCCACGCTATGACCTACCCAGTGGGCACTTCTTTGCTAGAAAAGCCATCCCTGCCCTCCACCTGCATGTGAAAGACCGCATTGTCCATGCACTCAAACAGTGAGTGGAAAGGTGCACCTCACAACAGATGCACGGGTCAGTAGGCATGGCCCTGGCTGTTACGTGTCCATTAATGCGCACTGGGTTAATGTGGTGGATGCAGGTCCACAGGGGACAGCGGCGGTGGGACAGTGCTGCATAGCCCACGGTATAGGCAACAGTTGGCTGTAGGCGTTCAACCCTCCTCCTCCTCCAGAAGCGAAAGCTCTTCGACAGAGCGCAGTTGCACGAGCATTCCATCCGCAGCTGCCAGTGTTGCACACAAGGTGTCCCACTATCGAACAGCTAGTGGTAAGCGTCAGCAGGCTGTTTTAAAGATGATATCTTTGGGCGACAACAGACACATCGCGGAGGTACTGGCCGACTACTTGCAGCGAGAAACTGAGTCATGGCTGGGCAGTCAACATCTTGAGCAAGGCAAGGTAGTCAGTGATAACGGATGTAATTTTGTGGCGGCCATAGCCCTGGCAAAACTCAGACACATACCTTGCCTGGCTCACACCTTGAACTTGGTGGTGCAGTGCTTCATAAATAATTATCTGGAGTTACCAACCCTGCTCCATAAGGTGCGAAGACTGTGCTCGCACATCCGTCGCTCGCCCGTAGACTCCAGTCGTATGCAGAGGCTGCAGCGATCGCTCCACCTCCCAAGAACCACCTAAACATAGACTTTGCAACAAGGTGGAACTCCACCATGCACATGGTTGAGAGGCTGTGTGAACAGAGGCAGGCTGCAATGAATTTGTGGGAGGATACACGGGCAGGCAGTTTGAGGGCAGACATCGAGTTGTCAGGTGTGCAGTGGTCAAAGCTGAAAGACCTCTGTAAAGTCCTTCAGTGTTTTGAGGAATGCACACGGCTGGTAAGCGCAGATGACGGTATCGTAAGCATGAGCATCCCACTTATGCGTCTGCTCATGCAAACTTTGACGCACATTAAGGATCTGCAGGCGTCTGCAGCAGAGGAGGAAGAGGAGGAGGGAAGCCTTGATGTCAGTCAGGCATTGTCTGCTCAGGGAACTGTCCTGGATGAGGTTGAGGAAGAAGATGAAGAGGAGGAGGATGAGGAGGATGATTATTTTGGGGAGGAGGATGCTTCTCAGGGGTCAAGAGAAAATGTTGGCTAGCCATGTTCAGGTACAGGGTTTGTGCGTGACTGGAGGGATGTGGATTTGGCAGAAAGTGCTCCTCCACCCACCACTGGCAGTGCATCATTGACACCTGGAACATTGGCCCACATGTGTGATTATGTCTTGCGGATCCTAAAAAGGGACAACCATTGCCAAAATTATGAAGGATGACGACTACTGGTTGGCCAGCATCCTCGATCCATGCTATAAAGGCAAATTACAGAACATCATGCCACAGGAGAACCTAGAGCTATTATTGGTGAACAAACAAGCGACTCTGGTAAGCCATTTGTTAGAGGCATTCCCAGCACACAGCAGCGGTGCAGGTTCTACCACGAGTCATACTGGGCAACATGGAAAAGGTGTTCGTGGTGCACACAGCTGAATTGGCGTTGGAGACAGGGGTTTCATGACCATGTTGTGGACTGATTTCTCAAGTACCGCTCACATGACTGTTAATACTGAATCGATTGCAACAGACAGGAGACAGCAGTTGTCAACTATGGTTCAAAGTTACCTCTCCTCCCTATCGATGTTCTCCCTCACAGTTCATTCCCCTTTGACTACTGGGCCTGTAAACTGGACACCTGGCCTGAATTGGCACAATATGCCTTACAGGAGCTCGCTTGCCCTGCTGGTAGTGTGCTATCAGAAAGAGTCTTCAGTGCTGCTGGATTAATCCTGACAGAAAGAAGGACCCTGATGTCGACCCAAAATGTTTATGATCTCATCTTCATTAAAGTGAACCATGCCTGGGTTTCAAAGGATTTTGTACCACCTTCCCCTGATGACACATAGGTTGCCAGCAAAATGGCTCGCTTTGTCCTCCTCTTCCTCCGACTTCTCCAATTTTTCCATTTGCAGCTGCTGAACGTCAAGCCTACACCTCAACATATGCCAGTTTTTCCACCTCCCTAACTGGGCTGTATCCCCCCCAAGGCCGGCGTCAGCACCTGGAGCACCTGGGCAAGTGCCGGGGCCCTGAGCAGGTGGGGGGCCCCCTCGCCGTCAGAGACACCGGCATACTATGATGGGCCCTGTGCCAGTGCTGCTGCCCACAAGTGGGCCAACCTGCTTGCTCAGGTCCCCAGCACTTGCAATACTTACCTCTCCCTGCTCCACCGCTGTGACGTCTTCCACGTTTCCTGACAGTGACATTCAAGTCAGAGAGTGTGATGACGTCACGTCTGTGCGCCCTCTGCCTGAACAGTCACAGTGCAGAGAGCTGGAAGATGGCGACGCTGAGGAGTCCAGAGTAGAGCAGTGCCCAGCGAGGAGAGGTATTTCATTTTTTAAATGTTTGGAGCAATATATGGGGAGCATTATACACTAGAGAATTTAATATGGGGCCTATCATACACTTGAGCATCATAGATAGGGCCCATTAAAAACTGGAGCATTATATGTGGGGCCCATCATATACTGTAGCATTATAAATGGGGCCCATCATACACTGGAGCATCATCCATGGGGCCCATCATATACTGGAGCATCATATGGGGCCCATTATATATGGAGCATTATATAGGCCCATCATACACTGGAGCATCATCCATGGGGCTCATCATATAATAGAGCATCATATGGGGTTCATTATTAATTGGGCATCATAAAGGGTATGGAGCATCATATGGAGCACATATGGGGCCTTTTCTGTATGGAGCATTATATGGAGCCCATTCTGTATGTAGCAATATATGGGGCCCATCATATACTATATGGAGCTTTATATGCGACTCATTATTACTGTACGGAGCAATATGTGAGGCTCATTATACTCTATGGGGACCATCCTATACTGTATGGCACATTATATGGGGACCATCATATACTGGAGCATTATGTGGAGCTCATCATATACTGTGTGGAACATTATATGGGACCAATTATGTATGGAGCAATATATGGGGCTCATTATTCTGTATGGCACACTATGTGGTGGCCATAATACTGTATGGAGGAATATACTGTCTGGTTTTTGAGCTATTTTAGAATTTAAAATAGATATCACTCATGTAATGTAAGAAGTGAAGTATTTGGCATTGTACTATACCTATATTTCTCTGCCGTATTGGAGCCTCATGAAATCTGGTATGTGTTAAAGGGGCCCACTGAGACTCTTTGGCCTGGGGCCCACGAAAACCTGGAGCCAGCCCTGCCCCCCCCCACAACTTTAGCCAAATAACCCCCAGGTTTCAATACGTTAATATTATTATAAAGTAAATTAAGGTTGACAAGATTAAGTAATAAGAATTGATGTCATTGGCATTGAAATGGGCACTGTAGGTGTGTTTACTGTCCTCCACTCCCTGCCGACTTTTCTTCCCCATTGACTTGCATTGGGTTTTGGTCAAGTTTCAGTCGGACCTTCGACTTTTCCCGATAGTCGGCCGTTTTCGTTCGACTCGACTTTAAGGGAAGTCGGGTGGTCAGAAACCCAACTCGACCCTCCCGGAGGCAAAGTCGCTGATCTCTATTTACAACCAATAGAATCAAAGCTACAAATGCTAATCTTGTAAAAGTAATGCAATGGAGCATTCACTTGTCAACACAATCTCTGCTTTGACCAGTAGATATAGCTCTCTGCCAGTTTCATTTTGCAATGACATTTGTTCAAGCCTTTTGCGTCCAGTCCACATTCAATGCTAAACTTGTTGGACTTTTAACAATGTATCTGACAATGTGTAGCCACAGACTCCTGTGCAAGCAGTCTCAGAATCACCTGTCAATGAGAATATATCTACTCATCACAGCTCTGAGGTGCACAGCACCATGACCCTTCTCTGTCTAACTCTTGATGTCTCTCTCAACATCTAGACAGACTCCAGTAATCCTCAGATTCTCTAGCCTCAATTGCATGGCTCAACAATGTGCTTTTAGAATGTATTTATTACTTTATTTAGTTATAATTAAATTATGTAGTCATTATTATTACTTTAATTTGTATATGTCTTTATTAAATGCTGGAAGTGCTCAATAGTGTAGTCTGAATGATGTGTTGAGACAAGTGATGAGTGAACATGTTTGGATAAAATGTTATCCAATCATTCTCGTGTGCTAACCAAGTGATTGAGGCGTGCTTGAAAAATATGTTCAAGTCCCGGAGGCTGCATGCCTCGCTGCTGTTAGACAGCCACAATACATGCAGGGATTGCCTAACAAACAGGTAATCCATTCATGTGTTGTGGCTGTCTAGCAGCAACGATACATGCAGCCATGTGGACTCAAACATATTTTTCGAGCATGGCAAAGTCACTCGGTTAGCACCCGAGTGTGCTCAGAAGACACTTTATTTGAGAACTTCTGCTCATTACTAGTAGAGATGACTAATGTTCTGGCTGTTTAACCTCTTGGATATTACTGTCAATTGTCAAAATGACAAGCAAGTGGTTAAAAGAGAGAAACTGTAGTTTTCGTCACCTTATTGTTGCCCCCGCAAACTTATGTGGAGAAAACTCTATGCTAAAAAGTCAACATTTACAAAAATAAATAATTAAAATAAACTTACCATTGGGTTTTATGTAATCTGCAAAATTAACAAGGGAAACATTTTAATGCATAACAGAATGTCAATAACTGGATATAAGGTACAAAATTTTGGTTTTGCCCTAATTCTTGGTAGGCATAGTCTCTATGATGATAAACTCGTTGGAGCTCTTATAATGTGCGTAACAGAATATAGTCATTGGCTCTATTGAAAGTGTTCATAGAATCACCAGTTTCTGCAGATCTAATCTACACTCCTCAATATTGAAACTGCAACACCAAAAAGGAAAAGTTGTAAAATTATGGAAATGAAAGGATCGATAGATATGTTAACGATACGGAAATTATCTGCAGCTGAAAGGGAACTAGTGATTTACAATAATCACTCTATTCAACTGAAAGGCATGCTTTATAGTGAACAATTCAGTATAATTTTTCCACATAATGAATGATCTCTTAAGTTCATGCTAGTCTATAGTCCACAAGTGCAATAGCATCTTTAGAAGTAGCACTTAAACTCGTTTAAACAGCAGACAGTTCAAGTTGAGAGGCTGTTGTTATCACATTCACTTGACGCTTCTTACATTGTTCTTTGCTAGCATAAGGAACATAACCCCACACATGCTTATTGTATGACAGTAATCCCCTAGAGAGTAATTCATTCCTCTTTCAACTATAGCAAAAAAATCTCACACCAATGTTACTTTCTAATGGCATTTGTCCCCAGACAACCAGATTTTATATATAGCTAAACAGAAGGGTACACCGAGCAGATACAGATACACCTGGCAATATATAGCTGCTATCTCTCTGACAGGCAGTCTCAAATTCATCAGTTCCAGAGGATCTATCATCAAAAGACTTCTTAATCCACATGATTCTTCCAAGTCATGCTTCCTCCCTCGAGCAGCTAGAAGACCTTCCGTTGTCCACAAACTCCAGTCACGATCAGGACTGTCCCACAGCCTACCAATAGCAAATTCAGTATATATGCATATATATATATATTATTATTACTAAATCTTTTAAGAATTCAATAACGTAGACTTCTAAATGATGTGTGCAATTAACTACAATCTTTGCTGTTTAACTGCTCAGATATAAATATTAACAGTAATAATAATAAGCAAGAGGCTTAAAGGAAAGGGAAGATGGTCTTTGTTACCCTATTGGTGTCTACACAGCCTTATTTATATTTAATTTTACATTTACAATGAAAATTAAACTTACCATAAGACTTCTCATCGCCTGCGAAAATAATAGTGAAAAATATTTTAGTATATCACAAACTGTAAATAACTATATGAAAGTCACAGAATTTGTCTTTTTCTGTAAATTTTTTGCAGCCTACTACATCTAGTTGTCCTTCTCAGATGGGCGTGTATGGTCGAAAATTATGCACAACAGCACATACGGTGATTGCGTCTGCAGAATTATAGTCAATAGCCTCTTCGGTGCATATGTATGAATCCCATGTTGAGCTTTGTTTGGATGTAAGCCCTGACGGGGCCAATGAACGTAGAAAAGACTGTGTGGAAGAAACCTTACACTCACACTTGGTACGCACTCTCTTTATAAAGGTATAAAGAGCAGCTTAGGTAATGAAGAACAGTTGAAGTAATTTTACACAGTTCTTAGTTCAGTCCTAGTGGTTACACTGTGCCTTAATATCTTGATCGACCCATGTGCCACTTCGTGTCTAATGGAGGTTGACCACTTTGAAAGTGTACCCTACCTTGGTGTTTTTTAGGCCACAGGCAACCAGGCCTCATACAAACCTAAACATGTTGGGGGCCTGACTAATGCATCTGAAAGTATCTAACCACTGTCTACCTGGTAAGCAGTTTCAAACTCAGCAGCCTCTGAAGATCTGTCTCCGAGTGACACTACTAAGGATCTCTACTGAGAATTTGATACAGGAAAGGTGTATATCTTTGTACCGTGTTAGCCAGTAGATAGAAAAATATTTAGAATTGAGAGTCCTCAGTGGTTGATACCTTTTAATGGCTAACTGAAAAGATGGTAACAAATTGCAAGCTTTCGAGACTACTCAGGTCTCTTCATCAGGCAAGGACTAATACAGAATCTGAAGAATCACATATTTATACACAACAGGACACAGGAATAGTGCAATAGATAAGACAAGTGACGTAAAGCAGAACTATCAATATGGGAGAGGGATGAACAGTTGTGGCCATAAATATTGGATCAGTTCATAGATAAGGAGGGAAAGTTTTATTGTCCTCTGCTTGGGGTCTGGTAATGTTTTGTGATGCTCCCACAAGGTCTTAGGAGAAAATTCCTTAATTGATGTAAAAAGACATAAATCCATGCGACACGTTCATTCCTGCACTGAGAGTGTCAAAGGTCGTCATGAGTTTATATTCACAGACTCTCCTGTGTCTCTGAGATGTGAAATTACTTTTCAATACCAGTAATTTCATGTCCATGGTGCTGTGATCAGGCATACAAAAATGTTTTGCCACAGGTAGATCCATTCTTTTTTCTCTTATTGTGTGGCGATGAGAATTCATCCTTGTTCTCAGTTTTTGCCCTGTCTCCCACACATACAGACCCCCAGATGGACATTTAGTACAAATAATTAGGTACACCACATTAGATGTGATGCAGCTGAAAGTACCTGGGATCTTGTAGCCCTGATGGGAGTTGGGGATCTTTATCTTGTCTGTGGTCATTATAAATGGACATGTTTTAAATTTTTTCTTGTTGCAAGGAAAGGTTCCTGCAGCTGTTGGAGAGGACAGGGAGCTTCTGACAATGATGCTTCTTAGATTTGGGGGCTGCCTAAAACACAGTAGTGGGGGGGGTCTGGAAATATGGATTGTAATCGGGCATCTTTTTGTAGTAAAGGTTGTAATTTCCATGCAGCTCCTCTTAGCACCTTTAGATTTGGATTGTAGGTGACTACTAGAGGAACCCGGTTATTTTCTTCTTTAGCTTTGTAATGTAGCAGGTGATTCCTTAATATTCTGGTGGCTCTTGTAATTTGGTTTTCAATTGTTCATGGATGGTAGCCCTGATTTAAAAAGGTCTTTCTGAGGCGACCTTTCTGAGAAATTCTAACTCCTGCCATGTCTCCCAGCGGCTAGGTGGACCCCACTTTTCCTTAAGCTCCAGTCACTCCTTGGCCTCAGAAACCCATAAAGGCAACAGGTTTATGCTAATAATCAAGAAAAATTATCTTTCACAATTGGTGCAGAATCCAACCAGAGGAGCAGCACTTTTAGACCTAATGCTATCTAATAGACCTGACAGAATAATAAATCACCAGGTCCTCGGGCATCTAGGAAATAGCTACCACAATATTGCACAGTTTCACTTGTCTTTCGCTAGGGAACTTGTCAGGGAGTCACAAAAACATTGAACTTTAGGAAGGCAAAGTTTGACCAGCTTATTAGAGATGCCCTTAATCTGGTTGACTGGGACAATGTCCTCAGAAATAAGAATACAGATAATAAATGGAAAATGTTTAAGAACATCCTAAATAGGCACTATAAGTGATTTATACCTTGTGGTAATAAAAGGACAAGAAATAGGAAGAACCCAATGTGGCAAAACAAAGAAGTAAGAGGGGCAATTAACAGTAAAAAGAATGCATTTAAACTACTAAAGCAGGATGGCACAGTTGAAGCTCTAAAAAACTATAGGGAGAAAAATACTTTATCTAAAAAACGAATTAAAGCTGCTAAAAAGGAAACAGAGAAGAACATTGCTAAGGAGAGTAAAACTAATCCCAAACTGTTCTTCAACAAAATCAATAGTGAAAGAATCAAAAGTGAAATTGTAGGCGCCTTAAAAAATTGTGATCAAACAATGGCTGTAGATGACAAGGAAATAACTAATAAAAGCTAATATATTAAACATCTTCTTCACGGTTTTCACGATGGAAAATGAGATGATACATGAAATGCCTAGAGACAAAGAAAACCCTATATTAAGGGTCACCAATCTAACCCAAGAAGAGGTGCGAAACCTGCTAACTAAGATTAAAATAAATAAATCTCCGGGTCCGGATGGCATACACCCACGAGTACTAAGAGAATTAAGTAATATAATAGATAAACCACTATTTCTTGTATTTAGGGACTCTATAACAGCAGAGTCTGTTCCATAGGACTGACGCATAGCAAATGTGGTACCAATATTTAAAAAGGGCCCTAAAAATGAACCTGTAAATTATAGGCCAGTAAGTCTAACCTCTATTGTTGGTAAAATATTTGTAGGGTTTCTGAGGGTTGTTATTCTGGATTATCTCAGCGAGAATAACTGTTTAATTCCATATCAGCATGGGTTCATGAGGAATTGCTCCTGTCAAACCAAGAGGTAAGCTATAGACTGGACCAAGCTGAGTCATTGGACGTGGTATATCTTGATTTTTTCAAAACGTTTGATAACTTGCCACACAAGAGGTTGGTACACAAAATGATAATGCTGGGTCTGGGGAAAAATGTGTGTAAATGGGTAAGTAACTGGCTTACTGATAGAAAGCAGAGGGTGGTTATAAATGATATATTCTATAACTGGGTCGCTTGTCCAGTGGGGACCGCAGGGGTCGGTGTTGGAACCTATGCTCTTCAACATATTTATTAACGATATTTATTAACGATCTGGTAGACGGTTTACACAGTATAATATTGACATTTGCAGATGATACATAACCATGTAAAGCAGTCAATACAAGAGAAGATAGTATTCTGCTACAGATGGATTTGGATAAGTTGGAAACTTGAGCCGAAAGGTGGCAAATGCGGTTTAACAATGATAAATGTAAGGTTATACACATGGGAAGAAGGAATCAATATCACCATTACACACTGAACGGGAAACCACTGGTTAAATCTGACATGGAGAAGGACTTGGGGATCCTAGTTAATGATAAACTTATCTGGAGCAGCCAGTGCCAGGCAGCGGCTGCCAAGGGAAACAGGATCATGGGGTGCATTAAAAGAGGTCTGGATACACACGATGAGAGCATTATACTGCCTCTGTTCAAATCCCTGGTTAGACCGCACATGGAGTACTGTGTACAGTTTTGGGCACGGATGTTCAGGAAGGATATAACGGAACTAGAGCGAGTACAAAGGAGGGCAACAAAATTAGTAAACAGGAAGGGGGAACTACAATACCCAGAGAGATTAGCAAAATTAGGATTATTTAGTCTAGAAAAAAGATGACTGAGGAGCGATCTAATAACCATGTATAAGTATATAAGGGGACAATAAAAAGATCTTTCTGAGGATCTATTTATACCAAGGAAGGTGACGGCCACAAGGGGGCATTCTCTGTGTCTGGAGGAGAGAAGGTTTATCCACCAACATAGAAGAGGATTCTTGTTAGGGCAAGTGAGAATCTGGAATTCCTTGCCTGAGGAGGTGGTGATGGCGAACTCTCTGTCGAAGGGGTTCAAGAGAGGCCAGAATGTCTTCCTGGAGTGTAACAATATTGTATCTTACGGTTATTAGGTTCTTTAGAAGGACTTAGATCTGGGGATTTATTCTGACAGAATATAGGCTGACCTGGATGGACAAATGTATTTTTTCGGTCTTGCTAACTATGTTACTGTATTACTATGTTACTGTATTATTTTGTGCAATGTGCATTTCAGCATGTATTTATTAATAACTACTATCGAGGTTGCAGAACTTGCTTGAGATCAAGATCAACAGTGATAACGACAAGCAAGATGCTAAAAAAAGAATAAGGTGCGATTTATCGCTCTATTGGTGCAACCGCTGTCCACAGCCTCAAATATAATACATTTTAACATGTACAATTATAATTAAACTTACCATTGGGTTTTTTGTTGCCTAGAAATTGAATAAATAAAAATATTTTAATATATCAAAGAATGTGAATAACTAGATATAGATATGAGTCACAAAGCTTGTGTGCTACTCTCACCCTTGGTAGGTTCAGTCTCTTTATAAGCCTGAGGTCAAAGGAGTGTAGATTCTTTTATGAGAGATAATTGGATCAATTACTGTATATACTCATGTATAAGCCGACCCGTGTATAAGCCCACCCCCCTAATTTTGCCACAAAAAACTGGAAAACTTATTGACTCGTGTATAAGCCTAGGGTGAAAAATGATTATGCCCCCATATGCTCCATAGATTATGCCCCATATGATCCACAGATTATGCCCCCATATGCTCCAGATTATGCCCCCATATGCTCCACAGATTATGCCCCATAGTATACGTCCCTTATGCTGCCGCAAAAAAATGATATACTCACCTCTCGTCGCTGGGGGCCAGGTGCTGGTGTCCTGAGCAGGCGGTGACACTGGTGCGCTATGGGGGACAGGTGCCGGTGTCACCGCTCGCTCAAGACCCGGCACCTGAGATATTTACCTGTCACCGGACCGTTCCACCGCTGCGCACTGCACCTTCTTCCGGTCCTCGGCAGTGAATGATCAGGTAGAGGGCGCGGTGCGCACTAACGACGTCATTGCGCCCTCTGCCTGAACATTCACAGCCAGAGGAGTCAGACGAGGGAGCAGCGCGCAGCGGTGGTCCGGGGACAGGTAAATATCGCTATACTCACCCCTCCGCCGGTGCGTCACTCTCTGCAGCCTCTCCTCTTCTCCCGGCGGTCTCCGCAGCTCTTCCTCCTTCAGCGGACACATGGTACTGCTCATTAAAGTCATGAATATGTGCATATTCATGACTTTAATGAGCGGTACCATGTGACCGCTGCAGGAAGGAGCCGGAGATCGTGGGAGAAGCAGGGGGGCTGCAGAGACCGCGCCGGCGGAGGGGTGAGTATGATCCGACCCCCGTATATGACCCGCGTATAAGCCGAGAGAAGGACTTTCAGCCCTAAAAAATGACCTGAAAATACTGCCCTTACTGGCATATGAGGCATGACGGACCCCTCTCTTCTGCTCACCAGACCCCAGAGGCAGGATTGTGCCAGTTCAGTAACTGAATGTGCATCCTCAATCTATTTTAATGCAGGAGGATATCCTTCCGCACGGCAACAGTTAACAGCCGTCAGCCAATCACAGGCCAGCAGCTAACATCAGCGCACGTCCTGGCATAAGACATCACTGCCATACACCGGGACGTCCATGCCTCAGATGAATCATGCAGAGAACACTGATGGACCTCAACCAGGTAAGGAGAAACTTTTTTTTCCGTAAAGCCGCACTATGGGGTGCATTATACTACTATGGGGGTGCTTAAACTACTATGGTGGTGCATCTCACTGCTATATATGACTATGGAGTGCATTATACTGCTATGTATGACTATGGCGTGCATTATACTACAATGTATGACTATAGGGGTGCATTATACTATTTTGGATGACTATTGTGCATTATACTACTATAGATGGCTATTGGTGCATTATATTACTGTATAGGACTATGGGGTGCATTATACTACTATGGATGGCTATGGGGTGCATTATACTATTATGGATGACTATGGGGCAATATGGAAAGACATAGGGGAAATATGGAGAGATATGGGGGCAGTATGGAGAGACATGTGGGGTCCAGAATGGGAGGACACTTGGAGTCCAGAATGGTAGGACATTTGGGGTCCAGAATGGGAGGACACGTGGGGTCCAGGATTTGGGACTATATTACTGAAGGGGCTAATTAAAGGATATTATTTTTGAGGAAACTGTTTTCAGTGTGGGGAAGAGAGGTCCTGTTACTGTGCAGGGTGACACGGTCACTTTTTTCTTCATCTGGCATAGTTTAGAAGTTGGAGAAAAATTAGCGAATGTGCTCTAGATAACTGTGTAATTTTCTGCAGAGACAAGTCCTGGCTGGAAAAGTGATGGCGGTCTCTGCTGGATAAAGAAGAAGAACTTACACTAGCGACGTCATCGATGAGTCAGTGTGTTACCTGTACACTGACACTATACACTGTATGGAATATATACAGAGGTCCTGTGCATAACTTCACCAGTGATCACTGTATTATCTGTGCGGTAACACTATATACAGAGCTGGTGATCACTGGTGATCACTGAATTATATGTATACTGACACTTCACACTGTGTACTATAAATAAAACTTCTGTTTATAATAGCACTTAAGGTACAATTATTATTGTGGGGTTTTTATTAATGATCAGTATTATAGTATTTGGTCACTATATGGTTGTAATATGTGGTCTGGTTATGGTGTGGCGGTATTTGTACCTTGTTTATAGTATTATTGGTCACTATGTGGTAGTAATATGTGGTCCGGCTATGGTATGGCCGTATTTGTCCCTTATGTGTGGTATTATTCATTTACAATGTGGTGGTGATATCTGGTCTGGTCATGTTGTGGCAGTATTTGTTCCTTGTGTGTGGTGGTATTATATAGTCTGGTCATGATGTTGCATATTTGTCTCTTCTATGTGGTATTATTCATTCACTATGTGGTGGTGATATGTTGTCTGGTCATGGTGAGATAGGATTTGTTCCTTGTATGTCGTAGTAATATATGGTCTGGTCATGGTGTGGCAGTATTTGATCCTCATATGTGGTATTATTTGGTCACTATGTGGTGGTAATATATAGTCTGGTCATGGTGTGTCGGTATTTGTTACTTGTATATGGTATTATCTGTATGGGAACTGTTAGTGTGTGATTGATGAGGATGTAGTGCAGAAGTGGAGTATTTCCAAGATTGCGTGGTGGGACTGTGGAAGGTTATAGGCGGAGATCGGGTGGAGCCTGGGTAAAGTCTCAAGTGGACACGAAAGTTTTGCCAGTATGGGGCCCTGAAATTCCTTGTGGCAGCCCTGTAATGACACTCCAATCAAACTCTGATCCGAGTTTAATTAGAGTGTCTGCTTAGGGTGATCCAATTCTCCCTGACGAGAGAATCGTAGCACAGATGAGGAGAAGATGAAGAACAATATTTTTTCATCTTCTCTTCTATGTGAGTCAGTGGAAATCGGATTGCACTCGGATGTCATTCAATGTGTTTTGATTACTGTGCCTTAGCCATGGTCTGACTAAGTCACAGTAGCCGAAATGTTTTGTTTTTACAGTTGTGGATTCACTGTGGTTTGCTGAATGCGTTGGATTTTAAGAATATGTAAATGTGAAGTTCTATACTTACCTGATTGATCATCGCTGGTTATAATATTTTTTCTAAACAGACTTTCATTGGTGCGTGCCATCCGATTAGTACTACATATTGCAGCATCCTGCAATTTTTTCTCATGCTGAAAAACGCTGATCAGCACTGATTCATAAAAGAACATTGGTTAGAGTACTAACTGAAAATACATTGGATAGTAATTGTCCAATACATACGCTCATGTGAGCAAGCCCTAAAGTGTAAAAACAGTTGAATAAATTTTGTGCACTTCTTGGTTCAGTCCTGGTGGTCAGACTGTGCTTTAAGATTGCTGCAGGGGTGGACTTAGAACTATATATCGGTGCTTTACGATCTAATAATTATCAGAATGAACAATTCCACCTGCTTTGGCAATGGTAGTGGGCTCCATTAACTGTTGGGCACCAATGATATGTTCACCCCTGGATAGCTAAATTATCTTGTCCGAACCCATGTACCACTATTGGTTTAAGATAGGTTAACCACTTTGATATTGTCATGGGTGTATCGCCACGAAGATCATCGCGATTGAACATTCTGACTTCTCGCAGCTGAGTTGCTGTTTCTTTGTGTTTGGTAGTGAGGGAGTTAATTTTACCTAGCTCTTGGCTAAGACTAGGTCCAGCCTCGCCCGGCTGCTTTGATTATGCACTAATTAGCTTCCTTTATATACCTGCCAGTCTGCTTGTTAGATGCCGGTGAAAGCTTACATGCAGACCAGTAGTTTGGATCAGGTCATGAGAAGACTTAAGTTAAGAGTTCCTTTGTGGTTTCTCCTCTCCTTGATTATAGTTTATCTCCTAGACCTTTTGTGTTCCCTCTGTGTTTAAGTGTTGTATGCAAGACAGTGTTTACTTTGTCCCCTGTCTGTCTCGTTTGTCTGTACTGTTTGTTAAGCAGTAACCTGCCTATTCCCTGTGTGGTAATCAGGGTCCTTCTGAGGACTAGATTACAGTTGTCAGGGACTTATAGGAGACAGGGTTACGTTGGCGGCCTGGACCTCTGTACCATTAACAGTACCTCCAGGTTGAGGGACGAGTCAGGTCCCCAGTTTAGGGTCAGCATAGACCCCGGTCCACCTGCAGCCTGAGTACAGTATTATACGTCTTCAGGATTCACCCACAGTACAACGGATATTATGTCAGGTAATACTATACTTTATATACATGCTGAGATTTCCTATTTATATGTTATATTGCATGTTGTCCCTCTTAGTATTGATTACTGACATCATATGTGTATCTGTGATACAGCGTGACATTTTCACCGGCCTAAAAAGATTCTCCCCAGCTACCATGGATCCAGTTGCCCAGCTAGCCCTGCAGTTGCAGAGTTTATCCATGAAGCTGACGGACATTAAGTCCAGGGTTTTGTCTCCCCCGGAGCAAACCAGGTCTGAACCTAAAGTTGCTCTCCCGGACAGGTTCACTGGTGGGCGGGACAAATTTTTTACCTTCCGGGAGGCATGTAAATTATATTTTCGGCTTCGGCCTCAGTCATCGGGGAGTGAAGAGCAGAGGGTGGGAATTGTCATCTCGCTCTTACAAGGGGAGCCTCAATCCTGGGCGTTCTCTCTTCCTCCGGGCTCCCCGGCCCTCCAGTCAGTAGATCGATTTTTTTCTGCCCTGGGTCTGGTATATGACGACCCGGATCGGGTCTCCCTTGCTGAAATGAAGTTACGTAAGATACAGCAGGGAGATTGTCCAGCGGAGGAATTTTCTTCTGAGTTCCGTAGATGGGCCACAGATACTCAGTGGAATGACCCAGCTCTTAGGAGCCTGTTTTGTCAAGGGTTATCGGACAAATTAAAAGATGTTTTGGCTCAGTATGATTCTCCTCCGTCACTGGAGGCTGCTATGGCCCTTGCTATTCGTATTGATAGACGGCTTCGGGAGAGGTGCGAGGTAACTCCGCCCCCTGTTGTGACTCCACCTACTACTAAGGTCCCTTATATTGAGGTTCCCCTGGTCTGTTCTGAGGAGCCTATGCAGTTGGGAGGGACATCATTTCGTAGGGGGGGATCGGCGGTGCGCCGCAAGACAAGAAGGTGTTTCTTCTGTGGGAAAGAGGGACATTTTGTTGAGGGGTGTCCGTCCCGTGCCTCATTGAGCAAAAAAGTCGCCGGAAAACTGTTGATCCCAGGTTGTGTGGTGGACGACGGCCTGGGAGTGTGTGTTTCGTCCCTAGGTCCGTCTCAGTTTCTCGTACCTGCGGAGGTGGTGGTTGGTACGAGAGTTGAGAGGATTTCTGTTCTTCTTGATAGTGGGTCTGGGGCTAATCTGGTGGACGCTCGGTTTGCCCAGGTGCAAGGTATGCAACTGAGTGTATTGGCCAAACCGATCCCTATATTCTCTATTGACGCCAGACCTCTCGGTCAAGGTAGCTTTGTACAAGCTGTTCATAACATAGACCTTCGAGTAGGGGCAAGACATAAAGAACAATTGTCTTGTTATGTGTTGGAGGGTCTTCCTACTCCTATTGTGTTGGGACTTCCTTGGTTGGCTAAACATAACCCAGTGATTAATTGGCAATCCAGAGAGATAAGCCAGTGGGGTGAATTCTGCAAGAATAACTGCATGAAAACGGTCATCAGTGCGGTCGTGCCTAGAGCCTTGCCTCCTTTTCTGGAGGACTTTGAGGATGTGTTCTCGGAGGAGGGGTGTCAAGAGTTACCTCCTCATCGTGCGTATGACTGCTCAATTAAATTGTTTCCTGATGCTAAATTACCTAAATCTAGGTTATATAACCTTTCTGGTCCTGAGAGGCAGGCTATGAAGGATTATATTTCGGAAAGTCTGGCCAAGGGGCATATTAGACCTTCATCTTCCCCAGTGGCCGCGGGGTTCTTCTTTGTGAACGAAAAAAGATGGAGGCCTACGCCCTTGCTTGGATTTCCGTGAGCTTAATCGGATTACGGTCCGAGATCCGTATCCGCTCCCACTTATTCCTGATCTCTTCAATCAGATTGTGGGCGCCAAATGGTTCTCTAAGTTGGATCTCAGGGGGGCGTATAATCTGATTAGGATAAAGGAGGGGGATGAGTGGAAGACGGCGTTTAACACTCCGGAAGGACATCATGAGAACCTTGTCATGCCTTTTGGTCTGACTACTGCCCCGGCGGTGTTTCAACATTTTGTTAATGACATCTTTCGCCACCTTGTGGGGCAGTTTGTGGTCGTTTATTTAGATGACATCTTAATTTACTCGCCAGATCTTGTGTCTCATCAGGAGCATGTGAGACAGGTGTTGCAGATCTTGCGAGATAATAAGTTGTTCGCCAAATGGGAAAAGTGTGTATTCGCCGTACAGGAACTTCAATTTTTGGGTTTCCTGGTGTCAGCTTCCGGTTTCCGTATGGACCCTGAGAAAGTGAGAGCAGTGCTTGAATGGGATCGGCCAGAGGATCTTAAGGCACTGCAGCGTTTCCTGGGGTTTGCTAACTACTATCGGAAATTTATTCGTAATTTCTCATCTGTTGTCAAACCTCTCACTGACATGACTAAAAAAGGGACGGATTTTTCTAGGTGGTCTGACAAAGCTTGTCAAGCATTTTCCTCCTTGAAAAAATGTTTTGCTTCGGCCCCCATACTCATCCAACCTGATGCATCACAACCGTTCATTGTGGAGGTAGACGCGTCTGACGTAGGGGTGGGTGCAGTATTATCCCAAGGTCCGTCCCCTGGTAAATTGCATCCGTGCGCTTTCTTCTCCAAGAAATTGTCGCCCGCCGAGAGGAATTATGATGTCGGCAATAGGGAACTCTTGGCCATTAAGTTGGCTTTTGAGGAGTGGCGTCACTTTTTGGAGGGGCAGTCCACCCGGTCACCGTTATTACTGATCACAAGAACCTGCTGTATTTAGAATCTGCAAAGCGTCTGAATTCTAGACAAGCTAGATGGTCGGTGTTTTTTACCAGGTTTAATTTTGTCGTCACTTATCGTCCTGGGTCAAAAAATGTAAAGGCTGATGCCTTATCTCGTAGTTTCCCGGGGGCCGGGAAGACGGATGACCCGGTTCCTATCCTTCAGGAGGGAGTTGTGGTGTCGGCTGTATGCTCTGTGCTTGAGGAGGAGATATTGGAGGCTCAGGGGGACGCCCCTGTAGGACCTCCAGGGAAACTGTTTGTTCCTAATCAGTTGAGACAAAGGGTTATCGAGGCACATCATAATTCTGCTTTAGCAGGACACCCAGGGAGTAAAGCAACTGTGGATCTCCTTTCTCGCCGGTTTTGGTGGCCTAACTTAAATAAAGAGGTAATAACTTTTGTCGCGTCTTGTGGAGTTTGTGCTCGCTCTAAGACCCCACATACCCGTCCGTCTGGGACCCTCTTGCCTTTGAAAATTCCGGAGCGTCCATGGACTCATCTGTCTATGGACTTCATTACGGACCTCCCTCCGTCGTCAGGGAAGACTGTTATTCTAGTTGTAGTTGACAGGTTCAGTAAGATGGCACATTTCATTGCTCTTCCTGCTCTTCCTAATGCTAAAACTCTGGCGCAGGTGTTCATTGGGGAGATTGTGAGACTTCACGGGTTGCCTTCTGATGTGGTGTCAGATAGGGGGTCTCAGTTTGTGTCCAAATTCTGGAGGGCATTTTGTTCACGTCGGGGGATGCAGTTGTCATTTTCTTCGGCTTTTCATCCGCAGACCAATGGTCAGACAGAGCATCTGAATCAGAGCCTAGAGACATATCTTCGGTGTTTTGTCTCAGAGAACCAGGAGGACTGGTCTTCTTTCTTGCCTCTGGCAGAGTTCGCTCTTAACAATAGGCGGAGCGAGTCCACTGGTAAGTCCCCATTTTTTGGGGCATATGGTTTTCACCCCCAGTTTTGTACTTTCAATGGGGGGGCCCTTCTGGGGTTCCTGAGGAGGAACGATTTTCGTCGTCACTTGCTTCAGTTTGGAGAGGAGTACTGAATAATCTGAGTGCTATGGGGAACCGTTACAAACGGAGGGCTGATAGGAGGAGAGTGTCTGGTCCGGACCTTTGTGTGAACGATCTGGTATGGTTGTCTACCAAGAATATAAAACTCAAGGTTCCCTCCTGGAAACTGGGTCCCAGGTTCATCGGTCCATACAGGATCAGTTCTATAATTAATCCTGTGGCATTTAGTCTGGACCTTCCTCCTACGTTTAAAATCCACAATGTGTTCCACAAATCGTTGCTTAAGAGGTACGTGGCGCCAGTTATACCGTCACCTCTACCTCCTCCTCCAGTGGTGGTCAATGGTAACTTAGAATTTCAAGTGTCGAAGATCATTGACTCACGTCTGAATCGCCGGTCCCTTCAGTACTTGGTTCATTGGAAGGGGTATGGTCCTGAGGAGAGGACGTGGGTTCCTGCGTCTGATGTTAACGCAGATCGATTGGTTCGGACCTTCCACACAACTTACCCGGGCAGACCTGGCCCTGAGGGTGCGGAGGCCCCTCGTAGAAGGGGGGGCACTGTCATGGGTGTATCGCCACGAAGATCGTCGCGATTGCACATTCTGACTTCTCGCAGCTGAGTTGCTGTTTCTTTGTGTTTGGTAGTGAGGGAGTTAATTTTACCTAGCTCTTGGCTAAGACTAGGTCCAGCCTCGCCCGGCTGCTTTTGATTATGCACTAATTAGCTTCCTTTATATACCTGCCAGTCTGCTTGTTAGATGCCGGTGAAAGCTTACATGCAGACCAGTAGTTTGGATCAGGTCATGAGAAGACTTAAGTTAAGAGTTCCTTTGTGGTTTCTCCTCTCCTTGATTATAGTTTATCTCCTAGACCTTTTGTGTTCCCTCTGTGTTTAAGTGTTGTATGCAAGACAGTGTTTACTTTGTCCCCTGTCTGTCTCGTTTGTCTGTACTGTTTGTTAAGCAGTAACCTGCCTATTCCCTGTGTGGTAATCAGGGTCCTTCTGAGGACTAGATTACAGTTGTCAGGGACTTATAGGAGACAGGGTTACGTTGGCGGCCTGGACCTCTGTACCATTAACAGTACCTCCAGGTTGAGGGACGAGTCAGGTCCCCAGTTTAGGGTCAGCATAGACCCCGGTCCACCTGCAGCCTGAGTACAGTATTATACGTCTGCAGGATTCACCCACAGTACAACGGATATTATGTCAGGTAATACTATACTTTATATACATGTTGAGATTTCCTATTTATATGTTATATTGCATGTTGTCCCTCTTAGTATTGATTACTGACATCATATGTGTATCTGTGATACAGCGTGACAGATATAGACCCTTTCTGTGAGCTGTTTTCCAAGGTTGTGTCATCTACTGGCCTAAAGATTCTCAGGCAAGAAGATGGTGGGTCTGCAGCAGATAGGAAACAATCCATCACACTAGACACCTGGATTCCATATTTTACAGTGTGCACTCCAGCAGTTTTTATAAAGACCGATCCTTTTTAATTATTTGCTAGTCTACTGTCCAGTGTGTGAACATAAAATCTCTTAAACGATGAATTTTATTTAGGTACTAAAGTTTAAAAAAGCAAAAACATGTGTATAGTATAATATACAAACATGTGTCTCAATGATACAATTATATGAAACCAAACACAGTCCAATACCTGTATTGCCCTATTTTACATCTATCATTGATACTACGTACCAGTGGAGGTTGGCACCCTAAGATACGACGTATGGCATCCTCGCTCAACAGTGACTCTCCCTCACTAACCCTAGTAATATCCTATCACTAGGGTATACATCAGTAGTGAAATAAGGGAAGGTAGAATAAGGTTTACAGGTTAATACGTGTCTATATTCATAGCAATAGTAGTGGATGGGATCTTCAATCAGTCTTTGTTAATGATATATCACTACTTTGCCCCAAAGCCCATAACCATGGTAAGGCAGGAAAATAGACAGGGCATTGCACGACCTTAGGTATCCTTGGTTACAATCAGTGATAAGGCTGGAGTCAGACGGCCGTATTTCTCGTGCGATAATCGCATCGCACTGCACGGACTGGCCTGAGCAAGACAGCGTGAAGTATTACTATGCAGAGGTCAAGCTCAGGTCAGGAGAGCCGACAGCCAGGACGAGTTTTACAATGCGATTCTCGCACGTGAAATACGGCAGTGTGTCTCTGCCCTTAGTTAGCTAGTTGCTAGTGGTCGTAAACATGGAAATCTAAGAAAAAAAAAGGAAGGATCCAGCGAAGTCAGGTGACGGTTAAAAACCACTAATTTTTTTTTCAAAATGGCATTAAAATATTCTCAGGCACATAATGTCTGGAAATACTGCATAGGTACACAGATCTACGTGTTTTGACGCATGGTCTTTCTCAAGATCTGGCTGTATGCACACTGAACAGCATATTTATATGGTAGCCAATAACATGATTGGCTGAACAATTAAGTGCTGTAATATATGCATTTCACAAAAAAAATAAAAACACAAAAGAGAAACAGTGAATACCGTATATTATCGTGTATAAGCCGACCCGAGTATAAGCCAGCCCCCCTAATTTTTCCACAAAAAAACTGGAAAAACTTATTGACTCACGTATAAGCCTAGGGTGGGAAATGCAGCAGCTACTGGAAAATTTCAAAAATAAAAATAGATACCAATAAAAGTAAAATTAATTGAGACATCAGTAGGTTAAATGTTTTTGAATATCCATATTGAATCAGGAGCCCCATATAATGTTCCATACAGTTCATGATAGCCCCATAAGATGCTCCATACAAAATACGCCCCATATAATGCTGCACAAAAGTTAATAATGGCTCCATAAGATGCTCCATAGAATAATATGCCCCATATGTTGCTCCATAAAGGTTATGGCCCCATAAAATGCTCCATAGATTATGCCCCATAAAATGCTCCATAGATTATGCCACATAGATTATGCCACATAAAATGCTCTATAGATTATGCCTCATAAAATGCTCCATAGATTATGCCCCATAAGATGCTCCATAGATTATGCCCATATGCTGCCCCATAAGATGCTCCATAGAATAGGCCCATATGCTGCTGCAAATAAAAAAAAATGACATACTCACCTCTCGTCTCTGGGGGCCAGGTGCCGGTGTTGTGAATGTTTTAGAAATGAATTCTGAGCAGAAGCTCCCTCTGGTGGTTACAAACAGTACTGAACCATTCAATGAGGATTGGCAATCAGGAATCACAGACTGGCTGGATATAAGGGAGGTTCCCTCCCATCATGGTTGCCGGTGATCAATTGTTCTTGTCTCAACATTGTTTCCTGGTTCACTTGGAAGCTTGTTGAGTCTTGCCTCTTCTCCTGCTCTCAGATAAGATATTTTCTGTTTTTTGTTTTTCTGCTTGCCATTTGCATATTTCTCTGCATTTCTGTGAGGTTGGCCAGGTTCCCCTTCCCGGGGGGCTTGGTCTCCTCTCGGTTCCTCTGGAGCCACTGTTGTTTGTTCATTTGCCTTTTCCAGTTTTTTCAGTGGCTGCGGCTTAGTTTTGTTACACCAGAGAACTAATTTAGGTGGTAGAGGTCGTGTGATCTCAGGTGTTTTTGCAATTAGTAGCGTTGGCTTTTTTTTAGGGTTTTTTTGGTTTGCAGTAAGTATCCTTCCTATCCTTTTCTGTCTAGGCAGATTGGGCCCCAGCGTTTGCTCATACTATTTTCTGTCTGTGTCTGTATTTCCTCTTGTCTAACCGCCATTACATGTTTGGGGGCTTCCTATGTTCTTTGGGGATCTGCTCCGGGGCAGATAGCTTTCCTCTTTCTATTTTTAGGTGTAGTTAACCTCTCAGGCTGTGATGAGGCGTCTAGGACCAACGTAGGAACGCTCCACGGCTGCCTTTAGTTGTGGTGGTTAGTCAGGGTACTGCAATCCAGTAGATTCCAACCTCTCTGGTGTATTGCCGTTTTTGCCTGCTCTCCTCAGCTACCAAAACATAACAGTATCACCGGCCACACTGAAAATTATATGGTACTCACAGAAGGGAAAAATACTGTGGAAAGAAAAAAGGTTGTCAGAGTTGTCACAGATTTTTTTTTTTCTGTTTGTTGCATTTTTTCCCTCTTTTTCTCTGGGTGCTGAGGAGGATTTTTTTTTTTCTCACTGGAGTTTGCACAGTTGTCTAGCCGTGTGATCAGCTTGCCAATGAGGTTCGGAGTATTGCTACCTATCTTGCTGGGTTGCCAGTTGTGGAACCCAGGATCCCCATGTCAGATTTGTTTTTGGGGGATCGAGCTAAATTTCTGAATTTCAAAAATAACTGTAAGTTGTTTTTTGCCTTAAAAACTAAGTCCTCAGGGAACGCAGCACAGCAGGTTCAAATTGTCATCTCTCTCCTGCGCGGCGATCCTCAGGATTGGGCTTTTTCCCTGAAACCTGGGGACCCTGTTTTGAGTAATGATGATGCATTTTTTCTGGCTCTGGGGTTATTGTACGATGAACCTAATGTCACTGATCAAGCTGAAAAAACCTTGTTGGCATTAAATCAGGGGCTTGAGGACGCTGAGTTGTACTGTCAGAAATTCCAAAAGTGGGCAGTCCTGACCAAATGGAATGATGATGCTTTGGCAGCCCTTTTTCGGAAGGGTCTGTCAGAGAATGTAAAAGATGTTATGGTGGGTTTCCCTGCTCCCTCTGGTCTCAATGATTCTATGTCATTAGCGATTCAAATTGACAGACGTTTGCGTGAGCGTAGAAGTATGCGTGGAATAGTGTTGCCTTGTGAACCAGCTTCTGAACCTATGCAGTGTGATAGAGTGGCTTCTGGGGCACAGCGTCATGAGTTTCAAAAACGCAATGGGTTATATTTCTACTATGGTGATGCCTCTCATGCTATTTCAGTCTGCCCTAAGCGGGGAAGACGTTTTGCACGCTCAGTTGTCTTGGGTAGTGTTCAGACTAAATTTCTGTTGACTGTTACCCTGATTTGCTCCCTGTCCACATTTTCTGCTCAGGCTTTTGTTGATTCGGGAGCAGCTATTAACCTGATGGATTTTGATTTTGCTAAACGTTGTGGGTTTCCCTTGATACCCCTACGGAAGTCTATTCCCCTACTGGGGATTGATTCTACCCCTTTGGCTGAGAATAAACCCAGTTCTCTACTCAGGTGATAATGAGGGTTGAACCTGATCATCAGGAGAGTTGCAAATTTTTGGTGCTGTATAATCTGCATTACATTATAGTACTAGGTTTCCCTTGGTTACAGTCTCATAATCCTATTTTGGATTGGAAATCTGTGTCTGTAACCAGTTGGGGCTGCCAATGTGTTAATGCCAACACTCCTGTTTTTTCTGCCTCTCCCCAGGCTCAAGATGTTCCTGACTTTTTGACTGATTTTTCTGATGTGTTTAGCGAAAGTAAATCTGCATCCTTGCTCCCCCCCATAGGAGCTATGACTGCGCTATTGAATTAGTGCCTGGTAGTAAATTCCCTAAAGGTCGCCTTTTTAACTTGTCTGAACCTGAACATGACGCTATGCGGTCTTATATCAAGGAGTCATTGGAGAAGGGTCATATCAGACCATCCTCTTCACACTTGGGTGCCGGTTTTTTCTTTGTGGCCAAAAAGGATGGTTCATTAAGGCTGTGTATTGATTATCGTCTCTTGAACAATATCACTGTGAAATATCAATATCTGTTACCCTTGATTTCTGACCTGTTTTCCAGGGTGAAAAGTGCTACTTGGTTTACCAAGCTTGACCTCAGGGGGGCGTATAACCTTATTCGCATTAAGCACGGGATGAATGGAAGACGGCGTTTAATACCCCAGAGGGCATTTTGAGTACCTAGTGATGCCCTTTGGGCTCACTAATGCTCCTTCCGTCTTCCAGTCCTTCATGAATGACATTTTCAGGGATTTTGTGGATACATTTTTGATTGTTTATTTGGATGATATCTTGATTTTTTCCAATGACTGGGACTCTCATGTGAAACATGTTCGGACTGTGTTCCAGATTTTGAGAGAGAATGCTCTGTATGTGAAGGGATCAAAGTGTCTTTTTGGCGTACAGTGGATCTCATTTCTGGGATTCATTTTGTCTCCATCTGTTATTGAAATGGACCCGGTCAAGGTTCAGGCCATCTGTGATTGGGTCCAACCTACTTCATTAAAGGCTCTTCAGAGATTCTTGGGTTTTGCCAATTTTTATCGTAAATTTATTGGTAATTTCTCTGTTATTGTTAAACCATTGACTGATTTGACCAAAAAGGGTTCTGATGTGGTGAATTGGCCTCCTGAGTAGTGTTGAGCGATACTGCTCGATATCTAAAAATATCGGATCGGAATGGTATCGCCGATATCACTAAATATCGGCGATATCCGATTTCGATACTGGAAGTCCCATGTAAGTCTATGGGAACAAAATATCGCAACTAAAAAAAACCTTTATTTCCTTGTAAACACTAAATATACACACATAGAATACATATATATATATATATATATATACATGTCATTGTGACATATATATATATATACATATATGTATAGTTTATACACTTCTACATAGTAAAATATCCTCTGATTCAATTGCCGGGTAAAGCCGGCTTCTGTGAAAAGACAGAAGCACCCGACATGAAATGACACTTGGTGTACATAGGGTTAACCATGTCTTTTCATGTCGTTTGCAATCTGATTTGCACAAACAATTACATCAGTCTATGTGTGCAAAATTTCACACCTGTAGGGGTTAATTAAAGGTGTAAATTCGTTGTAAAAAAAACCTGACTTTTTTGCTACGAATTTACACCTTTAATTAACCCCTACAGGTGTGAAATTTTGCACACATAGACTGATGTAATTGTTTGTGCAAATCAGATAGCAAAGGACATGAAAAGACATGGTTAACCCTATGTACACCAAGTGTCATTTCATGTCGGGTTCTGCATTTTCACAAAAGCCGTCAATTGACTTAGCGGCTATTATACTATGTAGAAGTGTGTGAACTATAAATATAAATATATATATATGTGTCACAAATTCAATGACATGTATATATATATATATATGAGGTGTAAAATTGTTTAAAAAAAATGCGTGGGCTCCCGCCCTATTTTCGCAACCAGACAGACAAAGCCAGCGAATGGGGGCAGATAATAATAGCCCAGAGAGGGACCATTATTTTTGGCCCCCCCTGGCTACTAACATCTGCCCCCAGACACCCCAGAAACGACAAATCTATAATTAGATTCGCCCTTTCTGGCACTTTGCCCGTCTATTCCCATTGCCCTGTAGCGGTGGCGAATGGGTTAATATGGGGTTAAAGCCACATTGCAATTGAAAGGTGACCTTAAGCCAGGTTAATAATTGAGAGCTGTCAATTAGACAACTATCAATTATTAATCCTATTGCATGAAATAAAAATAAAACACACACACTTTAATTAAAAATCATTTTAATGAAATAATCACACAGTTTTTTGACCATCATTTATTTGACTGCAAAAACCATTTCCTGTAATAAAAATAAAATAAAAAAGCAAAATTATTCTTACCTATCCCATGCACAGTCAGGTCCCACGGTGTAATCCTTCAGAAAGGGTTAATGTTTACTGCAGGGACCGCAGCTAATGCTGCAGCCTCACAGTAAACCCCCAAATGAATGAGTTCCTCTCCTGGCTGACAGGAGAGGAAGTGGAAAGCTTAATTGATTGCTTTCCACTTTCACTTCAGGTCAGTCAGGGACACAATCAGTGACATCAGAGGGAACTGATTAACAAAAATAGGGGTTCCCTTCGAATAAAAAATGGCGTCGGGTCCCCCCTATTTTTGTTAACCAGCCTGATGAAGCAGACCGCTGAGGCCTGGATTTTCAGGCTGTTAAGGAGCCAAGATCCATGGACCTTGCCAGCCTGATAATACCAGGCCACAGCAGTCTGCATATCTTGGCTGATTAACAAAAATAGGGATCCCCTCGAAAAAAATTGGCGTGGGGTCCCCCCTATTTTTGTTAACCAGCCAGATGAAGCAGACCGCTGAGGCCTGGATTTTCAGGCTGTTAAGGAGCCAAGATCCATGGACCTTGCCAGCCTGATAATACCAGGCCACAGCTCTGCATATCTTGGCTGATTAACAAAAATAGGGGATCCCCTCGAAAAAAATTGGCGTGGGGTCCCTCCTATTTTTGTTAACCAGCCAGATGAAGCAGACCGCTGAGGCCTGGTTTTTCAGGCTGGTAAGGATCCAATATCCATGGACCTTGCAAGCCTGATAATACCAGGCCACAGCAGTCTGCTTAGCTTGGCTGGTTAACAAAAATAGGGGATCCCCTCGAAAAAAAAACGGGGTAGGGGTCCCCCTATTTTTGTTAACCAGCCAAGTAAAATGCAGACTGCTGAGGCCTGGTATTAAAAGACTGTCAAGGCCCATGGATTTTGGCCCTCAACAGCCTGATAATACCAGGCTACAGCAGCCCCACATTTGGCGCATCAAAAGATGTGCCAATTGTGGCACTTTACCTGGCTCTTCCCACTGCCCTGTAGCGGTGGCAAGTGGGGTAATAAGGGGTTAATGTCACCGTTGATTGCACGGTGACAATAAGCCCGGTTAATAATGGAGAGGTGTCAATAAGACACCGATCCATTATTAATCCCAAAGTTATTAAATGTATAAAAAAAAGACAAAGCAAGAAAAAAGTTTTTAATGAAATAAAAGAGACAACACAGTTTTCATTAATTTTATTCTACACTCATTCCTGCGACGCCATCGATCTCCTGTAAAAAAAGAAAAAAAACAAACCAACAGTATACCACCTGTCCGACGCAGTCCATAGTAACGACAGTCCCACGACGATCCAGCTCTGCTACATCGCAATGACAGGCAGAGTCTGTCATCGCTACGCAGCACAGCTGATTACCTGCTTCCCCGGCGGTGACGTCATCGGACTGACTGCTTTACGGCCGGGATTACCCAGCAGTCACTGCAGTTATCGCGAGAAACTGCATGTGACCGCCGGGGAAAGATGATGGCGGCCATGAAGCAGTCCAGCCCGTGACCGCCGGAGATCTTCTGCCAGGTAAGTGCCGCTGACTCCTGACAGACCCGACCGACGGACACTGACAGTGACAGTGACAATCCCGATTCCGGTATCCGATAAGACGAAAATATCGGAACTAATTATCGAAAGGCCGATAGAGCTAATATCGGCCGATACCCGATACTTGCGGTATCGTATCGCTCAACACTACTCCTGAGGCTGTCTCTGTGTTTCAGGAACTTAAACAGAGATTCACTTCTGCTCCTGTTCTTCGGCAGCCTGATGTTTCTCTGCCATTTCAGGTGGAGGTTGATGCCTCTGAAATTGGGGCAGGTGCCGTTTTGTCCCAAAGAGATCCTGAGACCTCTAAAAGTAACCCTTGTGCTTTTTTCTCTCGAAAATTTTCTCCAACTGAACGTAATTATGACGTGGTAATTGGGAGTTATTGGCCATGAAGGGGCTTTTGAAGAGTGGAGACATTGGCTGGAGGGAGCCAAACATCAGGTGGTGGTCCTCACGGACCATAAGAATCTGGTTTATCTGGAATCATCCAAGCGACTTAATCCTAGACAGGCCAGGTGGGCCTTGTTTTTCACACGTTTTAATTTTGTGGCTTCCTTTCTTCCTGGCACTAAGAATGTTAAGGCGAATGCCCTCTCGAGGAGTTTCCTTGCGGACTCTCCTGAGTTATCTGATCCTGCTGTTATTTTGAAAGAGGGTGTAGTTCTTTCCGCCATCTCGCCCAATTTGAGACTGGCTCTGGAAGGGTGTCAGGAGGATAAACCCGAGCACTGCCCTGTTGGGAAATTGTTTGTCCCAGACCAGTGGAAAAAGAGTGTGATGTCTGAGATTCATTGTTCCGCGTTGGCCGGTCATCCCGGAATTTTTGGTACCAGAAACTTGGTGAGTCGGTCCTTTTGGTGGCCTACTTTGTCTCGTGACATCAGGGAGTTTGTGCAGTCCTGTGGGACTTGCTCTCGCTCCAAGCCTTGCTCTCGCTCTAGTGGTTTGTTGATGCCATTGCCTGTGCCCAAGAGACCATGGACCCATATCTCTATGGATTTTATTTCCGACCTCCCTGTTTCTCAGAGAATGATCATTATTTGAGTGATTTGTGATAGGTTTTCCAAGATGATATATCTTGTGCCATTACCTACGTTGCCTTCCTCTTCCGAATTGGTGCCTTTGTTCTTTCAGCACGTGGTTCGGTTACACGGCATTCCTGAGAACATTTTGTCTGACAGAGGAGTCCAGTTTGTTTCCAGATTTTGGAGGACTTTTTGTTCTAAACTTGGTGTTCAATTGTCTTTCTCCTCTGCTTTTCATCCTCAGACCAATGGACAAACTGAGAGAAAAAACCAGACATTGGAGACTTATCTGAGATGCTTTGTATCTGCTTATCAAGATGACTGGGTCTCTTTTTTGCCTTTGGCTGAGTTTGCTCTTAATAATAGGGCAAGCTCTGCCACTTTGATGTCTCCATTTTTCTGCAATTTTGGGTTTCACCCTCGATTTTCTTCGGGACGGACGGAGGCTTCTGTCTGTCCGGGTGTTGACTCTGTTGTGGAGTGTATGCAGCAGATTTGGGACCAGGTAGTGGAGAGGTTGTCCCTCTCTCAGGAGAAGGCCCAGCGGTTTGCCAACCGGCATAGGACTGATGGTCCTCGGTTTAAAGTGGGGGACTTGGTCTGGTTGTCCTCAAGAAATATCCCTATGAGAGTTGCATCTCCTAAGTTTAAGCCTAGGTTCATTGGACCTTATAAGATCATGGAGATTCTTAATCCTATTTCCTTTCGTTTACTAATTCCAGGGACATTTAAGATCCATAACGTGTTCCACAAGTCCTTATTATAGAGGTTTTTCGAGCCAGTGGTTCCTATGGCTGCACCTCCTGACCCTGTTTTGGTTGAGGGCAATCTTGAGTATGTGGTTGAGAAAATATTGGATTCTCGTTTTTCTAGACTGAAACTCCAGTATTTGGTTAAGTGGAGAGGTCATGGTCAGGAGGACAATTCTTGGGTGTTTGCTTCGGACATCCATGCTAGGAGACTGATCCGTGCGTATCACAGAGCTCATCCTGACCGAACTGGTTGCACAAATGAGGGTTCGGTGACTCCTCCTTAACGGGGGTACTGTTGTGAATGTTTTAGAAATGAATTCTGAGCAGAAGCTCCCTCTGGTGGTTACAAACAGTACTGAACCATTCAATGAGGATTGGCAATCAGGAATCACAGACTGGCTGGATATAAGGGAGGTTCCCTCCCATCATGGTTGCCGGTGATCAATTGTTCTTGTCTCAACATTGTTTCCTGGTTCACTTGGAAGCTTGTTGAGTCTTGCCTCTTCTCCTGCTCTCAGATAAGATATTTTCTGTTTTTTGTTTTTCTGCTTTCCATTTGCATATTTCTCTGCATTTCTGTGAGGTTGGCCAGGTTCCCCTTCCCGGGGGCTTGGTCTCCTCTCGGTTCCTCTGGAGCCACTGTTGTTTGTTCATTTGCCTTTTCCAGTTTTTTCAGTGGCTGCGGCTTAGTTTTGTTACACCAGAGAACTAATTTAGGTGGTAGAGGTCGTGTGATCTCAGGTGTTTTTGCAATTAGTAGCGTTGACTTTTTTTAGGGTTTTTTTGGTTTGCAGTAAGTATCCTTCCTATCCTTTTCTGTCTAGGCAGATTGGGCCCCAACGTTTGCTCATACTATTTTCTGTCTGTGTCTGTATTTCCTCTTGTCTAACCGCCATTACATGTTTGGGGGCTTCCTATGTTCTTTGGGGATCTGCTCCGGGGCAGATAGCTTTCCTCTTTCTATCTTTAGGTGTAGTTAACCTCTCAGGCTGTGACGAGGCGTCTAGGACCAACGTAGGAACGCTCCACGGCTGCCTTTAGTTGTGGTGGTTAGTCAGGGTACTGCAATCCAGTAGATTCCAACCTCTCTGGTGTATTGCCGTTTTTGCCTCCTCTCCTCAGCTACCAAAACATAACATGCCGGTGTCCTGAGCAGGCAGTTGTTAGGGGTCGAGTTCTCGCTTCTGCACAAGGGCAATCTTGAGCCATCCCTGCTGCGGTCTCCCATCCGTCTCCGGCGGCAGTGGAGCCTGCTCAGCAGAGACGTCGGTGAAATGCGCGTTTGAGCAGGAGACTTTACCTTTCCTGGGCTGTATCATCTCCGCCCAGGGATTGGCTATGTATCCTGCCAAAGTATAGGCTGTGATAGACTGACAAGAACTCCATTCTCTTAAAACAGTGCAGCGCTTTATGGGGTTCATTAATTACTATCGCCAGTTCATCCCCCATTTTTCGACTTTGGTAGCTCCCTTGGTAGCCCTCACCAAGAAGGGAGCAAATCCGAAATTGTGGTCGGAGGAGGTCTCCAAGGCTTTCAGCTCTATTAAGTGTCATTTTGCTAGCGCTCCCATCCTACATCGCCCCGATGTGGATAAGCCATTTTTATTGGAGGTGGATGCCTCATCCGTTGGTGCTGGAGCAGTCCTCTTCCAAAAGGATGCTCAAGGTCAGAAGCATCCTTGCTTCTTCTTTTCCAAGACCTTCACTCCAGTGGAGAGGAATTATTCCATCGGGGACAAGAAGTTGCTAGCAATGAAGATGGCCTTCTCTGAGTGGAGACATCTCCTGGACGTGGCTCGTTTTCCCTTCCAAGTCTTCACTGACCACAAAAATTTGGTGTATTTACAAACAGCCCAACGGCTTAATTCTCGTCAGGCCAGATGGTCCTTGTTCTTCTCCCGGTTTCACTTTACCCTCCATTTTCTCTCGGGAGAGAACATTCGTGCCGACGCTCTCTCTCGCTCCGTGGTGTCTTCTGAGGAGGAGGAGGAGCCTCGGCTTATTGTCCCCACAGAGAGCCTAAGAACAGTGGCCCCGGTTTCGCTGGAATCTGTGCCTCCGGGCAAGACTTTCGTGCCCACCAATTTTTGACCGGAGGTACTCTGTTAGGCACATTCATCCAGGGTGGGTGGACATTTTGGGGCAAAGAGGATATCTGAGTTGCTGGCGAGAACATACTGGTGGCCGCATATGGTCCGTGACGTCGGGGATTATGTTCGGGCATGCGTCTCCTGTGCCAAGAATAAGTCCCTTCGGCAACGGCCAGCTGGGTTACTTTACCCTTTGCTAGTGGCAGACAGGCCCTGGGAGATGGTCGGGATGGTCTTTGTAACATAGTAACATAGTAACATAGTAACATAGTTATTAAGGCTGAAGGAAGACTTTAAGTCCATCTACTTCAACCCATATCCTATCCTAACCTGCCCTAACATGTTGATCCAGAGAAAGGCAAAAAAAACCCAAGTGGCAAACAGTAAGCTTCACATTGGGGAAAAAAATTCCTTCCCGACTCCACATACGGCAATCAGACTAGCTCCCTGGATCAACGCAGTATCTAGGAAACTAGTGAATATAGCCTGTAATATTATACTTTTCAAGAAAGGCATCCAGTCCCTTCTTAAATTTTAGTAAGGAATCACTCATTACAACATTAGACGGCAGAGAGTTCCATAGTCTCACTGCTCTTACAGTAAAGAATCTGCGTCTGTGATTATGGCTAAACCTTCTTTCCTCCAGACGTAGAGGATGCCCCCTTGTCCCCGTAACAGGTCTAAGAGTAAAAAGATCATTAGAAAGGTCTTTGTACTGTCCCCTCATATATTTATACATTGTAATAAGATCACCTCTAAGCCTTCGTTTTTCCAAACTAAATAACCCCAAGTGTAATAACCTGTCTTGGTATTGCAGACCCCCCAGTTCTCTAATAATCTTGGTCGCTCTTCTCTGCACCCGCTCCAGTTCAGCTATGTCTTTCTTATACACCGGAGACCAGAACTGCACACAGTATTCTAAGTGTGGTCGCACCAGTGACTTGTATAGAGGTAAAATTATGAGCATCTATGCGTCTTTTAATGCATCCCATTATTTTATTTGCCTTGGCAGCAGCTGCCTGACATTGGCCACTAAATGTGAGTTTGTCGTTCACCCATACACCCAGGTCTTTTTCAGTGACAGTTTTGCCCAGTGTTTTACAATTAAGCACATAATTATACATCTTATTTGTTCTACCCAAGTGCATGATCTTACATTTATCCCCATTAAAGCTCATTTGCCATTTATCAGCCCAAGCTTCTAGTTTACATAAATCCTCCTGTAATATAAAATTATCCTCCTCTGTATTTATTACCCTGCAAAGTTTAGTGTCATCTGCAAATATTGAAATACTACTCTGTATGCCCCTACAAGGTCAGTAATAAATATGTTAAAGAGAAGCGGCCCCAATACTGACCCCTGTGGTACCCCACTGCTAACCGTGACCCAGTCCGAGTGTGCTCCATTAATAACCACCCTTTGTTTTCTATCCATGAGCCAGTTCTTAACCCACTTACACATATTTTCCCCTATCCCCACTGTTCTCATTTTATGTATCAACCTTTTGTGTGGCACTGTATCAAAAGCTTTTGAGAAGTCCATGAACACCACATCCACTGCATTCCCTTGGTCCAGTCCTGAACTTACCCCTTCATAAAAGCTTATCAGATTAGTCTGACAAGAACGGTCCCTCGTAGACCCATGCTGATACTGTGTCATGAGGTTATTCAGCCTCAGATACTCCAATATAGTATCCCTTAAAAAACCCTCCAGGATTTTACCCACAGTAGATGTTAAGCTCACTGGCCTATAATTTCTAGGTTCAGTTTTTGCCCCCTTTTTGAATATGGGCACCACATTTGCTATACGCCAGTCCTGTGGTACAGACCCCGTTATTATGGAATCTTTAAAGATTAAAAAAAATGGTCTATCTATAACTGTACTTAATTCCTGCAGTACTCGGGGTGTATCCCATCCGGGCCCGGGGATTTGTCAACTTTAGTGATTTTTAGACGCCGCCGTACTTCCTGCTGGGTTAAGCAGGTGACATTTAATGGAGAAATTTTTTTATCTCTGATCATGTTATCTGTCATGGGATTTTCTTGTGTAAATACAGTTGAAAAAAAGTCATTTAGCATATTGGCTTTTTCCTCATCCTCATCCACCATTTCACCCAGACTATTTTTAAGGGACCAACACTATCGTTTTTTAGTTTCTTGCTATTTATGTAGTTAAAGAATATTTTGGGATTATTTTTACTTTCTCTGGCAATGAGTCTCTCTGCCACAATCTTTGCTGTCTTGATTTGCTTTTTACAGAATTTATTCAGTCTTCTGTATTTATTTAATGCCTCATCACTACCTACTTGCTTTAATTCCCTAAATGCTTTCTTTTTGTCCCTTATTGTTCCCCTTACAGCTCTATTTAGCCATAGTGGTTTCCTCCTAATTCTAGCATGTTTATTCCCATAGGGTATATACTGTGCACAAGTCCTATTCAGGATACTAATAAACGTCTCCCATTTTCTTTGTGTATTTTTATGTCTCAGGATATCGTCCCAGTTTATTGCACCAAGATCATCTCTCATCCGTTGGAAATTTGCCTTCCTGAAGTTTAGTGTCCTTGTAACCCCTCGACTACACATCTTATTAAAGGATACATGAAAGCTTATTATTTTGTGATCACTATTACCCAAGTGACCCCCAACCCTTATATTTGATATGCGGTCTGGCCTGTTGGATAATATTAGGTCTAGCAGTGCCCCCCCTCTTGTTGAGTCCTGAACTAGTTGTGAAAGGTAATTGTCTCTCATAGTTGCCAAAAACTTATTACCTTTGCTGAAACTACAGTTGTCCCAGTTCAGGTAATTGAAGTCCCCCATAATAATGACTTCTCCTTGAGTTGCTGCTTCATCTATTTGCTTTACGAGGATATTCTCTGTTGCTTCCATTATTTTAGGAGACTTATAACAAACCCCTATCAGTAATTTATTATTTTTCCCCCCTCCCCTAATCTCCACCCACAAAGACTCTACATCTTCATTAGATTCACAGATATCACGCAGGATGGGTTTTAAGGATGATTTTACATATAAACACACACCCCCACCTCGCTTATTTGTACGGTCATTTCTAAACAGACTATAGCCCTGTAAATTAACCGCCCAGTCGTGGCTCTCATCCAGCCAAGTCTCAGATATCCCCACCATGTCATAATTATGTTCCAACAAAATTAATTCTAATTCCGCCATTTTGTTGGTGAGGCTTCTGGCATTAGTATACATGCACTTTATGTATCTCTCTGAACCTCTATTCTTTCTTAAATTATTAACTGTTCTAACCCCACCCCCCATGCCACCCCCACCCCCAATTTCATTATTTGTGCCCAGGTCTCTATCTGCACTGCCTTCCCCTCCTATAAAATGAATACCCTCCCCCCTAGTCCCTAGTTTAAAGACTCCTCCATCCTTCTAGCCATTTTCTCCCCCAGCACAGCTGCACCCTCCCCATTGAGGTGCAGCCCGTCCCTAGCATAGAACCTGTAGCAAACTGAGAAGTCGGCCCAGTTCTCCAGGAACCCAAACCCCTCCTTCCTACACCAATTCTTGAGCCACTTATTAACCTCCCTAATCTCCCGTTGCCTCTCTGGTGTGGCACATGGTACAGGCAGTATTTCAGAAAATACCACGTTGGAGGTCCTTGCTTTAAGCTTGCAGCCTAATTCCCTGAAATCATCTTTAAGGACCTTCCACCTACCTCTAACTTTATCATTTGTGCCAATGTGCACCATGACCGCTGGGTCCTCACCAGCCCCTCCCAGCAATCTGTCAACCCGATCAGCAATGTGTCAGACTCGTGTGCCAGGTAGGCAGCACACTGTTCGACGATCCCTGTCTTTGTGACAGATTGCCCTATCTGTTCCCCTAATAATTTAGTCCCCCACTACCAGCACCTGTCTGGCCTGCCCTGCTCTCCTAATTCCCCCCTTACTGGAGCAGACACTCCCCCGGCTTTCAGAGGACATGCCTGCTGCAGCAGTGCTACCCCTGTACTGACAACCCCCTCATCTCCCAACTTTGCAAACTTATTGGGGTGTGCCAGATCAGGACTAGCCTCCCTGGCGCTCTTCCCTCTACCCCGCTTTCTAACTGTCACCCAGCTTCCTACTTCAGTGTCCTGCAGCTCCACCCTAGCATCCCCCCCCTCATCTATCCCATTGAGCATCTGCTCAGTGAGCAGAAGACTCCTTTCCATATTGTCTATGGATCTCAGTGTTACCAGCTGCCCATTTAGATCCAAGATTTGGGCTTCCAAATGCACAACGTGCTCACATCTCACGCAGCAGTATGCACCCTCGACCGGCTGTTCAAGGACTGCATACATGTGGCAAGATGTACACTGGATGGCATTGGCAATAGTGGAGCACATATCTAATGGGGATTTCACCAGACAGCAAAGTTAAGTAAAAATAAATAAAAAGTATTAATAAATATAACAGCAATTCAGTAAATCCTCCCTTGGAAACTCCCTGAATCCAAAGTCACTGAATCTCAAGTCACACTTACCACCGTTCGCACTTGCGCACCGGTCACACTCAGCTCGCTCACACTCGCTGAAGCAGAATATTTAAAGAGTTTTTTTTTTTTTCTCTCCTTCAGCAGCAAATCACCCTGCTGCTCAAATGCACTTCCAAAAAGAAAGTGTGGTGTGGTGGGCCTACCCAAGTCTCGGGGCTGCACCATCATTTGGGTGATCAGATCACTGACCATTTCTCCAAAATGGTGCATCTGGTGCCGCTACCACGGTTACCTTCTGCACGGGCTCTGGCAGCGTTGTTCATTAGGCACATCTTCCGTCTACACGGCATGCCAGATAACATTGTCAGTGACTGAGGCCCCCAGTTTGCATCTTGGTTCTGGAGAGAGCTTTGTCATCTACTCAGTATTAAGTTAAATCTCTCCTCAGCATATCATCCCGAGACGAATGGGTTGGTAGAGAGGGCCAACCAGACCTTGGTCACATATCTGCTACAATTTGTTTCTGCCAGGCAGGATGACTGGGCATCCTTGCTACCATGGGCGGAGTTTGCACTTAACGCGGTAGCTGACTCCACTGGACCGACCCCATTCCTTCTCAATTATGGTCAGAACCCGCGGGTTCCGGTGCCTATGCCCGTGTCTTCCGCCGACTCCAGGGTGGCAGACTGGGCTGTGGAGGTACGGGACATTTGGGACCGTACCCAAGGATGCCATTCAGGCTTCCAAGGAGAGGATGAGGTCTTCCACCGATGCTCATCGGCGCCCCGCTCCGATATTTGCTCCTGGCTACCTACTGTGGCTCTCCGCTCGAAACATCAGGCTGCGAGTGCAGTCAACTAAATTGGCACCCCACTATTTGGGTCCCTTCAAGGTCCTCGAGCAAGTTAACCCTGTGGTTTACCGTTTAGCCCTTCCACCTCACCTTGGTATCTCCAACACTTTTCATGTGTCCCTCCTGAAACCCGTGGTCATGTCCCGGTTTTCCGAGTCATCTGCCGGGGCATTGGGTTAATCTACGGACGATCACGAGATGAACGCTATTGTAGGGTGCAAGGTGGTACGGGGCAAAAAATTTTACTTGGTGGACTGCAGGGGTTATGGGCCTGAGGATAGGTCCTGGGAGCTTGTCGAGCATATTCACGCTCCGCAGCTCATCGCTGCCTTTGAACGTAGCGAGGCCCAAAGAAGAGGGGCCTTAGGAGGTGGGGTAATGTTAGGGGTCAAGTTCACGCTTCTGCACAAGGGGAATCTCGACCCATCCCCGCTGCGGTCTCCCATCCGTCTCCGGCCACAGTGGAGCCTGCTCAGCAGAGACGTCGGTCCCAGCATCTCGCCCAGTCTAATACTGTGCAGAGAATGACTGCTTCCTCTCCAGCTCCTGCTATTGTAACCAGTGAAGGTCAGCGGTGAGCAGACGTATTTGGGACTAAGTCCTGTGTGTTCCTTCTGAGCATGCCCAGGGTAAGATCTCTCATAGGAGATCAGGGGTCACATGCTCGGCTACTGCAGCGACTCCCATTGGTCCTCCAGGAAGGTCCTGAAGCTGCTCGAGTTCTGGGGCAGGCTTCCGTTGGTCCTTTCTGGAAGGTCCTGCAGTTGTTGCTGCAATAAAAAGCTTGCATGACCGCACGGCCGTGCGCTAGTATCATATCTGTTACGTGCTTGCGCCAGTGTGGTCTTATGCATGTGGTTAGGGACCCGGCTGAAATAAGCCCCTAGAATACCGTCACCTCCGGTGAGGAGTTTGTGTGTTTGGATTCAGGGCTCTGGCTGTAATAAGCCCCTAGTATAGTTTGCTGTGTGTATTGCATGACCACAGACTGCAATCGCTTAGCGGTCATCTGTGTCGCCTGTGAGTCTGACAGGACACAGTCTTTGTCACAGCGGTTCTGTGAAGTAACAGAGTTAGCTTATACCTGTAAGGTTCTTTGTCTCTGTTGACATGTTCCTTGAAACTCAGTTTTCCGTCGGCCATTTTGCTTTCTGTCTTTCTGCAGCTCTTGCCCTCAGTTAATATGGAGTTTCCAGTTTTCATGTTCCCGCCCTGATTCTTCCCTCTTGCTTCTTAAGCAGCCTCAGCTGAACAATCAGTGCTCCTGAATCAAGCCTCAGTCAGTCTGTGACCTGACTCCTGCTAACCTTGGACTTGTACTCCAGCTATTCCCTACTGAGGAACCTTGGAACACTTTTGGACTCTGGAAACCTGCTGTTTGGTGAATCCATGTTTGCAGAGGAATTACGGTACAGAGAAGAGATCCTGAACCTGCTTTGGAGATTTATTGTAGTGCTTGAAGTTACTCTGGCCTGCTGTGTCTCCTGTCGCTGTTCCTGCAAACTGTGTGAACTTTTCAGCATGCTTGTATGAAGTAATACAAGTCATTTCATTTCAACCTATGTCTCCTGTGTTTTCCTCGCACCCAAGCACAAGACGCTATAGGAACTGTACACTATACATGACAAGATTCAGGAGCCAATGTTTAGTGTCTGCTGGGTCTGGGAAAGCCGTGTCTGCTGTGACTGTGGATATCAGATGTCCGTTTAATACCTTATGTGATGACAGTGGTTGTGACTTCTCACAACCATTCCAGGTGAGCGCATTCCCTTAAAATTTTACTCTGGAGTGTTACCACAGGTAAACACTATTGTTTTTTTTTTTGTTTTTTTTTCCTTTCCTCTTCTCCTTCCAGCACTTCTGCCTTAAAAGATCTGGAAGATGGAGACCCGCATAAAGGAACTTTGCGGAGTGACTGATACAATCCTTTCAGATGTACAGACTTTAAAAACCCGTTTTGCAAGCCTACAGGACCTCACTAATCATAATTTGCAAGTGTTTGGACAGACTACCCAGGAATTGCGAGCCAGGATTGAGGCTCTAGAGGAACGAGCCCAGGCTCCTGCCATAACCCCGAGTTCTGGGATCCCCAAATTACCTCCTTTTCGTTTTGGCGGTGAACGTGAGAAATTCAGGGGATTTATTAATCAATGCAATTTATTTTTCTCTGCACATGCTTCACAATTTCCCACTGAACGATCCAAAGTGCTTACTATAATCATGTTGCTTACCAATAAGGCTTTGATGTGGGCAAACCCTCTGATTGAGACTGAGGATGATTGTTTGAATCACCTTGATGCTTTTATTTCAGCCATGGGGCAGGTGTTTGATGACCCCAATCGAGGTGCAACAGCTGAAGCAGCCATGTTAACTTTTCGCCAAGGTAAGCTTTCAGTAGCCGAATATGCCCTGGATTTCAGGAGATGGGCTCTTGATACCACTTGGGACACTTCCGCTAAAAAATCTATTTTTCGGAAAGGGTTGTCTCCACTGATTAAGGATGAACTTGCTCGTGCCGACCCTCCCACTGCGTTAGGTGACTTTATTAACTATTGTATCCGTATTGATGCTCATCTGACTGAACGCAGACAAGAGAGATGGTTCGAAAATAATCGCACTAACCTTTTACTACCTCCCTCCTCAGCTAAGGAACCTTTGAGTAGGATCACAAGGGAACCAGAACCTGAACCCATGCAGGTGGACTCTTTACAAAGACGGGTTAGTGATGCACGCAAAGAACATCGTATAAAGGAAAATCTATGTTTCTACTGTGGTAAGTCAGGGCACTTCATTATAAACTGCCCCAGCCGTTCTCGTAAGACTACTGCAGCAGTCATTCACTGTGAGTGTTGCGAGAGGAGCTCTGTCATGTCCGAGCCTCAGGCTCCAGAGAGATCTGCTGCAAGAGATCTTGATTTCTCGGACTTAAACTCTGTTAGTTCTGGGACGATGACGGTATAAACGCTGCAATTTTTCAAGTTTCCTCAGCGGTGTCCCAGCTGAGTTGTAAAAGAAACAATTCTCATTGCTTCCTTTCCATCAAACTCTGGGTTGACTCAGTCTGGGTGTCTAGCTCTGCTATGATCGACTCAGGAGCAAGTGGAAATTTTATGGATATCTCCTTTGCTCTGAAACAGGGGATACGTTCAGTGAAGAAGGCTACTCCAGTACAGATGGAGACTGTGGATGGCTCTCTACTGACTTCTGGACCAGTGGATCAAGAAACAGAGCCTTTGAGGGTCCTTATGGGTAAAGATCATCAGGAGAAAATGTCTTTTATGCTTATCTCTTCTCCCCACTTTCCCATTTTTTCTAGGGCTACCATGGCTGCAGGCGCAGAATCCTACGATTAACTGGGAGACCAAGGAATTACACTTTCCGGAGAAACAGATGAGTCAAGGAGTTTCAGCTTGCTCTGTTCCTAAAGGAACCATGTCAGTCCCTGAACTACCAGCTGTATACCAGGACTATGTGGATTTATGTGACAAGAAGAACGCTGATCAGCTTCCTCCTCACCGTCCATATGATTGTCCAATTGAATTATTGCCTGGAGCCGAGATACCTTTTGGTAAGATCTACCCCCTAGCGGGGCCCGAGCTAAAAGCTTTGAAGGATTATATAGACGAAAATTTAGCCAAGGGCTTCATACGCCCCTCTTCATCTCCCGCAGGTGCACCCATCTTCTTTGTGAAGAAGAAAGATGGATCTCTGAGACCCTGCATAGACTATAGGGAACTCAATAAGGTTACTATTAGAAACCGTTATCCATTGCCTTTAATCCCTGAGTTGTTGGAGAGAGTGCGGCATGCCAAAATTTTCTCTAAACTGGATCTCCGTGGGGCCTATAACTTGGTCCGTATTAGACCTGGGGATGAATGGAAGACTGCTTTCAGGTCACGCTATGGACACTTTGAATATCTAGTTATGCCTTTTGGTCTGAGTACCGCCCCAGCCACTTTCCAACACTTCGTGAATGATATCTTCAGGGATCTCCTAGATACATTTGTGGTGATTTATCTGGATGATATTCTAATTTTTTCTAACTCCACAGAGGAACATCATGGACATGTGAGAATGGTCTTAGAACGCCTAAGACAAAACCATCTCTACATCAAACTTGAAAAATGTGAATTCCATAGGACTGAAATTCAATTTCTGGGTATGTACTATCTACGCAAGGGATTAGTATGGATGGAAGCAAGACCCAAGCCATCAAGGATTGGCCAATTCCTAGAAATGTGAAGGAGGTGCAGCGTTTCATCGGGTTTGCCAACTTCTATAGACGTTTCATTAAGAATTTTTCTGAGGTAGTGTCACCTATCACCCAACTTACCCGGAAACAGTCTAGGTTCTCCTGGACCCCGCAAGCTCAGGAAGCATTTTCCTGTTTAAAGAATAATATTTACCACCGCACCTATCTTAGTACATCCCAACCCCGAGCTTGCCTTCATAATAGAGGTGGATGCTTCAGACTGTGCCGTTGGAGCTATACACTCTCAGAGAACAGGTGAGAAGAATGTCTTGCATCCCTGTGCCTTCTTTTCCCAGCAGTTGTCTTCGGCTGAGAGGAACTACGATGTGGGCAATAGAGAATTGTTGGCCATTATTGCCGCCTTCAAGGAATGGAGACACCTTCTTCAGGGAGCTGCACAGCAAATAGTCGTCCTGACAGACCATCGTAACCTTGAATTTATCAGGTCGGCTAAGTGCCTGACTCCTCGCCAGGCTCGCTGGAATCTTTTCCTAAACCAATTTAATTTTGTCATTTCTTATAGACCAGGATCGCGCAATGGAAAGGCTGATGCACTCTCTAGGATTCATTCAGCAGAGACACGTCCACTTACTCCTCCTAAGACTATTCTTCCTGACTCTAGATTCCTGGGAGTGATTCATAATCAAGACCTACTTAAGGACATCAAGGAAGCAAACCATGCGGATTCTTTGTTGGCTCAACCCCCAAGGTACGTAAGTCTTGTCTTTAAGAATGGTGTGTGGATTCAGGGACAACGTCTGTATATACCTGAAACAGTCAGATTGAGAGTATTGCAACTCATCCACGATTCCAAGATAGCCGGGCATAGGGAATTCTAAAGACACAAGAATTTCTTTCTCGTTTCTTTTGGTGGCCCACTTACAGGAAAGATGTCTTAAACTATGTCACTTCATGTGAAGTCTGTGCAAGATGCAAAACACCTCGCTCCTCACCAACTGGTCTGTTGCAACCTCTTTCCACCCCGTCCCGCCCGTGGGGATCCATTTCTATGGACTTCATTGTGGAGTTACCAACCTCTCAAGGGAAGAACACCATTCTAGTGGTGGTTGACCGTCTAACAAAGGCAGCTCATTTTATCCCTTGTGTCGGCTTACCCACTGCAAAACAGACATCAGACTTGATGATTAAGAATGTGTTTCGCTTACATGGAGTACCGGATGAGGTCATTTCGGATCGAGGGGTGCAATTCACTTCAAGGTTTTGGCAAAATTTCTGTACAGCATTGGACATTAAAGTAAACCTTTCTTCTGCTTTTCATCCCCAGACTAATGGACAGACAGAACGAATCAATCAGACCCTGGAGCAGTATCTCCGCTGTTTTATCTGCCACCTACAGGATGATTGGGTGGATCTACTTCCACTGGCTGAGTTCTCTTATAACAACTCTCAGAGCGCCTCCACTAAGCAGTCTCCTTTTTACTCCAATCTAGGTTATCATCCTAACATTCTTCCTCGATTTCCCATAGATACGCCCTTGCCGGCAGTGGCTGAAAGAATCACTTCTTTACAAAAGAATATGGATCTTCTAAAGGAAAATCTAGAACTGGCTCAGGAAAGGTACAAGAAAGCAGCAGATAAATTTTGTAAACCTGCACCAGCTTTCAAGGTAGGAGATTTGGTCTGGCTGTCAACCAGAAATCTTAAATTAAAGATTCCATCGTCTAAATTGGACATAAGTACATTGGACCTTATAAGATCAATAAGATTATAAGTGCTGTTGCTTGTCGTCTTCAACTGCCCAGAACTATGAGAATCCACCCTGTCTTTCATGTATCCCTACTAAAGGCTGCAACACCCAATACGTTTCCTGGATGTTCTTCTCCTTGCCCTGACCCAGTGCTGGTCGATAGTCAGGAAGAATTTATGGTGGAAAGGATTCTAGATTCCAGGTTGTACAGAAATCAGTTGCAATATTTGATTAAATGGCAGGGCTACCCAGTGGAGGACAACTCATGGGAACCAGTCAATAATGTAAATGCTCCTCGCCTGCTCCGCCAGTTTCATCAGAGGTACCCTGACAAGCCTGGTCTGAGGTCATCCGGAGGTTGCCCCTAAGGGGGGAGTAATGTAAGGTTCTTTGTCTCTGTTGACATGTTCCTTGAAACTCTGTTTTCCGTCGGCTATTTTGCTTTCTGTCTTTCTGCAGCTCTTGCCCTCAGTTAATATGGAGTTTCCAGTTTTCATGTTCCCGCCCTGATTCTTCCCTCTTGCTTCTTAAGCAGCCTCAGCTGAACAATCAGTGCTCCTGAATCAAGCCTCAGTCAGTCTGTGACCTGACTCCTGCTAACCTTGGACTTGTACTCCAGCTATTCCCTACTGAGGAACCTTGGAACACTTTTAGACTCTGGAAACCTGCTGTTTGGTGAATCCATGTTTGCAGAGGAATTACGGTACAGAGAAGAGATCCTGAACCTGCTTTGGAGATTTATTGTAGTGCTTGAAGTTACTCTGGCCTGCTGTGTCTCCTGTCGCTGTTCCTGCAAACTGTGTGAACTTTTCAGCATGCTTGTATGAAGTAATACAAGTCATTTCATTTCAACCTATGTCTCCTGTGTTTTCCTCGCACCCAAGCACAAGACGCTATAGGAACTGTACACTATACATGACAATACCGCCATTTAGTGCTACGGCATTTACATCTGCGACTCTGCGGGATAACAGAGTTCGCTCATACTGTCTATTTGCGCCATCTTACTAGCGCTATGGGGGACAGGTGCCAGTGTCACTGCTTGCTCAGGGCACCGGCACCTGAGATTTTCACCTGTCCCCGTCCACCGCTGCTTGGCGCTCCGTCTTCCAGGTCCTCTGTCAGTGAGTGCTCAGGCAGAGGGCGTGGCGCGCACTAACTACATCATCGCGCCCTCTGACTTGAACATCACAGCCAGAGGATGCAGAGGATAGAGCGGCGTGCAGCGGTGTACCGGGGACAGGTGAATATTGCTTATACTTACCTCCTCCTGGAGCATCTCTGCAGCCCCCCTGCTTCTTCGGCGGTCTTCGGCAGCTATTCCTTCCTTCAGCGGTCACGTGATACCGCTCATTAAAGTCATGAATATGTGCATATTCATGACTTTAATGAGCGGTACCACATGACCGCTGAAGGAAGGAGCCTGAGATCGTCGGAGAAGCAGGGGGGCTCCCTGCTCCCCCTCCCCGCCGACCCCCTGGCGTATTTGACTCGCATATAAGCCAAGAGGGTGACTTTCAGCCTTAAAAAATGGGCTGAAAATCTCGGCTTATACGCGAGTATATACGGTATATACAAAATCATACAAAATGCCCTAAAGGCAATACTTTATTGATAAAAAAACCACAGTTTGATTAACACCAAAAAATGTGACAACTTCACACAAACAACGTTCCCCCCTAGGGTGCCAACCTCTGCAGCTAGGAAGGTGAAAGCCTAGATGCACCCAAGTGTTTTAGTTGGTATCTTGGAACACGTCTGTTGTTTGTGTGAAGTTGTCACATTTTTTGGTGTTAACCAATCTGTGTTTTTTTTATCAATAAAGTATTGCCTTTAGTGCATTTTGTATGATTTTGTGTTTGAGGCCCTAATATATTATTTCCAGTTTATATATACGGTATATACAAAAAAAGAAAATATGCATAAAAACAGACATGAAAAACACAAAAATTAATGACAAAAAATAATATACTGGAATGACATCAAATGCAGTTTCATAATTGCTAAACTAATAGTGTTTTATAAGGTCTTGTCTGGCATTCAGACCTGAGGGAACCCTGGTGTTTAAAGTGAAAATCCAAAAAGATTCTCTCCCAAGTAATTTATATTTATAATTGCCACCTCTGCGAGGTTTGTGCACTTTTTCAATTGCATGAATCAAGAAAGAGTTAACTGCTCTATTATGGCAAGTAATGAAATTACGTGAAGCTGCAGATGAAGAAAAAGCATCCGGATTACTTATTCTGCAAGGTGACGTCTGATTCTGATTTTTAGAGGGCAAGTTGTGCAGCCAACATACTGAATATTATAAATTGTACATTTAATGCAATAAATAACAAAAGAAGTATTGCAATTAATAAAATCATGAATAGGATACATAACAGAATTATGAACAGAGCTAAAATGATCAGTTTTATGAGCAAAGCGGCAAGCTTTGCATTTATTGGCTCCACATTTGAAAAAACCTCTAACATTCAACCAATTTTTTCGGGAATTTTCTCCAGCAACATTGCTCTGAAAAAGACTGGGAGATAGAATTGAGCCTAAGGTTGGAGCCTTTCTGGAAAAAAAGCACACCGATTTTTTAGAATGGTTTTAAGTTTCACATCTTGATTTAAAACGGAAGATATTTCCCTATAATTGAAACAATCCTCTATATTGCAAACTATATTTGGTGCTAAAGGTAATGGGAGAATTGAAATATTGAACTTATTGGTTTTTCATTCAAGAGAATGCCAAGAGTGTGCAAAGCAGTAATCAAAGCAAAAGGTGGCTACTTTGAAGAACCTAGAATATAAGAAATATTCTCAGTTGTTTCACACTTTTTGTTAAGTATATAATTCCACATGTGTTAATTCATAGTTTTGATGCCTTCAGTGTGAATGTACAATTTGCATAGTCATGAAAATACAGAAAATCTTTGAATGAGAAGGTGTGTCCAAAGTTTTGGTCTGTACTGTATACATATATATATATATATACATGGATTGAGACACACATATATATAAATATATATATATATATAGTTCATACACTTCTACATAGCATAATAGCCGCTAAATCAATTGCCAGCTTCTGTAAAATCATTACAGAACCCGACATGAAATGACACATGGTTTACATACAGTAAACCATTTAATTTCATTTAGTTTTATATATGGTTTTGACTAATAATTAGATGAGTGTATGTGTGAAAAATTTGGGACATGTAGGTGTTAAATTAACGGGTAAATTAGTTGAAAAAAAATGTGTGGGTTCCCGCGGTATTTTCTCCACCAGAGAGGGAAAGCCAGTGACTGAGGACAGATATTAATAGCCTACAGAGGGAACATGGTTGTTGGGCCCCACCTGGATACAAACATCTGTCCCCAGCCACCCCAGAAAAGGCACATCTATAAGATGCGCCTTTTCTGGCACTTAGCCTCTCTATTCCCATTGCCTTTAGCGGTGGCTCATGGGTTAATAAGAGGTTAATGTCACCTTTCAATAGCTTTTACTTAATTGTATCTGGTTTTTGTATTTGCCCTTGCGCCTGTATCATGCTGTCTCTATTGCTTGTAGACTCACCAGCTTTGATTATCTTGTGTTTTATACTTTTTAATTATTTCTTCAATAAAAATTCTACTTTTACCTGTATTTACCTGTGCCTTACACTTATACTTTATAGGTTTCTCTATCTCAACAACTAGACAAATTCCACTAATTCTCAGACTCCATTCACTCCCTATCCTCAATTGTTCAGCTGAGCAATGTGTTTTTTGAATGTATGTATTAATTTATTTAGTAACTTCTTGGATATTACTGTCAAAAGTGATAATGACAATAAAGTGATTATAAAGAGGTATACAGTAACCTTTGTCACCTTATTGTTGCCCCCACAACCTTATGTGGATAAAACACCACACTAACATCTGAGCATTTACAAAAAAAAAGCTAAAAAGGAAATGAATAAAATAAACTTAGCATTGAGTTTTATATAATCTGCAAAATTAACAAGAAAAAAACATTTTAATTCTTAACAGAATGTCAATAACTGGATATATGGTGCAAAATGTTGTTTTTTCTCCCATTCTTGATTGGCAAATTCTTTATAAGGCCGGGTCACACTTGCGAGTGTGATGTGAGAAACTCGCGCGAGTCTCTCGCATCAACACCCGGCACTGCCGCCGGCACTCAGGACCGGAGTGTGCTGCTGCATAGAATTACATGTAGCCGCACGCTCCGGTCCGAGCGCCGTCGGCACAGCTGGGTGTTGCTGCAAGAGACTCGAGCGAGTTTCTCGCATCACACTCGCAAGTGTGACCCAGGCCTTTAGATGGTAAACTTGTCGGGGCTTTTATGATGTACTTGACAGAATGTAGCCATTGGCTTCATTGAAAGCATTCATAGAATCACCAGTCTATTCAGATCATATTTACACTCCTTAATATTGGAATTGCAATACAAAGAAAAAAAAGTTGCAAATTTACAAAAAACACAGGATCGATACATTTTCAAAAAAATCTTGATTTATTCAGTAAATCCTTGGCTGCTATCAGTGAGGTTAATTATTGTTGTCTTAGGACTGTTCTTCCACACTTAATGCAAATTATGTCCAACAAACCTCCATTCCAATCTCCATTGCCATCTTGCTCTGCACCAGTATTACATTTGACAGCGGTGGAGTGAAGTTAATGAAACACCTGTAGATAGACGTCTGTCTCATAGCCTAATATTGTGCAAATACCTTCTGATGGTTTGTGTATACACTGTTTAATACCTTAGGTTTAGTATGTGCCATCAAATTTCAACTCTATTAAAATATTAATTAATATTAATCATACTGCCAGGTCAGTTTTAGTGTATAGGGTACATGGTAAATAAAAAACAAAATACTATTGTAAAATTGCACTATTTTGTAATTTTCCTGCCTTACAGTGCATCACATGATAAAATTAATGATGTCATTCAAAAGTACAACTTGTCCCACAAAAAACAACCCTTCATATGTTTATGTGGAAGGAAAAATAAAAAAAAAGTTATGATTCTTGGAAGAATTGGAGGTAAAAACTAAATAAAAAACAGAAAATACATAGGTCACAAAGGGGTTAAACTAGGTAGGGCCTTTACAATACTTCTGACAGTGTATACAAACTGGCTCTTCTGAAAACATTCTCAAACTCATCAGCTTGTGCATGTCTTCCACAGCGCTTTATACACATTCCTATTTTTCCCATGTCTTTGGAGTGTGGTACAAAACCAGAAAATCTTGAGGAAACCCCCACACACAGGGAGAATATACAAACTACAGTCATGTTGTTCTTGATGGGATTTAAACCCAGGACCCCAATGATCATGCTAACGACTGATTCCTTTCATCTACTAGATCTCTGAATGACATCTCTGATGGCTTACTTCCCAAGGACCTGTCTTTAGTTCCCTGCCAATTCTCATAGTCTTAGCAGTTATGTGGGCTCCAGTTTCGCCCTGGTGTCTATTTTACAGCCAATTGATATATTTTTTACAATGTTTTTACCATCATCATCACCATCATTGTTATTACCATGTACCTCTGTTGAATGCTTCGAGTGTTTAATTGTGTAGTCTTCTGAATTGCTTATAGATAACCAGGTAACATCTGTAATAACCTCTAAAATATCATTGTCAAAAATGATTATAAAAACTAAATAGTTAGGGAAAAGGCTGGGTGGCCTTTGTAGCTCTATCGATGCCCCTGTAACCTTTTACATTTATACCATCATGCTTATATCTCAGTTTAAAGAAGATCAAGCTTACCTTCATGTTTTTCATCTCCTGGGAAATGAATAAAAACAATATTTTTTAATTGATAATAAAATGTGAATAATTAGATACAAGTAAAAATAATTACTTTATTGTTATTAGAATGAGATTATTAAGTAAAAAGTGATCCCAGTAACATTGTGAATAGGTCCAACATGGATGACTTTGACATCCTATCCACCAGGTTTGTAGAACATAAATGCCCCAATTCATTAAAACTGGCCAAGAAGATCTTATTAGTAGCTGAAGTAAATCTCTGGCGTAACTATTGATGAATCTGATGGGTGGTGGACTTAGCCATGTCCTGTCCCCCCCTGGCTTCTCCCCAGCTGTGTCCATTTTGGCTGAAGTAATTGAAATTGGCAAAAGTCGCACAAATTTTTGCGCAACTCCGCATTGTGTAAAAATTTTTCACAACTTTTCAAAGTGTTTTATGCCAGATTTTCTAGTGAAAACACCCCAATGAATCACCCCCAAGAGCCAACATGAAAGTTATATGGGATTACTTGGTATTTACAGTCATTGACTCTGGTACCACTTGTTCTGCTCACAGCATAAATTTTCTTCCAGTCTCTAATTGCATTTGTCCATATTGTGATCAATCTGTCTTCTTAAGATTCTAAACTTTTTCCTTGATGAAACTGTTTCCTTGATGTGTTTGACACTACAAATCCACCAGCTACCTTGTACACCATCCATGGCAATTTTACATGCCTAGATTATCAAGCGTTTATAAAATGGATTCTCGCAATTATCCATCCATATAGAAAAATGCATGTTAATTAGGAGATTGGATAATTTATGCCAGACCAAAAGTCATTATTAATAGCAGCATCATCGCATATAAACAGGAGATATGCTCCTGTGCAGGAGAAGTAATACAAAAAAAGTCAGCGAAACCCACAAGTCAAAACAGAAAAGACTTAAAAAAAAACCCGAAAATGATCAGGCCTCGTGTTGCAAAAAATGAATCCGCAATGTAAATCCAGAAATTTATGTGAAAAAGATGTTTGCAATGTTCATATGAAAGTTTTGAATTTTATCTACTGTACTATGTTTTCATAACTCAAATCTGCTTGGAAAATCTACACCAAATATGCACTGCGTGTATTTATCTTAAAGGAGTCTTTCTGGCAATGTCATCAGAATAGCAGGTTTACAATTAGCATTAGGCCAAGTTCACACTTGCGAGTGGATTGCGACAAACTTGCGCATCAATACCAGGCACTGCCACCGGCACTTGGGACCAGAGTGTGCGGCTGCGTAGAAATGCATGCAGCCACACACTCCGGCCCCGAGTGCCGGCGGCAGTGCCGGGTATTGATGCGAATTTCTCGCATTGCACTCACAAGTGTGACCCCAACATCATGTGAATATAAACCCTGATTAAAGGGATTGTACACTACTAAAACAAACCCTTCTCACCCCATTTAAATAAAAACACCAATACTCACATCCTGTTCCGGTTCTGATCCAATGGTGTCTGCTCTCACAATCCTGGGGATTTAGTGAGGTTGTTATGTCAAACAAGCCCTGCACCCATTCAATGTCAGCATCACTGTCCCTGTCTTTGGACAAATTGGTAATCAAGAGGAAGTGAGCGCCCAAATATTTCCCTTGACTGGAGTATTTGATGTCAGTTGTTTGACTTGTTGCCTTTTCATTTTTAAGCTATTTTTAATTTTTAAAAAAATATATATCAAACTGGTACAAACTGAATGTTAACTTTGTAGCAGTTAATTTTGGTGCAAATTTTGAAAAAAGTTAGTGGAATAATTAAATTGCAGAAAACTAAAACTATTTCCACAGTTGTAAGATTACTATAATCATAATAATAATAAGCTGAAAGTGAAGAAACTGCAAGCAAGGAACAGTTGTTTCAAAATATTCTGACAGCAAAATTTGCCAAAAAAGAGGTTGTACAATCCGAAGGAGTGCTACATAACCCTTGATGTGTAAAGAAAGGTCATTTTAAACCTGCTAATCTGATGACATCTGTAACTTTACATTGAGTAGTCAGAAAAGTCTTCAGAATTTATACCTTATGTTCAAGGATGTTTCCTCAATGGTTTCTACACCTACTCGTGAGTGAAGTGAAATTGGAACTTTGTTGAGACTTTTTAAAATGCATGAATTGATAAATGAAACAGCTCCTTTTTGATATTTAATGTAAAATGGCAGAGAGGATATTAACAAACAAAAAGGTGCAAATAAATAATACATGTGATGGAAGGGGGAGAAAACACGATAAGGCCACATGCACACTTAGAGTATTTGGTGAGGTTGTTACATCAGTATTTGTAAGACAAAATCAGGAGTGCACCACTTCTGCATTTTTTACCCACTCCTGGTTTTGTCTTACGAGTACCATATATACTCATGTATAAGCCGACCCGTGTATAAGCCGACCCCCTAATTTTGCCACAAAAAACTGGGAATACTTATTGACTCGCGTATAAGCCTAGGGTGAAAAATGATTATGCCTTCATATGCTCCATAGATTATGCCCCCATATGATGCTCCATAGATTATGCCCCCATATGATGCTCCATAGATTATGCCCTCATATGCTCCACAGATTATGCCCCATATGCTGCACAAATTATGCCCCATATGCTGCACAGATTATGCCCCCATATGCTCCACAGATTATGCCCCCATATGCTCCACAGATTATGCCCCCATATGCTGCACAGATTATGCCCCCATATGCTGCACAGATTATGCCCCATATGCTGCACAGATTATGCCCCCATATGCTGCACAGATTATGCCCCCATATGCTGCACAGATTATGCCCCCATATGCTGCACAGATTATGCCCTCATATGCTCCACAGATTATGCCCAATATGCTCCACAAATTATGCCCCATATGCTCCACAGATTATGCCCCCATATGCTGCACAGATTATGCCCCCATATGCTCCACAGATTATGCCCAATATTCTCCACAGATTATGCCCCCATATGCTCAACAGATTATGCCCCATATGTTCCACAGATTATGCCCCATGTGCTGCACAGATTATGCCCCCATGTGCTGCACAGATTATGCCCCCATATGCTCCACAGATTATGCCCCATATGCTCCACAGATTATGCCCCCCTATGCTCCACAGATTATGCCCCCATATGCTGCACAGATTATGCCCCCATATGCTCCACAGATTATGCCCCCTGTAGCATTTCAGGGGATATAGCTCTGAGATCGCTGTCTGGGTAGACAGAATGGCCCGGAAACAGTTCATTCAGACAGCAATTCTGGTAAAAACTGGCCGCAACCAGCTTTATTAAAGTCCACAGCAAACAGATAAAACAAAGCATAAACAGAAAACCTGGGCTTGTCTAGCCACTAATTACACATAGATCGATTTCCCTGTCTATCCGGGTCCTGGCTCTACCAGCCTGACCCAAAACAACACATATGATATATGTTACCAGTATGGAGTTTCACAGATACTCCTCCTTGTGTCTGAAGGCACCTTCCATGTCCAGACTTGAGAGAGATCCACTCCTATTCAGCCGCTATTCACACGGATTCGCACTGAGACTACTCCTGTGTCTGGGGTACTTCCTGCACCCAGACTGAGATAGCTCACACTCTTAGAGACTGCTTCTTGTGCCGGGACACCTCCCTGTGTCCAGGCTAAGGCAGCTCCCACACTCTTGGAGACACCTTCTGTGCCTGGACCCCTTGTCCAGACTGAATGAGCTCCCAGACTGTGTTTGCAGACACCTACTTCTGGTCTCCTAATTAACACCTGAGTGATTTCAGGCCTGAACTGCAAGTGTGTGCTGAATGTGAGGTGTAGTGACCTTTCTCTACCCTAGGTTTACAAAGCCACACATTTCCCTTATACCATACAGCACAGTACCTAGGTGAAATGTACACCCCATTCAACACATATTCCTTCACTGTCTCACATATCCCCTCCCTCTTCTCCAGACCGGAGGGCTGGTCATCCAGACCGGAGGGCTGGTCAACAATCCAACAGAGACAGTGAACTCTGGACCAGTCATGGCCCTCATCAGCTTCATCTTCACCACTGTCATTTGTATCTTCACCTGAGTCATAGCCAACATCAGCTTTCTCTTCATCTGAAGCATCCGCACTACCCTGTACCCTCCCAGGCCTATGTTCTCTTCGGGCCTCGGGTATCCGGCACGGTTTCATCTTGACCTTAGGGCCGGGCTCAGTTTCGATATAGTGCCTGGCCAGAGAAGTACGACCCGGCACATCAGAACACTTCTGCTGACTCTTCTTCAGAAACTCACGTACCTCCTGTCCCTGGTGCACTGACCATGTGTCACCAACTATCACAGAAGGTATAGGGGGTTTTTCACTTTTCTCCAGTTCCCCTCCTTCAGGCTCTTCTGGCAAGACATGCCCAGAAGCCCTACCGTCAGTCCTACACTCTACTTCTTCAGTCACATCACTTTGGTCTCCAATATCTCCATTTATTCCAGCTTTCAAGTTCTCCTTGATAGCGGCATCTGTATACTCAGAACCCGCCGGATTCTTCTCTTCCACCACGTTCTGCATCCCATCTTGGCTCCCATGTGTCTGTAGCGGCAACGGAGTGACACATCGCTTTTCCCATTTGTTGGGACGTGGCTCCGATGTAGCCTCCCTGAAAGTGCGCTTGAGCTCACCAATGCCAGCTACTGATCCGGACCGTAACCCGTCCACGCCGCTGTCCTCGGCAGAAACAGACTCCTGGACAGAGTCAGTCCCCATATCTTCAGCCTTGTTCCTCACAGCTTCACTTGAAACCTCAGCTTCTGATGAGGCATCTGGCTTGGTGACCACCACTTCCATGGCTTTTTCCACCTCTGCAGCATCACCTTCAGAGTCCTTGGCATGATGCAGATCCACACCACACACTGACAACTTCTCATCTTCAACAGCATCCACTTGTGCTGTGTTCAGTTTCAGAGTCCTGCCTTTAAAGCTCAGCTCTCCTCCTTTCATCTTAGTCTTCGCCAAGGAACCGGCCAACTGTAAAACATCTTCAGATGCCATCTTCTGTCTGGCTGTAAGGTCAGCATCAGCTTTCTTCTCAGGACTCTCAACCTCCTCTGCTACCATGCCTTCCTCATTTGCACTGGTTGCTTTATGGTCATCAGATGATTCACTATCACTATCTGACCCCTTTTTCTCAGCCACATCTGGCTCACTGTCAGGGCTATACCCTTCATTTTCATTCACATCCTGCTCACTGTCAGGGCTATACACTTCATTTTCATTCACATCCTGCTCACTGTCAGGGCTATACACTTCATTTTCATTCACATCCTGCTCACTGTCAGGGTTATACAATTCATTTTCATTCATATCCTGCTCACTGTCAGGGTTATACAATTCATTTTCATTCACATCTTGATCTGGAACCTTAGTTAACATGTCATCCACAACATTAACTTCACCATCTGGTCCCTCAAGTATGTGACTATGTGACAACCCCAGCACTATACTTCTATATAGCTCAGGCACTAGGAGCTGACTCACGACCTCTCTCTGGACTTCAGTGTCCCTATACAATAGGTTATTGTTCATGGCAGCATGAGGAAACCTCTCCTCAGAGCCAGGCTCCTGGGAAACCTCATTTAGAACACTCATATTTTCCTGTGTCGTCCTAAGAGTGGGGTCTCGCCACTGCTCACTCTCAAAATTGTCACAGGACACAGGCAAGTCAGGGACACTCGGTTCCCGAGAACCACCATCCTCGTCTCCCAACATCACCTGCAAAGGAATTTCATCTTTATCAGGATCATCATCAGTATCATCACTATTATGATTAGCATCATCATCATTATCAATATCAGCATCATCATCATGGTCATCATCATTATCATGATCATCATCATCATTATCAATATCAGCATCACTATCATGGTCATCATCATTATCACATCATTTTAATGGCCCACTAGCATTGTGTTCCGCCCCTCGGGACTGCACACCCTCAATAGGAGCTTCATCACACTGTCCATCAGAAACATTTTTCCCCCAGAGATCCTTAGACCGGGAAAGTCATTACCCAATATGACGGGTTGCACCAGGTTCTTCACTACCCCCCCTTCATATGAAACCTCCCCGAGTTTGGGGACCAAGTCCACGACAGTCTCTGGGTAGACTTTGGTGTCTCCATGGATGCACACCATACTCAGGTGCTTATCAGGGATAAAGTCCCTATCAATCAGGCTGTCACATATGGAAGTCACTGGACTCTCTGAGTCCAAGAGGGCCTGAACCCGCTTATCAGCATACCCCATGTCCCCAACAGCTGGAACGCTCTTACCGGGAGAGTTCGGCGTCCGGGAACTCTGAAGTGACGACCTCTCAGACGGCTGTACCTCAGGAGGACATGCTCGGGTGTAGCGGTTCACTATCACCTTTTCAACTCCATAATCAAGCCTGCTGACTGCAGACTCCCAACTGTATCTCCAGTCATGAACTCCCCTGGTACGGGCTGTCACCGTAACACCCAGCCGGGTACGAATCTCCGCTTTCAGCTTGGCATAGTCTTGGCTGTCCTGCTCGCTCAGGTCAGCATAGGCCACCTGGGGCACTCCAATCAGATAGGGTGCGACCATCATGGCCCACTCAGATAGGGGCAGATTCTCCTTCTCTGCCAGTTCCTCAAACTTAATAAGATATTCCTCCACATCATCACGAGGTGTCATCTTTTTCAGGGACCGTCTTACCGCCTTCTTTACAGCAGGCAAGGCAGGTGCCTTCATAACATTACTCTGGGACGAGGTGCTGAGAGCTGCAATCCGCTCCCTCAGCAATCGGTTAAACTCCTGCTGCTGCTGCCAGCTCTGCAGGTGTTTCTTAACAAGCTCCTCCATACTGCTGGACTTATCTGTCTCAACCACGGCAGTCTTATGTTGCACATTAACTTGCGCCATTTGTTCAAACAGCGCCTCCATGCTGTCATCCATGCTGTCAGACTTCTCTGTCTTAACAACGGCAGTCTTCACTCAAGACATACACACTCTACAGTCTTTTCCATAGAAAAATTCAGCTCTGCTGTGCAGACACTTTTTTTTTTTCTTTGCAAACTCTATTAGGGCTACTGTCTCTTTAAGACTGCTCCACTAGACGTTTCTCTTTTGCTGCTGCACACTCCACAAAAAATTCAGCTCTGCTGTGCAGACACTTCTTTTTTTTTTTTTTTTTTTCGAAGTCTATTAGGGCTCCTGTCTCTTTAAGACTGCTCCAAACAGACGTTTCTCTTGCTGACACACTTTTTTTTTTTCTCTGCTGCTATTTCAACAGACTTCACCTTTCTTGCTGTCTTTAAGCCTCTGTGCTGCATGCACACTCCAGCACTAACTGTATCAGCCACTGCGCTGCCCCAGCATTCTCCGCCAATTGTAGCATTTCAGGGATATAGCTCTGAGATCGCTGTCTGGGTAGACAGAATGGCCCGGAAACAGTTCATTCAGACAGCAATTCTGGTAAAAACTGGCCGCAACCAGCTTTATTAAAGTCCACAGCAAACAGATAAAACAAAGCATAAACAGAAAACCTGGGCTTGTCTAGCCACTAATTACACATAGATCGATTTCCCTGTCTATCCGGGTCCTGGCTCTACCAGCCTGACCCAAAACAACACATATGATATATGTTACCAGTATGGAGTTTCACAGATACTCCTCCTTGTGTCTGAAGGCACCTTCCATGTCCAGACTTGAGAGAGATCCACTCCTATTCAGCCGCTATTCACACGGATTCGCACTGAGACTACTCCTGTGTCTGGGTACTTCCTGCACCCAGACTGAGATAGCTCACACTCTTAGAGACTGCTTCTTGTGCCGGGACACCTCCCTGTGTCCGGGCTAAGGCAGCTCCCACACTCTTGGAGACACCTTCTGTGCCTGGACCCCTTGTCCAGACTGAATGAGCTCCCAGACTGTGTTTGCAGACACCTACTTCTGGTCTCCTAATTAACACCTGAGTGATTTCAGGCCTGAACTGCAAGTGTGTGCTGAATGTGAGGTGTAGTGACCTTTCTCTACCTCTAGGTTTACAAAGCCACACATTTCCCTTATACCATACAGCACAGTACCTAGGTGAAATGTACACCCCATTCAACACATATTCCTTCACTGTCTCACATATCCCCTCCCTCTTCTCCAGACCGGAGGGCTGGTCATCCAGACCGGAGGGCTGGTCAACAATCCAACAGAGACAGTGAACTCTGGACCAGTCATGGCCCTCATCAGCTTCATCTTCACCACTGTCATTTGTATCTTCACCTGAGTCATAGCCAACATCAGCTTTCTCTTCATCTGAAGCATCCGCACTACCCTGTACCCTCCCAGGCCTATGTTCTCTTCGGGCCTCGGGTATCCGGCACGGTTTCATCTTGACCTTAGGGCCGGGCTCAGTTTCGATATAGTGCCTGGCCAGAGAAGTACGACCCGGCACATCAGAACACTTCTGCTGACTCTTCTTCAGAAACTCACGTACCTCCTGTCCCTGGTGCACTGACCATGTGTCACCAACTATCACAGAAGGTATAGGGGGTTTTTCACTTTTCTCCAGTTCCCCTCCTTCAGGCTCTTCTGGCAAGACATGCCCAGAAGCCCTACCGTCAGTCCTACACTCTACTTCTTCAGTCACATCACTTTGGTCTCCAATATCTCCATTTATTCCAGCTTTCAAGTTCTCCTTGATAGCGGCATCTGTATACTCAGAACCCGCCGGATTCTTCTCTTCCACCACGTTCTGCATCCCATCTGGGCTCCCATGTGTCTGTAGCGGCAACGGAGTGACACATCGCTTTTCCCATTTGTTGGGACGTGGCTCCGATGTAGCCTCCCTGAAAGTGCGCTTGAGCTCACCCATGCCAGCTACTGATCCGGACCGTAACCCGTCCACGCCACTGTCCTCGGCAGAAAGAGACTCCTGGACAGAGTCAGTCCCCATATCTTCAGCCTTGTTCCTCACAGCTTCACTTGAAACCTCAGCTTCTGATGAGGCATCTGGCTTGGTGACCACCACTTCCATGGCTTTTTCCACCTCTGCAGCATCACCTTCAGAGTCCTTGGCATGATGCAGATCCACACCACACACTGACAACTTCTCATCTTCAACAGCATCCACTTGTGCTGTGTTCAGTTTCAGAGTCCTGCCTTTAAAACTCAGCTCTCCTCCTTTCATCTTAGTCTTCGCCAAGGAACCGGCCAACTGTAAAACATCTTCAGATGCCATCTTCTGTCTGGCTGTAAGGTCAGCATCTGCTTTCTTCTCAGGACTCTCAACCTCCTCTGCTACCATGCCTTCCTCATTTGCACTGGTTGCTTTATGGTCATCAGATGATTCACTATCACTATCTGACCCTTTTTCTCAGCCACATCTGGCTCACTGTCAGGGCTATACCCTTCATTTTCATTCACATCCTGCTCACTGTCAGGGCTATACACTTCATTTTCATTCACATCCTGCTCACTGTCAGGGCTATACACTTCATTTTCATTCACATCCTGCTCACTGTCAGGGTTATACAATTCATTTTCATTCATATCCTGCTCACTGTCAGGGTTATACAATTCATTTTCATTCACATCTTGATCTGGAACCTTAGTTAACATGTCATCCACAACATTAACTTCACCATCTGGTCCCTCAAGTATGTGACTATGTGACAACCCCAGCACTATACTTCTATATAGCTCAGCACTAGGAGCTGACTCACGACCTCTCTCTGGACTTCAGTGTCCCTATACAATAGGTTATTGTTCATGGCAGCATGAGGAAACCTCTCCTCAGAGCCAGGCTCCTGGGAAACCTCATTTAGAACACTCATATTTTCCTGTGTCGTCCTAAGAGTGGGGTCTCGCCACTGCTCACTCTCAAAATTGTCACAGGACACAGGCAAGTCAGGGACACTCGGTTCCCGAGAACCACCATCCTCGTCTCCCAACATCACCTGCAAAGGAATTTCATCTTTATCAGGATCATCATCAGTATCATCACTATTATGATTAGCATCATCATCATTATCAATATCAGCATCATCATCATGGTCATCATCATTATCATGATCATCATCATCATTATCAATATCAGCATCACTATCATGGTCATCATCATTATCACATCATTTTAATGGCCCACTAGCATTGTGTTCCGCCCCTCGGGACTGCACACCCTCAATGGAGCTTCATCACACTGTCCATCAGAAACATTTTTCCCCCAGAGATCCTTAGACCGGGGAAAGTCATTACCCAATATGACGGGTTGCACCAGGTTCTTCACTACCCCCCCTTCATATGAAACCTCCCCGAGTTTGGGGACCAAGTCCACGACAGTCTCTGGGTAGACTTTGGTGTCTCCATGGATGCACACCATACTCAGGTGCTTATCAGGGATAAAGTCCCTATCAATCAGGCTGTCACATATGGAAGTCACTGGACTCTCTGAGTCCAAGAGGGCCTGAACCCGCTTATCAGCATACCCCATGTCCCCAACAGCTGGAACGCTCTTACCGGGAGAGTTCGGCGTCCGGGAACTCTGAAGTGACGACCTCTCAGACGGCTGTACCTCAGGAGGACATGCTCGGGTGTAGCGGTTCACTATCACCTTTTCAACTCCATAATCAAGCCTGCTGACTGCAGACTCCCAACTGTATCTCCAGTCATGAACTCCCCTGGTACGGGCTGTCACCGTAACACCCAGCCGGGTACGAATCTCCGCTTTCAGCTTGGCATAGTCTTGGCTGTCCTGCTCGCTCAGGTCAGGATAGGCCACCTGGGGCACTCCAATCAGATAGGGTGCGACCATCATGGCCCACTCAGATAGGGCAGATTCTCCTTCTCTGCCAGTTCCTCAAACTTAATAAGATATTCCTCCACATCATCACGAGGTGTCATCTTTTTCAGGGACCGTCTTACCGCCTTCTTTACAGCAGGCAAGGCAGGTGCCTTCACAACATTACTCTGGGACGAGGTGCTGAGAGCTGCAATCCGCTCCCTCAGCAATCGGTTAAACTCCTGCTGCTGCTGCTGCCAGCTCTGCAGGTGTTTCTTAACAAGCTCCTCCATACTGCTGGACTTATCTGTCTCAACCACGGCAGTCTTATGTTGCACATTAACTTGCGCCATTTGTTCAAACAGCGCCTCCATGCTGTCATTCATGCTGTCAGACTTCTCTGTCTTAACAATGGCAGTCTTCACTCAAGACATACACACTCTACAGTCTTTTCCATAGAAAAATTCAGCTCTGCTGTGCAGACACTTTTTTTTTCTTTGCAAACTCTATTAGGGCTACTGTCTCTTTAAGACTGCTCCACTAGACGTTTCTCTTTTGCTGCTGCACACTCCACAAAAAATTCAGCTCTGCTGTGCAGACACTCTTTTTTTTTTTTTTTTTTTCAAAGTCTATTAGGGCTCCTGTCTCTTTAAGACTGCTCCAAACAGACGTTTCTCTTGCTGACACACTTTTTTTTTTCTCTGCTGCTATTTCAACAGACTTCACCTTTCTTGCTGTCTTTAAGCCTCTGTGCTGCATGCACACTCCAGCACTAACTGTATCAGCCACTGCGCTGCCCCATCATTCTCCGCCAATTGTAGCATTTCAGGGGATATAGCTCTGAGATCGCTGTCTGGGTAGACAGAATGGCCCGGAAACAGTTCATTCAGACAGCAATTCTGGTAAAAACTGGCCGCAACCAGCTTTATTAAAGTCCACAGCAAACAGATAAAACAAAGCGTAAACAGAAAACCTGGGCTTGTCTAGCCACTAATTACACATAGATCGATTTCCCTGTCTATCCGGGTCCTGGCTCTACCAGCCTGACCCAAAACAACACATATGATATATGTTACCAGTATGGAGTTTCACAGATACTCCTCCTTGTGTCTGAAGGCACCTTCCATGTCCAGACTTGAGAGAGATCCACTCCTATTCAGCCGCTATTCACACGGATTCGCACTGAGACTACTCCTGTGTCTGGGTACTTCCTGCACCCAGACTGAGATAGCTCACACTCTTAGAGACTGCTTCTTGTGCCGGGACACCTCCCTGTGTCCGGGCTAAGGCAGCTCCCACACTCTTGGAGACACCTTCTGTGCCTGGACCCCTTGTCCAGACTGAATGAGCTCCCAGACTGTGTTTGCAGACACCTACTTCTGGTCTCCTAATTAACACCTGAGTGATTTCAGGCCTGAACTGCAAGTGTGTGCTGAATGTGAGGTGTAGTGACCTTTCTCTACCACTAGGTTTACAAAGCCACACATTTCCCTTATACCATACAGCACAGTACCTAGGTGAAATGTACACCCCATTCAACACATATTCCTTCACTGTCTCACACCCCATATGCTCCACAGATTATGCCCCCATATGCTCCACAGATTATGCCCCCATATGCTCCACAGATTATGCCCCCATATGCTGCACAGATTATGCCCCCATATGCTGCACAGATTATGCCCCATATGCTGCACAGATTATGCCCCCATATGCTGCACAGAGTATGCCCCCATATGCTGCACAGATTATGCCCCCATATGCTGCACAGATTATGCCCTCATATGCTCCACAGATTATGCCCAATATGCTCCACAGATTATGCCCCATATGCTCCACAGATTATGCCCCCATATGCTGCACAGATTATGCCCCCATATGCTCCACAGATTATGCCCAATATTCTCCACAGATTATGCCCCCATATGCTCAACAGATTATGCCTCATATGTTCCACAGATTATGCCCCCATGTGCTGCACATATTATGCCCCCATATGCTGCACAGATTATGCCCCATATGCTCCACAGATTATGCCCCCCTATGCTCCACAGATTATGCCCCCATATGCTGCACAGATTATGCCCCCATATGCTCCACAGATTATGCCCCCATATGCTCCACAGATTATGCCCCATAGTATGGGTCCCTTATGCTGCTGCTGCAAAAAAATGACATACTCACCTCTCTTCGCTGGCGGACAGGTGCCGGTGTACTGAGCAGGCGGTGACACCGGCGCGCTATGGGGGACAGGTGCTGGTGTCACCGCTCGCTCAGGACCCCGACACCTGAGATATTTACCTGTCACCGGACCGCTCCACCGCTGCGCTGCTCTCTCTTCTGGGTCCTCGACAGTGAATGATCAGGCAGGGGGCGCGGCGCGCACTAACGACGTCATCGTGCTCTCTGCCTGAACATTCACAGCCAGAGGAGTCGGACGAGGGAGCAGCGCAGCGGTTGAGCGGTCCGGTGACAGGTAAATATCGCTATACTCACCCCTCCGCCGGCACGTCTCTGCAGCCTCTCCTCTTCTCCCAGCGGTCTCCGCAGCTCTTCCTTCCTACAGCGGTCATGTGGTACCGCTCATTAAAGTCATGAATATGTGTATATTCATGACTTTAATGAGCGGTACCACGTGACCGCTGCAGGAAGGAGCCGGAGATTATGGGAGAAGCAGGGGGCTGCAGAGACGCGCTGGCGGAGGGGTGAGTATGATCCGACACCCCCGCTCCCCCTCCCCCGCCAACTCCCGTATATGACTCACGTATAAGCCGAGAGGGGGACTTTCAGCCCTAAAAAATGGGCTGAAAATCTCGGCTTATACACGAGTATATATGGTACTAAGGTAAAAAAAGCCTTACCAAATACTCGTGTGCATGTGGCCTTAAACTTTTAAAACTTATGGAACTGATTCATGTTTTGGATTTTTTTTTCTCTTGTGGCATTTATTGAGGTTTTTTCAACAAATTCTTAAAAAATACTTTAGACTTTTATTGACTTTTATGTTCATTTTTCTTTATTTTTTATTTTTAATGGGGGAAAATGGAGGAGATTTGAATTTATATATTCTTTTTAGTTTTTCATATTATTAAAAATATTTTTTTTACTTTATTTTTTAGTTCTTTTAGGGAATTTGAACACACGATCATCTGACAGCTTGTTGTAGATATTGTAATAGAACAGTATTTTAGCATATAATAAAAAACAGTCAATTGTAAAGGATAGCCATAGGTTATTTTTCCCAAGAGCACCCTGATGGCACAGGCATGGAAGTTCTCGCCTGCCATAGAAAATCATCAGCACCCCATAATCGCATTGCTTTGCGATGGGTATATATAACTGAGTGACTCCTGGTTGGTGCAAGCATGTAAGTGGCTTTGTCAGAAATTGACAGTAGCACTTGAGGGGTTAACAGCAAAGAGCAGGCAGAGCTCAACTCCGCTAGCTGCTGTTAGAGGCCGATGCTTGCTGTGTAACACAGCCTGCAACAAAGTCTTTTCTGCGTATGATGCAGACTCAGCTCCTGAGCCTGCAACAAAGACTGGGACTCGACAGTGGACATACCAGTACGTCAAATATTGGGAGGGGGTTAAATAGCGTTATAGTTTTAAATATATTGGAAATTTAAATTGAATTATTGTTTTATAGATTTCGGTGCTTATAATTGTATTATAGGGGTTGGGCACTTTCTATTGTCAGTGCTGCCTTAATCGCAAACTGACCAGCACTTCTGTCCACAAAATGACCGCTGATAAAGGAGCATGTGAACAGACCTGTCTATCAACCCCCTCCAATTTTTAAACACCTCACATAGGAAAGCTGCTTTTCTATTGGAAGATGCTGATGGACTGGTCTGGTCACATGCTCCTCCATTAACAGCCATTTTATTGTCACAAGTGCTGGTCAGTTTGTGAGGAAAGCTGCACTAACAAGACAAAATCCCCAACGTCTTTAAATCTAGATATTGATCATTATTAAAAAATATATAATATTCTACCAATATATGATCTGTCTATCACTATATTATGTATGTAATAAATCTGTCTGCATTTCTAAAGTCTCACCTGTGCCAGGAGGAAAGTTCACTTGTAGAAGCACAATGCTGAAAATTAGAACCAACGCCTCCATGTTAGAGACAGCACTAAGGTTACACTAAATGGTCAGCCAATATATAAGGATACCAGATCCTGGCAGCTACATGAAAATCATTAATCATTTAGGAAATTGTCCCATAATAGACAATAAGATAATATGCAAAATGTCATTCCATTGTTATCAGTTGAAACTAATAAATTACAGGTGCCACCACCCTTTGTTATTTACAGTAAGTGACACCCGGACAAACTGTTCTTTAAATACAACTATTCCTTTTTGTTATACTTTTTACTTTACCTACAATAACAAAAGTCAAGGGACATCTTAATTTCTCAGAGGGGCAGTCAAGAAGTGCGGGTGAACCTGAGGGCTATTACATCTTATCTAGTAGAGATGTAAAATCATATTTAATAACATTTTTATTTTATCTGTTGTTAAAAGAAGTAGAATTGATTAAGGAAACAAAATTTCTCATTGTGTAAATCTAATGCCTATTTTATTTATTATGATTACTTTTACAGCACTGTCATATTCCACAGACTTTATCATTACTGTCCCCAATGAGTAACATAATCTAAATTCCTTATCAGTATATCTTTGGAGTGTGGAGGAAACCGCAGAACCTGGAATAAACCCACACAAACACAGGGAGCACATACAAACTCCTTGCAGATGTTGTCCTTGGTAGGATTTGAACCCAGGAGGACCCCAGTGCTGCAAAGCAACAGTGCCAGCCACTGAACCAAGATGCTGCTGAGCTGCATTATGGAAAAATGAAGCCCTCAGCAATAGGAAAGTGGTTTACCATTTCTTACCATTTTAGTAGCTTAGTAATTTTTAGAGATCAGTAAATCAATGCATGGCAAAATTAATTTATGAATTTTGCAAAAATGTTTTGACAATTTGGGGAATTTCGTTTACACAAATCCAGCAAGGTGGTAGCCAGGTGGCTCTGTTTTGCTGGATTCTTTTGAAGGCTGGAAAGATTCAAAACACATAATAGCCACGTGTCCCTAGGTATAAATAAACAGAAGGGAGGAAAGGGCATACAAATTTTAAAAAACACATTATACTCACCTGTCCTAGGCCCTCATCTCCCTCCATACGCCACATCTTCCCAGTCCTCCAAAAGGGTTTCTGTTTATTCTACCAGTGAGTCCAGTGATTGTATTCATGTGGTCACCTGGGGTGAACAAATATTCTTTATATCAAAGATGTGTGTTGCCCCCCACATAACCACATGAGTCCATTGCTGGCTTCAGTTGAAGAAGAACCAAAGACTCTTGTGAAGGACTGGGAAAAAGAAGTCAAAGGTGCCACCCTTCCATATGACTATGTCAGTGTAGTCATTTGCATAAGCAGTGGAGCAGGGCCTCCATCAGGGCATTACTACCCTTACTGATGTATGGGGCCAGTGAGCAGAAGCAAGAGGGGGGCCAGACTGGGTGAGATATGCTGGCATCATGTCTTACCCTGTCCAGGCCCCCACTCCTTTTCTTCTGCTCACCGGGTCCCAGGGGCTGGTTGGACTGATTCAGTACTCTCTCAGACGCACAGTCAGTTGAAATATATTGCCATGCAGGAAGCCATCTGCTTCATGAAGTCCAGTACACCACGTGCTTCAATATGCTTCCCAAGGTTTGTGGCGCTGCTCAATGACTTCACTTCTTTGTATGTGCTCCACCATACATGTCACTCGCACTGCGTCTGCTGCAGACACCTTGCACTTCAGCACGCTTCCCATGGTCTCCGGCGCCTAATGATGACGTCTCCTGTTTTGTATACATTCCACCATGCAGTTCATCTACATGATGATGCTCATACACTTCAAGCGACATCCATAAATAACTGTATTTGGCACCCTATTCAGTACTTGGTATATACCTGGGGTTATTTTGTTTAAGGGGATAGCTGGGATGCTCACTTATGGAGAGGTTATTGTGGCAGGATTGCATAGGACCAGGCTGGCCTTGTGTAGACTCCTCTGATGAATCTATGAATGAAGAAATGAGATCCTGTGATCCTGGAATGTGACTATGTGACAGGTTTTATCCCATGTCCTTTCAGTATATCCCTGATACAGGATCAAGTTGGGAACACACACGCATATCTGTGACTAACTCTGGTGAGATTGTTCCTTATGTATCTCTATTAATGATGGGCAAACCCAAAGAGTAAAGTACACTTCTCCAGGAAGCCCGTGTTACTGTTCGGGTTTGGCACCCCGAACATTGGGTGGTTCCTATGCTGTCAGCTGCATAACAGCATGAGAAACACAGCTCTGATAGGCAGTAAAATTATTACTGCCGGTCAGCGCACCAGCGGTTGTGAACTGCAGTAAAAAAGGCAGTAAAAAATTTACCTCCGGCCACAGAGGCGTTGGCTGATGTAAGTACTATGCCTATGCCTGCTGCTGCTAATAGCAGCGAGAGCAGGTGTCGCTCATGGGAAAATTCATCTGCCGGAGACTGCATTATAAATAAATAAATAAAAAAAAATTATGTTGGATCTATTCAATTTTTCATAAGCAGCATTGCAAAACTGACAGCTGCAGGCTGCAACCCCCTGTAAGCTTTATCATGGCTGTTTAACAACAATAGAAGGGTCTCAACACCGTTGTTTTAATTATTTAAATAAATAATTTTAAAAAATTGCATGGTTCCCTTAATTTTTGACATCCAACAAAGCTATTCTCAGACTGGTAAGGAACCATGGATATTGGCCTCCCCAGCCTAAAAATAGCAGCCCACAGCCATCCCAGAAAAGCTACATCTATTAGATGCGCCCATTCGGGCACTTTGCACAGCTCTTCCCAATTACCCTGTGGTGGTGGCAAGTGGTGTTAATATTTGTGGAGATGATGTCACCTTTGTATTGTCAGATGGCATCAAACACACAGGTTAGTCATGGAGAGGAGTCTATAAGATGCCTCTCCATTACTAACCCCAAAGTCATATTGTAAATAAAAAAAAACACGCAGAATAAAGTATAATAGATGCGACTTTTCTGGGGCAGTTGCATGCTGCTATTTTTAAGCTGGTGGGGGGCATTATCCATGGTCCCTTACCAGCCTGAGGATACCAGCCCTTAGTTGTTTGCTTTAGCTTTGCTAGCTGTCAAAAATGGGGGGACTCTGTGCCATTTTTTAAAATTATTTATTTAAATAATTAAAAAAAAACAATCTATTTTTGATAACCATCTATGATAAAGCTGACAGCTCAGGGTGTCACCCCACAGTTGTCAGTTTCGCCATGCTGACTATCAAAAATAGAACAGACACCACATCATTGTTTTTATTTATTTATTTATAGAGCAGGCATGGGCAGATGAATACTCCCATCAGTGACGCCTGACAGTATGGGAGCCACAGCTCTCTGACCATATAATAATCTTACCGCTGATCAAAGACAGTGTTTGCCACGCTGTCATGCAGATAACAGCGTTGTAAAAAACGGATGTTCAGATCCCTCATTCATTTAAATGGGGTTCAGGTTTGGGTACTCTTCGGGTACCCAATCTGAACTTTTGTTCGGCTGAACCTGACGGACCCGAACATCCAGGGATTCGCTCATCACTAATGTCTTTAAATATCTGTATTACAAATTTGATATATTGATTATTATTGTACATTGGGTATGACTTTTGTATATATACCTTGTGCTTTATTAGTCTGCTGGTTGAGTTCTTTACCTACCAGAGCATCCTATTTGCATTCTTGCAGGTTGCACCTTCTCTTGGTGCCTGTGTATTGTATATGTTTTTTGATATTTTTGTGTATTTGGTCAGAAGACCCTTTAATACTGCATCACATAGTAAGTTTTAATGATTACTTTTCTTGCTGGATTAATACTATTTTATTGGTGGTCCTATCTGGTTTATCTGTATAGTGCTATTTTTACTGCAATGGTGAACAGCCACCAGCCAATCATAGGCCAGCAGTTGACATTGTCACGCACTTCCCCGGCGTATCACGTCACTGCCATGAAAAAGGAAGGATGCTGCTGGACTGAGATCAGGTGTGAAAATCTGCAATATTGTAGGACATGGAGACATGATAGATATGGGTCCAGGAGACATGATGAATGTGATGCCAGGAGGATGGAGACATGATAGATGTGATGTTACGAGGATGGTGACATAATGAATGTGAGGCCAAGAAACATGATAGAAACATTATACATGTGGGGCCAGGAGACACACTGGAGATATGTTGGATGTGGGGCCAGGAGACATGATAAAAACATGATGGATATGAGGCCAGGAGGATGGAGACATGATGAATGTGAGGCCATGAAACATTATGGAAACATGATGGATGTAGGGCTAAAAGACACACTGAAGATATGTTCGATGTGGGGCCAGGATATATGATATAGAACTAATGTATGTGAGGCCAGGAGGATGGAGACTTGATAGAAACATGATTGATGTGGGGCCATAAAAATGGAGACATCATAGATGTGAGACCAGGAAACATGATGGAGACATGATAGATGTGGGGCAAGGAGGATAGAGAAATATTGGATGTGGGCCAGGAAAATGGAAATATGATGGATGTAAGGCCAGGAGACATGATGGATGTGGAGCCAGGAGGATGGAGATATATTGGATGTGGGGCCAGGAGGATGGAGACATAATGGATGTGGGCCATGAGGATGAAGACATGATGCATATGAAGCCAGAACGATGGAGACATGATAAATGTGAGGCCAGGAGTCATGATGGAGATATGATGGATGTGGGGCCAGGAGACATGTTGGAGACTTGTTGGACGTGAGGCCAGGAGGATGGAGACTTGACGAATGTTAAGCAAGATGAATGGAGAAATGAAGGATATGAGGCAAGGAGGATGGAGACATGATGAATGTGAGGCCAGGAGACATGCTGTAGACTTGTTGGATGTGAAGCACAAAGACATGGATATGAGTCCAGGAGGATGGAGATACAAAGGGTGTGAGACCAGGACAATGGAGACATGATGGATGTAAGGTCAAGAGGATAGAGACAAGTTGAATGTGATGCTAGGACACAAGATGGAGACATGATAGATGTGGGGCCAGGAGACATGCTGGAGACATGATGAATGTGAGGCCAGGAGACATGACGGAGACATGATGTATGTGGGGTCAGGAGCATGGAGACATGATGGACATGGGGTCAGGAAGATGGAAACATGATGTATGTGGAGCCAGGAGGATGGAGATATGTTGAATGTGGGGCCAGGAGGATGGAGACATAATGGATGTGGGCCATGAGGATGAAGACATGATGCATATGAAGCCAGAAGGATGGAGACATGATAAATGTGAGGCCAGGAGACATGATGGAGATATGATGGATGTGGGGCCAGGAGACATGTAGGAGACTTTGTGGACAGAGGCCAGGAGGATGGAGACTTGATGGATGTTAGGCAAGAAGAATGGATAAATGAAGGATATGAGGCAAGGAGGATGGAGACATGAAGGATCTGAGACCAGGATAATGTAGACAGGATAAATGTGAGGCCAGGAAAATGTTAGAAACATAATACTTGTGGGGCCAGGAGACACACTGGAGATATGCTGGATGTGAGGCCAGGAGACATGATAGAAACATGATGGATGTGAGGCCAGGAAACATTATGGAGACATGATGGACGGAGGGCTAGGAGACACGCTGAAGACATGTTGGATGTGGGCCAGGAGATATGATATAGACATGATGGATGTGGGACCAGTAAGATGGAGTCATGATGGATATGAAATCACAAGGCATGATGGATGTGGGGCCAGGAATTAGGATCGAAGCATGATGGATGTGGTGCCAAAAGATGGAGACATGATAGATTTGAGGCCAAGAGATATGATGGTGACATGATGGATGTGGGGCCAGAAGGATGGAGACATGATGAATGTGAGGCCAAGAGGATGGAGACAAGATGAATGTGAGGCCAGGAGACATGATGGATGTGGGGCCAGGAGGATGGAGACAAGATGGATGTGAGGCCAGGAGACTTGATGGAGGCATGTTGGATGTGGGGCAAGGAGGATTGAGACATGATGGATGTGAGGTCAGGAAGATGGAGACATGAAGGATGCGAGGCCAGGAGAATGGAGACATGAAGTATGTGAAGTCAGGAGCTTGGAGACATGATGGATATGGGGCCAAGAGGATGAAAAGATGATGGATCTGGAGCCAGGAAGATGGAGAAATGATGGATGTGAGGTCAGGAAGATGGAGACATGATGGATGTAAAACCACAAAGCATGATTTATGTGAGGCCAGGAGACATGATGGTGACATGATGGATTTGGGGCCAGGAGGATAGAGACATATTGCATGTGGGGCCAGGAGGATGGAGAAATGATGGATGTGAGGCCAAGAGACATGATGGATACATGATGGAGGTGGAGCCAGGAGGATGGACATATTATGGATGTGTGGCCAGGAGGATAGAGACATAATGGATGTGGGTCATGAGGATGAAGACATGATAAATGTGAGGCCAGGAGACATGTTGGAGACTTGTTGGACGTGAGGCGAGGAGGATGGAGACATCATAGATGTGAAGCCAGGATGATGGAGACTTGATGGATGTTAGTCAAGAAGTACGGAGAAATGAAGGATATGAGGCAAGGAGGATGGAGATATGATGAATGTGAGGCCAGGGGACATGCTGTAGACTTTTGGGATGTGAAACACAAAGACATGATGGATGTGAGTCCAGGAGGATGGAGACACGAAGGATGTGAGACCAGGATAATGGAGACAAGATGAATGTGTTGCCAGGGCACATGATGGAGACATGATGGATGTGGGGCCAGGAGACTTGCTGGAGACATGATGGATGTGAGGCCAGGAGACATGATGGAGGAATGTTGGATGTGGGGCCAAGAGGATGGCGACATGATGGATGTGACGTCAGGAAGATGGAGACATGAAGGATATGAGGCTAGGAGCATGGAGACATGATGTATGTGAGGCCAGGAGGAGGTAGACATGATGTATGTGAGGCCAGGAGCATGGATACATGAAGGACGTGGGGTCAGGAGGATGGAAACATGATGGATGTAGGGCCAGGAAGATGGAGACATGATGGATGTAAAGCCACAAGGCATGATGGATGTGAGGTCAGGAGTCATGATGGAAACAGGATGGATGTAGGGCCAGAAAGATGGAGACATCATAGAAGTGAGGCCAGGAGACACGATGGAGACATGATTGATGTGGGGCCCAAAAATGTTGCTAGTATGGTGCCCTGAAATTCCTGGTGGCAGCCCTGAGTGGAAGAACTAAAGACCCTTCTGGAGGACCAAGAAGGGGAAGATGCAGTCATGTTCATCAGCTCTTATCTGTCTGTGTCCGGTCAATCATTGATGCACCTAAAGATGCACCTACAGTGAGGTAAGAGGTCTAGGACAGGTGAGTAAAATGTGTTTTTTTAATTTTTACTTCTTTTCATCCATTTAATGGTGTCTGGAAAGATCATCTAGTTTACAGTAAAAAAAATATTTCCATCACAATTAGGGCACATTTGATTTGGACAATTTAAAATTTGCTGGTGTTAGGCACCAGGATTCTCCCACTGCACGGGGTGAATTCCAAGCCTCGTCTGCCTCTGCGGTCTCCCATCCAGTTTCGTTCACTGTGGGTGCTGCTCAGTGAAGACATCAGTCCCAGTATCATGGT
>JARQOD010000003.1:560583130-560772783 GCA_033576555.1 Oophaga sylvatica
GACTGACAGCAGAAGTAATAGGTTAACAGGTGCGGGCAGAGCTCCGCTCCACCTCTAGCTGTTAGAGACACATGATGGCTGATCAAATCAGCAGGCTTGGTGTGCAAGTCTGCATCAAAGGCAAGGACACGGTGTTAGGGTCTGCAGAATGCACCAGTTAAATATAAATAGTGGGTGCGTTCGCAGCCCGGGGTCCTCCGTGCAGGCAGAGCCTGCTGCTAGTAAGATGGTGGTATAGGCGAACTCTGTTACTTCACAGAGTCACAAATATAAATACGGTGGCACTATATAGCGGTATAAGCGAACTCAGTTACACCACAGAGTCGCTGAGGTAGAGACGCAGAGATAGGTACTGTGTCCTGTTAACTCCACAGGGATACACAGATAACTGCTTTGCGGATAGCAGTCCATGGTCATGCAGTCAGAAAAGCAATCAAGCAATCTCCTCAACGGAGAAGCCGGTATTCTAGGGGCTTATTTCCGCCAAGCCCTAACCACATGCACACAAATCTCCTCACCGGAGGTGCCGGTATTCTAGGGGCTTATTTCAACCAAGCCCTAACCACATACATGCATGAACACACTGGCGCAAAGCACATAATGCAATTGACACTAGCGCATGGCCTTGCGGCTGTGCAACCCTTTTATAGCAGCAGCAACTGCAAGACCTTCCTGGAAGAACCAATGGAAGCCTGCCCCAGAACTCAAGCAGGTTCAGGACCTTTCAGGAGAACCAATGGGAGTCGCTGCAGTAGCTGAGCATGTGACCCCTGATCTCCTATGAGAGATCTTAACCTGGGCATGCTCAGAAAGGAAAGCACAGGACTTAGTCCCAATTGAGACAGCTTGTCGATGACCTGCACTAGTTACAATGGCAGGACCTGGAGTGGCAGCAGTCATCCTCTGCACAGCACTAGACTGAGCGAGACGCTGGGACTGACGTCTCTGCTGAGCAGGTTCCACTGCGGCTGGAGATGGATGGGAGACCGCAGCGGGGATAGCTCGAGATTCCCCTTGTGCAGGAGCGGGAACTCAACCCCTAACACACGGACCTTTGACGTAAATGTAGTGAAAATCATGAAGATGTTAAAATGTTCTTGTTTGATGCAAACCTCTTCTGACTACAGATTCCCTATGACTGTACAAGAAGCTTGTGTTAGACCCCATGAACAATGAGAATAAATAATCATTCATTAGAAAGGATATTAGCTCAGCTACGTGTAGCGACTTCATTACTACAATCCTTTGTCCATGACCTAGAATCTCTTCTTCTTTGTGATCTTTTTGTCAATGCAATCCAACTATCACCTATGAACAGAGTTCTTAATAATGTCACACAAAAGATTCTTATCATTGTTCTGCTTAATTATAGCAAGACGTGGAAAACAATTTACAAATTAGCAGTATTAGCATGAGTAATACTTTCCTACCACTGGTGAGAGATCTAAGGATCCATTTCACTATGGTTAAGTTATTTATTGTGCAGTCAAGTGTTATATGTCATTAATAAGTGTGAATTTCAGATTTGAGATGTAATGACTGCTGCGGTGTATTGTTCTAACAATCAGTATTATCAAACTAGAGAGCAAAGTAAATCAATAAGTAATAAAACCATGTAATTTTTGCAAAAAATTCTTGGGGAGACCTATTAAAACTAGTGCAAAAAAAGTGGAGTAGTTGCCCGTAGCAACCAATCACATTTACGGTAATCACTGACATTTTATAAGGTCTCTGATAAATGAGAGTAGGGTTATGAATAGTTATTATAGGACATCCCTCGACTCTCTATGTCATGGAAGAGACATCAAAAAGATGCTAAATTTGTAGCAAGTGGTATTTTTTCAAAAAGTGGGCAGGATTTAATATAAGGGTTGATGCAAAACAACACAACCCAAAGTTAAGGATCTTAAAAAAAAGGTACATATACAATTGATTACAATAAAATTACCTTTATTCAAATATTACTGGCAAACGGTAGCACTATAACAAATGTGCCCGTACTTGGAAAATATAAAAACTAAATGAATATATATATTAAAAAATTACCATAGCTAATATATGAGCTAATATAATATATACATACCTTTGAATTTTTTTTAAAGAGAAAATATATATATGTACACTTTACAGCCTGCTGTTTCTTTGCTCATATATTAGCTATGGTAATTTTTTTAATGTATATATTCATTTAGTTTTTATATTTTCCAAGTACGGGCACATTTGTTATAGTGCTACCGTTTGCCAGTAATATTTGAATAAAGGTAATTTTATTTTAATCAATTGTTTACGTTCAATAGTTTTTTATTGAAAATTTTTTGGTTATTGCATGTACAATAAAGCATATAACTGGGCATACAGGAGACCATACGTTGTAAAACAGTAAGAATAAACAAGACAAGATATGGACTAACTAGGTATACAAACAATAAACATAAGGAAAGGATTTGGTAATAGAAAGGAAGGGGAGGTAATATCGGTAAGAAGAACCATTTCTTGCGTTTCGTTTAGAGATCCCTTAAGGGTGACCTGTTGAGACAGGATGTAATGAGTCTTTGCAATATTTGGACCATGGGGCCCAAGTGCGGTTGCATAGTGTTACGCAATTATTGCGGATAGCATATAAACGTTCCAGTGCGTGATGTTCTTTAAGTCGAGAGGTCAGCTCAAGCATCGATGGTATGGAAGCAGTTTTCCAGCGTTGGGCTAACATTACTTTAGCTACCATTAGAGTGTGTGCTACAAACCTGCGGAATTTTAGAGGTACCGTGTCGATCTCCAGCAGGCATAATGCTATGTGAGGAGAACGCTGTATTCTCAAAGATGTCACCAAATCTAGTAAGTTGAAAACCTCTCCCCAGAAGCACAAAACTCTAGGGCAGCTCCAAAATATGTGGAATAAGGAGCCCGTCTCTCCACAGTTCCTCCAACAGCAATCAGAGGTTCCGGGAAACAATCTGGCCAGCCTCTCAGGAGTGTAATACCAGCGTGACATGCACTTCATATGCGATTCTTGAAGCGTCATGGAGAGCGACGCTTTTTTAGCCCATTTAAACGCAAGTTCCCACTGAGTCTCAGAATACAGTCTTCCTAGGTCAATTTCCCAACTGAGGATATGGGTTCGTTTAGTAAAGTGAATGGAGTCGTTAAATATTGCATATAAGTGCTTAGTTGTAGCAAAGTGAGGTTGGGGGTTAGTACCCAAGATAAGGTTCCAGAGGGTCAGAGGAACCCGCGTATCAAGCTTATTACCAGAGAGGATATAGGATCTAGCCCTTCGAATATGGAATGCGGTTAGATGTGGCATGTGTCTTGTAAATTGCATTGTGGCTACATCTCCCCAAGTTTGCAGGCCAAGTTCCCCCCAGCTCCGGGTGTCTAAGTCTGGAATACACTGATGAAGAAGTGCGATCGGTAATGCTGTCGCAGAGACTTGTGTATCATATCTCAACTTGGATGTTAATAAGACCCAACTACGTAGAGACGCTTTCACTACATGTGAAGCTGGTGGAGGAAGAGTTTTGTCTACAATGTTAACTAACAAATGCAAGTGTAAGGCTAAGTTCACACGTTGCGGAATTGCCGCGGAAATTTCCGCGGCAATCCCGCACTTCTCCAGCAGGAAATACGCACGTTTTTTGTATGCTGATTCCCGCCAGAATAATAGCGTTTTGCAAGCGTAATTAGCTTGCAGAATGCTAGCGTTTTCCAAGCGATCTGTAGCATCGCTTGGAAAACTGATTGACAGGTTGGTCACACGAGTCAAACATAGTGTTTGACAAGTGTGACCAACTTTTTACTATTGATGCCGCCTATGTCGCATCAATAGTAAAAAGATCTAATGTAAAAATAATAAAAAAAATAATAAATAATGATATTCTCACCTTCCGGCGGCCCCCGCAGCCTTCCCGCGGCCCCCGCAGCCTTCCCGCCTTCAGCGACGCTCCCGGCAACTCCGGTCCCAAGGATGCTTTGCGACAAATCACACCGATGACGTACATCTCGCGAGACCGCTATGCCATCTGGGTGATTCTCGCAAAGGACTCTTGGGACCGGAAGTTGCCGGGAGCGTCGCTGAAGGCGGGAAGGCTGCGGGGGCCGCGGGAAGGCTGCGGGGGCCGCCGGAAGGTGAGAATATCATTATTTTTTATTTAAATTATTGTTTTACCAGGGATATGGTACCCAGGGCCTGGAGGAGAGTCTCCTCTCCTCCAGACCCTGGGTACCACCGCACATGAACCGCTTACATTCCGCAAAATTAATGAACATGTTGCTATTTTTTCCGCAAAGCGTTTTTTTCGCGGAAAAAAAAACGCAACATGTGGCCAAAACATGCGGAATCAATTAACATGTATAGGATGCTTAATGCTTGCGTTTTTATCGCGTTTTTACCGCGGAAAACCGCGGAAAAACCGCGAAAAAAACGCAATTATTCCTGATCGTGTGCACTTAGCCTAATGGTCTTGAATGATTTAAGACTAATTCTATGGTCGGCCAAGAGGAGTGTGTAGATTGCATCCACCAGTGTCTAGTTTGACGTATAATCGTAGCGTGGTAATATGCGTGTAAATTGGGGACGCCCGCCCCTCCATGGTGACAAGACATTCTCAAGACTGAGGAGGCCACCCTGGGTTTCTTCCCTGCCCATATAAACCCCAACATTTGTGATGAGAGCCTTGTTATATATTTCTTTGGTATCGGGAGATTAAGCGTTCTATATATATATAGGATTTTAGGAAAGATCATCATCAAATAGGATACGATCCGACCCATCCATGATATGTCTGTTTTTGAGAATGTGTCTAAAGTCTCCTGAATATCCTGTATTAGGCCATTCATATTTTGTAACACTGTCTTGTGAAATGGTAAGGTAAGCTTAATACCTAGGTACGTTATCGTAGTATCCTGCCATTTGAAGGGGAACTCAGCGAGTATCGCAGCCTTAAGTTGGGGATCAATGTGTACCCCCATGAGGTGTGATTGGTGTAGTTGAGTTTGTAGTGAGATATCCGCCCAAATTCGTCTAGGGTGTTACAGGCTGATCGTAGGGAGGTTAACGGGTCGGTTAATAGGAGGACAATATCATCTGCATACAGACTTATTTTGTGTTGTCTACCAGAAATTGGGATACCTCTAATAGTCTGATCCAATCTGACTCTCTCCGCCAATGGTTCCATGATGAGAACAAAGAGGAGAGGAGACAGGGGACAACCCTGACGGGTGCCGTTCGTTATGTAGAATGATTGCGATAAAGTGCCATTAATAAGCACCTTAGCGGATGGGCAGGAATATAAAGCTTCGATGTAGTGTAAAAAGTCGTTCTCGAAACCAAATCTGCGCAAAGTGTGGAACATAAATCCCCAATGAATTCTGTCGAACGCCTTCTCCGCATCCAACGAGAGAAGCAAAGAAGGCGCCCGACCCCTCGAAGCAAATTGAAGCAAGCTGAGGACACGTCGTGTTGCGTCTGATGTTTGGCGTCCCGCCACAAATCCTGTCTGATCAGTATGGATCAGCAGTGGTAAAATGTTAGATAGCCTGATGGCTAGTATTTTAGCGTATATTTTAGTATCTGAATTCAGTAGCGATATGGGTCTAAAGTTTCCAGGTTCGTTAGGGGATTTCCCAGGTTTAGGAATCGCAGTTATTGTCGCTTCTAAAAACTCAGACGGGAAAGAAGCGCATTCACAAGCTGAGTTTAGCATGTTAGTCAAATGCGGCGCAAGTAATTCAGAGAAGGTTCGGAGATATTCATTCGAGTACCCGTCAGGGCCAGGTGATTTGCCCAATTTAGACATATTGATGGATTGCAAGGTTTCAGTCACCGAGATTGGGGCATTTAGCATAGAGGCCGATGAAAGGGATAGTTTCGGTAGGTCAATTTGAGATAAAAAAGAGTTAATGGCTAGGTCTGTAGGTTGTATAACTCCCGGGGAATCTTTGAGATTGTATAACTGTTCGTAATATTTACGAAACGACTCCGCTATTTCCATAGGGTGTGTGATTGACGAGTTAGGGCATTGGGAATTTTTTAGTGAGAACACCGTACTACGGATTCGCCTTTGTTTTAGTTTGGATGCCATGTATCGAGAGGTTTTATTAATTGACCCGTAGTGTGTTGCACGCATGGTGCGTATGTATTTATCATGTTGGCTAAACAGATGAAGTTGTAAATTATGTCGATGGGTCATCAGACTTCGATGATTATTCAATGTTGGTTGTGAAGTGATTTCATTCTCAGCTAATTGGACTTTCAGCAATAAACTATCCAGCTGACTCGTTAGTGCCTTTTTCCTCTGAGCTCCCATTTGGATGAGGTGTCCCCGCATGACAGCCTTGTGAGCTAACCATAATATCGAGGGAGTAACGTCAGGAGTAGCATTAACACTAAAGTAGTCTGCTATATGCTGTCGTATGCGAGTCGCATATGAAGAATCGGTGTACAGTGCCAGGTTATTTCGCCATTGCCTCGTCGTTGATGCATTGGTACGCGGAGACCACTCCAGCGTTATCGGCGCATGGTCCGACCACGCGGCCGTCCCTACCGTAGCAGACTTAGCATCTGGCAATGCCCAACGATCCACAACAAACATGTCAATGCGTGAAAAGGTGCGATGTCGAGCTGAGTAGAAGGAGTAAGCCCTAGAGCTAGAGTTAAGGCATCTGTATGTATCGTATAGGGAGTGTGATCTTAACCATTGTTGGAGACATGGGACATGCCGGGATCTAGGATTGGAAGAATCTAACGACCCATCAGCTATCATGTTGAAGTCCCCTCCCATAAGCAGACTTCCCTTCGCCATTACTCGGACTTTACGCATTACCCTGTTTAGGAAACGAATTTGTCGTAAATTCGGTGCATATATATTAACCACAGTGACCATTTTGTTCTGTAGCAGTCCCACCAATATTATAAAACGACCTGCAGGGTCAATGTAGGAAGATTCGCATTGAAATGACACGTCAGTGGAGAACAAAATAGCGACGCCTGCCTTTTTCTTCTCCTGAGAGGCTAGGAAAATCTGCGTGTATTTAACGCTGCTAAAGAGGGGCATTTTAGTACGAGAAAAGTGAGTTTCCTGCAGAAAAAGTATATCTGCTTTAAGTCTACCTGCCTCTCTCCAAAGATAAGAGCGCTTATAAGGGGAATTCAGTCCCCTTACGTTGAGGGATACCAAATTAAGCGACATATTGAGATATCATAATTTGCTTACCGCACCGCAAGGCCGAACCTAGGAGTAAATGAAATTTGGATATTGCGGTCTCAAGGCGAGATATGCTGGGTAATTCCATTTCGGCAGCGCAAGAAGGGTTTGGGATGTGAAGTAGATCTTTGGGTAATACTAGGGATAGAAACATAAGGAGGGGGACACAACGAGTAAAGGCATTACAAAAGCAGTGTAACTGAGTTAGATCATAAAAGATCAATCGAAGGTACATATCGATACTCAAATATGCTCCTCGACCGAAAATCTCCAGGGGGAAGGAGTTCAAATGGCCTTCTAATGAGGCCTCAAAAACTAGTAGGCTAGCCCGTATTGACGGTCCCAAGTAGCTAGCCGCTGTAGAGAGAACTGCGTCGATTTTTAGCTCGACCGGATCAGCGTGGGGAGCTCTGGGTTTGCCAATCTTGCGTCGGCTTAGGAGGTTTCTGGATCGCAGTCTGTAGTTGCAGGTCAATCTTCACACCCCAACTTTTTGCCAAGTCGCATCCTTCCTTCAGTGAGTGAATGATATGTAGGGTATCTTCATGGCGCACCAAGAGTTTCAGTGGAAAACCCCATTTGTACTGTATAGAAGCTGCTCTGAGAGCGGAGGTCAGGGGCTGGAGGTTTCTTCGTGCTTGCAAGGTGGCTTGAGATAAATCAGTATATAGCTGTAATCCCAAGTATGGCGTGGGGAATTCCTTCATTTTCCTGGCTGCAAGTAATATTCGTTCTTTAATATGGAAAAAATGTACTCTGAGCAATACATCCCTCGGCACATTTGGCGGCAAAAATTTGGCTCTAGGAAGCCTATGTATTCGATCGATAATAAGATCGCGGTCGGTGGCTTCTGGGATAAAAATGCGGAACAAATCTACCACATAGTCCTGAAGGTCTGATGAGAGAACCGACTCTGGCACTCCTCTTATTTTAATATTATTTCTGCGATGTCTATCTTCGATATCTGCCATCTTGGATTTTAGATATTGCACTTCGTCATGTAATGCATAGTGGGAGTCTATGAGGGCGTTGTGCGATCCTATTACCTCCTCCATTTTGTGTTCCACTGTGTTAACTCTGTATGACACATTGTCTACAGATGCTTCCACTGCGGCTTGTAGTTTATCCAGTTTACCTTGTATTGAACCGCTCAAGGCTACGATTAGCTCCTTTATATACGCTTCTGAGGCAGGTTGATTAGAAGCTGGAGCAGAGAATGCCGCATTAAGTTCTGATTGTGACTCACCCACAGGAGTCTCCGTACGTAGTTTTTGCTTCTGAGGGCTGGAGGAAGGAGAGGAGTCAGTCGTTATGTCTGAAGCGTCTTGCGTCGCCATCTCTTCCTCCTGCTCAGTTGCGACTGTGAGCTTTTGCACCCGCGATCGGTGTTGGGATGAACGTAGAAATTGGCCGGAGTGGTCGGGTGTTACCGGCGGTGAGTGTGGTGGTCTCAGCGTTGGAGAGCTGTGTTGCAGGGCTGCAATGCGGCCACGGGTAATGGCAGCTGTAGGTGTCTTCTTAGGTGCAGGTTTCCCGCGTCCCGGCGCCATGTTAGATCCTCCGTCACTAGGCCCAGCAGGATAGAAGTCCGTGAGGCGCTTCAGCTGATTGCCCGATCCTTTCCTTTTGGACATCTGGGTACTCCTTGTTCTCTCCTTCGTCACAAGGGACCGACTAGTCGTGCTTAGTAAAGCTGAAAATAGTCAGCTATGAGGCCAGGAACAGAGCGCTCAGATTAGCACGTCTTGCTCTGTAGGCGGTAGCCACGCCCCCCGTATTTTAATCAATTGTATATGTACCTTTTTTTAAGATCCTTAACTTCGGGTTGTGTTGTTTTGCTTTAATGTTCCGAATTGTCTGCCAATCTTTTTTCTAGCATCTATACCCTCTATTTATTGGTATATGATAATTTTTCTTCTTTCCATTAAGTCTATTGATCTAGGGGTTTAGATTTTCGTTTCTTTTATAAGGGTTGATGGTCTATTGCTAAGCAACATATTTTCCATAATGTATTCCAGAACACAGCATACCTTTTAGTTGAAACCTACACTAGTAAATGGCATTTATTAGAATTAATGGGATTTAAATAGCATCATCAGCTCGTGTGTGAAAATCGAATTGGCCAGCAAGGTGAGCAAGACTGTCCTTCTTTTCTTCCTTCCCATCATCATTCTTTTAGCCAGGCGGCATCCATAACTGATACCCAGTCATTTTCTTCATCATAATCACCATCGACATCATCATTTACTGCTTGTTATACTTTGACTATGTTTCCTTCTGTGTGCGTTATCCATTAATGAATCTGTGGGCAGAAACCAAAATAAGCACCAAGTAATCTGCTTCTGTGTCAACTGAACGTTCCCTGGCCAAGTTGCTTTATTATTAGTGATTAGTGTTGAGCGATACGATAATGTAAATATCGGCTATCGGCCGATATTAGCTCTATCGGCCTTTCGATAATTCGTTTCGATATTTTCGTCTTATCGAATACCGGAATCGGATTTGTCACTGTCACTGTCTGTGTCCGTCGGTCGGGTCTGTCACTGTCAGTGTCCGTCGGTCGGGTCTGTCAGGAGTCAGCGGCACTTACCTGGCAGAAGATCTCCGGCGGTCACGTCCTGGACTGCTTCATGGCCGCCATCCTCTTCTCCCGGCGGTCACATGCAGTTTCTCGCGATAACTGCAGTGACTACTGGGTAATCCCGGCCGTAAAGCAGTCAGTCCGATGACGTCACCGCCGGGGAAGCAGGTAATCAGCTGTGCTGCGTCGCAATGACAGGCTCTGCCTGTCATTGCGATGTAGCAGAGCTGGATCGTCGTGGGACTGTCGTTACTATGGACTGCGTCGGACAGGTGGTATACTGTTGGTTTGTTTTTTTTCTTTTTTTACAGGAGATCGATGGCGTCGCAGGAATGAGAGTACAATAAAAGAAATGAAAACTGTGTTGTCTCTTTTATTTCATTAAAAGACTTTTTTCTTGATTTGTCTTTTTTTTATGCATTTAATAACTTTGGGATTAATAATGGATCGGTGTCTTATTGACGCCTCTCCATTATTAACCGGGCTTATTGTCACCGTGCAATCAACAGTGACATTAACCCCTTATTACCCCGCTTGCCACCGCTACAGGGCAAGTGGGAAGAGCCAGGTAAAGTGCCACAATTGGCACATCTTTTGATGCGCCAAATGTGGGGCTGCTGTAGCCTGGTATTATCAGGCTGTTGAGGGCCAAAATCCATGGGCCTTGACAGTCTTTTAATACCAGGCCGCAGCAGTCTGCATTTTACTTGGCTGGTTAACAAAAATAGGGGGACCCCACGCCAATTTTTTTCGAGGGATCCCCTATTTTTGTTAATCAGCCAAGATATGCAGACTGCTGTGGCCTGGTATTATCAGGCTGGCAAGGTCCATGGATCTTGGCTCCTTAACAGCCTGAAAATCCAGGCCTCAGCGGTCTGCTTCATCTGGCTGGTTAACAAAAATAGGGGGGACTCCACGCCATTTTTTTTCGAGGGGATCCCCTATTTTTGTTAACCAGTTCCCTCTGACGTCACTGATTGTGTCCCTGGCTGACCTGAAGTGAAAGTGGAAAGCAATCAATTAAGCTTTCCACTTCCTCTCCTGTCAGCCAGGAGAGGAACTCATTCATTTGGGGGGTTTACTGTGAGGCTGCAGCATTAGCTGCGGTCCCTGCAATAAAATTAACCCTTTCTGATGGATTACACCGTGGGACCTGACTGTACATCGGATTGGTAAGAATAATTTTGCTTTATTATTTTATTTTTATTACAGGAAATGGTTTTAGCAGGTAAATAAAATATGGTCAAAAACTGTGTGATTATTTCATTAAACTTCTTTTTTATTAAAGTGTGTGTGTTTGATTTTTCTTTCATACAATAGGATTAATAATTGATAGTTGTCTGATTGACAGCTCTCAATTATTAACCTGGCTTAAAGTGACCTTTCAATTGCAAGGTCATTTTAACCCCTTATTAACCCATTCGCCACCGCTACAGGGCAATGGGAATAGACGGGCAAAGTGCCAGAAAGGGCAAATCTAATTAGAGATTTGCCCTTTCTGGGGTGTCTGGGGGCAGATGTTAGTAGCCGGGGGGGGCCAAAAAAATGGTCCCTCTCTGGGCTATTATTATCTGCCCCCACTCACTGGCTTTGTCTGTCTGGTTGCGAAAATAGGGCGGGAGCCCACGCATTTTTTTTCAGCAATTTTACACCTCATATATATATATATACATGTCATTGAATTTGTGACACATATATATATATTTATATTTATAGTTCATACACTTCTACATAGTATAATAGCCGCTAATTCAATTGCCGGCTTTTGTGAAAATGCAGAACCCGACATGAAATGACACTTGGTTTACATAGAGTTAACCATGTCTTTTCATGTAGTTTGATATCTGATTTGCACAAACAATTACATGAGTGTAAGTGTGCAAAATTTCACACCTGTAGGGGTTAATTAAAGGTGTAAATTCGTAGCAAAAAATGTCCATTTTTTTTACAACGAATTTACACCTTTAATTAACCCCTACAGGTGTGAAATTTTGCACACATAGACTGATGTAATTGTTTGTGCAAATCAGATTGCAAACGACATGAAAAGACATGGTTAACCCTATGTACACCAAGTGTCATTTCATGTCGGGTGCTTCTGTCTTTTCACAGAAGCCGGCTTTACCCGGCAATTGAATCAGAGGATATTTTACTATGTAGAAGTGTATAAACTATACATATATGTATATATATGTCACAATGACATGTATATATATATATATATATATATGTATTCTATGTGTGTATATTTAGTGTTTACAAGGAAATAAAGGTTTTTTTTAGTTGCGATATTTAGTTCCCATAGATTTACATTGGACTTCCGGTATCGAAATCGGATATCGACGATATTTAGTGCTATCGGCGATACAATTTCGATACGATATTTTTAGATATCGAGCACTATCGCTCAACACTATTAGTGATTGTCAAAACACCATCCCCACCATCATGCTTGGTGGTGGCAGTATAATGCTGTGGGGAGGCTTTTCTTCAGCAGGGACAAGAAAGGTGGTCAGAGTTGTTGGGAAGAGTGATGGAAATAAATATATTTATTTTATTTATTTTGCTCATTTATATAGCGCCATTAATTCTACAGTGCTTTACAGACATTACTGGCAATGTCCCCGACGGGGCTCACAATCTAAATTCCCTATCAGTATGTCTTTGGAATATGGGAGGAAACAGGTGTACCTGGAGGAAACCCACACAAATAAGGGGAGAACATACAAACTCCTTGCAGATGTTGTAGTTGCTAACCACTGAGCCACTGCGCCGCCCAGGTTAATCCTGGAAGATAACCTCCTGGAGGCTGAAAAAGACTTGAGACTGGGACACAGGTTCACCTTCCACCAGGACAACAACCCTAAACATACGGTCAGATATACAGTACAATGGAATGATTTAGATCAACACATATTGATGTATGTGAATGGCCCAGTCACAGTCCAGACCTAAATCTTTGAGAATTGAGAAATTTCAATACTTGAAAATTGCTGTTCACAGACGCCTCCATCCAATGTCACTGATCTAGAGCTAGTGTGCAAAGAAGATTGGGCAAACATTTCAGATTGGAAAGTTGGTAGAGACTTACCCCAAAAGATTGCTGCAGTAACTGCTATAAAGGTGGTCCTAAAATTGCTGACTCAGAGTAGCTGAAAATGAATGCATGTCACAATTTTCTGATTTATATTTTTAAAATATTTAAAAAACAATGTATCATTTCCTTTTTTTCGCCATAGACGTAACTATGTGAGTCTCCCAATTGATAGTAGGATTGTGTTTAATCAACCAGGCTTACCCAACACAATTTTAGCTGACAAGGACAGTAGAACCATAAATGAAGTAGATTCTGTGTTTAGCACCCCCACATTCATGCATACATTCTCAACTTTAGAAGTAATATGAGTCTGAATAAGAGAACTATCAAGTGCAGCCACTTGAACAGGATAACCAAGAGCTGTAACAATATACCCACTCTCGCCAGAAAATTCACTGTCAATGAGATCTAAGGCGGAACCTGAGTCAAAAAATGCAGAGGTACAGTAACTATAACTCTAGATGTGGTAGCCAAAGACACCTGTAATAAACAACCTGTAGTCTGCATCTGAGACAGCCTCAAACCTCCAGAAACATTGTTCCTACATATAACAGACTCTTTTCTTTTCTTTCTCCGTAGCCTTAGAAACTCTTTTTAGTATCTGATACACTAAATCAGGGTTCCCCAACTCCAGTCCTCAAGGCCCACCAACAGGTCATGTTTTCAGGATTTCCTTTGTATTGCACAGGTGATGCAATTATTACCTGGGCAATTCTAAGGAAATCCTGAAAACATGACCTGTTGGTGGGCCTTGAGGACTGGAGTTGGGAACGCTGCACTAAATCACATGACCCATTCCACTGTAGTACAGACAGAAAATAGGTGCCTCTAGTTTTACTCCCTCAATTTAAGCTATTATGATTTGGTAACTGAGGAGGACAGGAGCAAAACAGCAAGGCAGCCAAACACCTGAAAGGTTGGGAACTTATGGGGTGCAGATCCCTGAACTAACCGCACAACTAGAAGCAGCCATGGAGCGTACCTACGGTGATCCTAGACGCCTCGGCACAGCCGGAGAGCTAGCTACACCTAAAGACAGAAACAGGAAAGCTAACTGCCCCGGAGTAGAGCCCCAAAGGAATAGGCAGCCCCCAAACATATAATGGTGGTTAGACAAGATGAAACACAAACGCAGACAGAAAATAGAGTGATCAAATGCAGGGGCCAAACACTGACTAAATAGGACAGGAAAGAACAGAATAGTATCTACAACCCAGCAAAACCCTAGCAAAACTTCCAACACTTCTGATTACAAAAATGCTGAGACCACACGATCTCACCACCCACTAAATCAGATCTCAGTATGAACAAGGCTAACCCGCAGCCACTCAAAAAGTAGGGAAAAAGCAATTGAACAAATAGCAGTGGCTAAAGAAAAACAGAGAGTTGCACAGGCCTCAGGAGGGGAACCGGCTAACCTCCACAAAGGAGCAGACAAAAATGGAAATAGCAAACACAATAGAAACAAGCAGAAAATATCTTATCTGAAAGTAGCAGACGAAAGCAAGACACCAGCAGACTTCCAAATGAACCAGGAAACAGCAATTGTTCACCGGCGAGGATCATGGGAAGGCAGCTCCCTTATATCAGCCCAGTCAGAGACTCTTGATTGCCAGCTATCGCTGCCAGGTGAGGAGGCCTCGTCATTAGATACAACTTCAGTACCGTTATCAACCACCAGAGGGAGCCTCAGCTCAGAAATTGTCTCCAACACGTTCATAACAGTAAGCTCTGCAGGCCACGATCTTCATAAATACTCAGTAGGAGTCTCAGTAAGAAGAAAAAATCATTGAGGTAATTAGTTCTTAATAAATTTGTCACATGTTTAGGATTCTCATTGTCCAAGATCTGAATTTTACTCCAGTGTTTACAACACTTTCTGGCATATATTATAATGAATCCAGTGTTGGAGTGGAGTGCCAAGGGCCAAGCAGTAAAATTGACTTTGGGAGTCCATGTTCAGCTGCATGCAAATATCATACTATCCTCTGTACAAATTTGCCTATGCTTCTGTAAAATAATAAACTTGATAGTTTGGTAAATGAATGCTGATTTGTTGTGAATATCTGTAAATCGTAAATCCAGCATATTGTGCTAACTATTGCTCATATAGAGGAATCGGGCGCTGACTAATGCACAGGGGCCTACCGGGGAATTCATATGCTTCTCTATTGGCCAGTCCACGTTTGAATTAATTTGTTTGGCCACAGCTGATCATGCTCTCCCATTAAGCTCCAGCCACAAAAATGGTGATTATAATTAAAAATTGCCCTTAATTTTGAAAAAAAAATTAAGATTTTATTTTTGTGGCAAAATTGTCCCACTGTAGCATTAACCTTAAGTAAAATGTTGTGACTTGTAAAATAAAGAATCATCACATATTTACAAAGAGCTTTAGTGTTTGGTTATTCTGAGCTAATTCGGCTATGTGTCCTTGTAAAGGGTCTGTGCAAGTAGCTTTGCAGTGTGTGTATATAACCTAAGTGTGTGTTAGAGTTTGCGGATTGCACTAATTAAAAATAATAAAGTGCAATCGCAACCCAGGGTCCACAATGGAGTGATGTAAACCTGCCGCTAGTGAGCAATGGCGAAACTAAACAGTGGGCGATTACCTGACCGCACTGTGTTAAATGTCACGCAGTGTGAACAGTTCTCAGATTACCTGCTCGTTAATGAACAGAGTAGTACTGCTAAAAGAAAGTAAGAAGCTAAACCCTGTTAAACATCACAGGAAAAATGACTTATGGATTGAGCTCGCTTTGCCAATAAATGTGCAAACCGCACACGTGTACAAAGCAGATGCAGAGACAGAAACAGAACTCATGATGCTAAATGCAAGACCCTGTCACTTTCACTGCGAGTTAACGCAAGTTGGACTTGCTCTGTAACTCGACTGTGCTAACCGCACACATGAAGGAGACAGATGCTAAGCCAAGGGAAAGTTACCCACTACTAACTCTATCTGCTAACGTCAGCACTCTCAGTGTATTGAGTGACACGTGCAAACCAAGTAGTAGAGTGTTCACTCACATACACCACACAAAAGTGATACTAGTGAGCCCGCGGGCGCGATGGGAGCCGTTTAAACCCTAAGCTCCACCCCAAACATTCACGTGTAGTTGGCCGTGACATCGACCGTGGGCCAATCCGGAGCTGCCACATCACCAGAGCAGCTGACATCCGACAAACAATGAGCAGATGCAACATCACGGACATGCTCAGTAAGGTGATCTCTGGACTTAGACTCCGGAGCGCAAGGTTGCCCCAGTCTATCACTGGTTACTATAGACTTGGCTGGAGAGCCAGCAGCAACCAAGCGAACACCACAAGTCTGAGCAAGAGCTGGGACCGACGTCTATACTGAGCAGCACCCGCCGCGGCCGGGCCAGAATGAGAGACCGAGAAGCCAGATAATGCTTGGGATCTATCCCGTGCAGCTGGAAAATCTCGACGCCTAACAGTGTGTGTCTACATGGGATTGGTCCACAACTTTGGTATTTAGCTTTTCCACATGCATTAAAATTAGGTCTCGTATGTTTGTACAGAGAACCAGAGAGATCAGTCTCCAGGGTGTGGATATTATAACTCCCCTTTTATTATATTGTGCATTTAGAGGGGACATGCAATAATTTTGTCAGGAGACTTCTGGTAATTGCCTGTGGCATATCTTTTTATGGAACAAAAACAAGGAATGATATGATTTACAGATTTTGCATTGCTAAAATAAGAATATGTACATATAAATCATTGCAACAGTGTAATTTTATTATATGTCAAGTACACATCTTATTCATAGAGAGTTATTGTTTTATACTTATTGTAATCAGGATTATTTTTACTAAATTAATGTATAAATCATATATAATTTGGGTATACATTTAACACCCATATACTGATTTTCTTTGATTTTGAGCTTTTCAAGTTTTAGTCATCTTGCACGTTTATTGGTCCAACCACCACATGAACCTCCTCATGGTGATAGGTGTCAGCTGCTCTTTTACGTCTTCTTAGACATCCTTGATGGCAGCGAGAGTTGGGGCTGCTCTCCTTGCACACTACAAGCTTGCACTGAATGTATACAGTGGAATGTCTCTTTGAAAAGCTGAAAGCATTGAATCCAAAGCGGACTACGTTGTTTGAACGGGACTGGTAGGTTCTATAATCTTGAACTCTGGAACACCTAAAATAACAAGACATATTGTTAATGTTCATTATTATGATATGAAATAATCATTTTTACAGGGTGGAAACATTCTGCCGAGAGGCATTGAAAACATGTTAACATTTTAAAATCATTCTCTTATGTATATTTCATAGCGATTTGGTAAGTTAGCAATGTCATGCTTGTATCTGAATTAAAATTGATAAAGTTCATTGGATTGAATTGTGACATTTGTCCATCAATTTGCTCAAATTTGTTTTGAGCGAAAATTGTAACTTTCTTGGCACAGTTACAAAAGAAAGAAGGAAAAAGATAAGAGAAGAACGTAAAGGAGAGGGAAAGACTTTTGAAAAACAAAATACTGTTATTTTCGATATTGCTGTTGTTGTTACCATTGAAAAAGTCAAAACATTCAAAACCCAAACCTAAATCCCCCGTCACACTAAGCGAGATTGCTAGTGAGATCGCTGCTGAGACACAAGTTTTGTGATGCAACAGCGACCTCAGCAGCGATCTCGCTACGTTTGACACGTAGCAGCGACCAGGCCCCTGCTGTGAGATTGCTTGCTCGTGTCGGAATGGCCTGGACCTTTTTTTTGATCGTTGAGGTCACGCTGGGTAGCATGCATCGGTGTGTTTGACACTTTACCAACGACCTCGTTGGCGACTCAGAACCGAGACAAATAGGCGACACATCGTTACACAGGTCGCTACAGGTCGCCGTATCGTTGCTGCGTCGTTGGGATGATCTGACTGTTTGGCATCTCACCAGCGACCATATAGCGATGCAGCAATGATCCCAGCCAGGTCGTATTGTTGCCGGGATCGCTGTCACGTCACTGAGTGTGACAGTACCCTAACTGCCGGCTAAACAATAATTACAACTACTTCCAGCAGGGAGATAATTTCTTGGCCTGAGCTACAAATAGACAATAGGTGCCATGATTACGCAACTTGATTGCAATAGATCAACATGTAATTGTATGCAAAAGCTTTGTGTCACTCTTTGTAAAAGTGAAACCCAATGCCACACATGCATGAAAACAGCCTGTAGACATGCCATTTAATGTGCCCTCTCTCTCAAGGGTAACACAAAAACAACAATATTTGTTAGAGCACAACAGAAACTAATGACTAGTGCTTATGATTTTTGCAGGTTACAGTCTAGACTTTATATGTTGAGGAACGATAAGGTGCCCATACTTTATGACATCTACAGCCCTTATGATCTATTTTATAGTGCTTTGGGTGTGACCAATAGGCTACAAGTCAGCATTGTGCGCCACACATAATCATGTGATTTTCATCTTATAAAGTGACACAAGGAGTAACTGGGAAGATCTGGACCCGAGCTCAAGGTTTATATCCCCTAAGTAGTGTTGAGCGATATTGCTCGATATCTAAAAATATCGTATCGAAATTGTATAGCCGATATCACTAAATATCGTCGATATCCGATTTCGATAGCGGAAGTCCCATGTAAGTCTATGGGAACAAAATATCGAAACTAAAAAAAACCTTTATTTCCTTGTAAACACTAAATATACACACATAGAATACATATATAATATATATATATATATATACATGTCATTGTGACATATATATATATACATATATGTATAGTTTATACACTTCTACATAGTAAAATATCCTCTGATTCAATTGCCGGGTAAAGCCGGCTTCTGTGAAAAGACAGAAGCACCCGACATGAAATGACACTTGGTGTACATAGGGTTAACCATGTCTTTTCATGTCGTTTGCAATCTGATTTGCACAAACAATTACATCAGTCTATGTGTGCAAAATTTCACACCTGTAGGGGTTAATTAAAGGTGTAAATTCGTTGTAAAAAAAACGGACTTTTTTGCTACGAATTTACACCTTTAATTAACCCCTACAGGTGTGAAATTTTGCACACTTAAGGGTATGCCACACTAAACAACATCGCTAACGGGATCGCTAAAAAACGTCACTATTTAGCGATCCCGTTAGCGATGTTGTTGTGTGCGGCATCTGTCAGCGACGAGGCCCCTGCTGTGATCTCGCTCGTCGCTGACATCGTTCCGGACCCTATTTAGATCGTCGGCGCCCCGCAGGTAAGTATATATCGCTAAGTGTGGCACCTTTTCTTAGCGATTTAGCGGTACTTTTGTACCGCTAAAGTCGTTAAGAAGATCGCTAACCGCGATAGCGTCGTTAACTATATCGCTAAGTTAAGCCGCACTTAGCGATATAGAAACAATCCCGCTAGCGATCGCATTAGTATGCGTCTTTATCGCTATCGCTAGCGGGATTGTTTAGTGTGGCAGTACCTTTACACTCATGTAATTGTTTGTGCAAATCAGATATCAAACTACATGAAAAGACATGGTTAACTCTATGTAAACCAAGTGTCATTTCATGTCGGGTTCTGCATTTTCACAAAAGCCGGCAATTGAATTAGCGGCTATTATACTATGTAGAAGTGTATGAACTATAAATATAAATATATATATATGTGTCACAAATTTAATGACATGTATATATATATATGAGGTGCAAAATTGCTGAAAAAAAATGCGTGGGCTCCCGCCCTATTTTCGCAACCAGACAGACAAAGCCAGTGAGTGGGGGCAGATAATAATAGCCCAGAGAGGGACCATTATTTTTGGCCCCCCCCCGGCTACTAACATCTGCCCCCAGACACCCCAGAAAGGGCAAATCTCTAATTAGATTTGCCCTTTCTGGCACTTTGCCCGTCTATTCCATTGCCCTGTAGCGGTGGCGAATGGGTTAATAAGGGGTTAAAATGACCTTGCAATTGAAAGGTCACTTTAAGCCAGGTTAATAATTGAGAGCTGTCAATTAGACAACTATCAATTATTAATCCTATTGTATGAAAGAAAAATCAAACACACACACTTTAATAAAAAAGAAGTTTAATGAAATAATCACACAGTTTTTGACCATATTTTATTTTCCTGCTAAAACCATTTCCTGTAATAAAAATAAAATAATAAAGCAAAATTATTCTTACCAATCCGATGTACAGTCAGGTCCCACGGTGTAATCCTTCAGAAAGGGTTAATGTTTACTGCAGGGACCGCAGCTAATGCTGCAGCCTCACAGTAAACCCCCAAATGAATGAGTTCCTCTCCTGGCTGACAGGAGAGGAAGTGGAAAGCTTAATTGATTGCTTTCCACTTTCACTTCAGGTCAGCCAGGGACACAATCAGTGACGTCAGAGGGAACTGGTTAACAAAAATAGGGGTTCCCTTTGAAAAAAAAATGGCGTGGGGTCCCCCTATTTTTGTTAACCAGTCAGATGAAGCAGACCGCTGAGGCCTGGATTTTCAGGCTGTTAAGGAGCCAAGATCCATGGACCTTGCCAGCCTGATAATACCAGGCCACAGCAGTCTGCATATCTTGGCTGATTAACAAAAATAGGGGATCCCCTCGAAAAAAATTGGCGTGGGGTCCCCCCTATTTTTGTTAACCAGCCAGATGAAGCAGACCGCTGAGGCCTGGTTTTTCAGGCTGGTAAGGATCCAATATCCATGGACCTTGCAAGCCTGATAATACCAGGCCACAGCAGTCTGCTTAGCTTGGCTGGTTAACAAAAATAGGGGATCCCCTTGAAAAAAAAAACGGCGTAGGGGTCCCCCTATTTTTGTTAACCAGCCAAGTAAAATGCAGACTGCTGCGGCCTGGTATTAAAAGACTGTCAAGGCCCATGGATTTTGGCCCTCAACAGCCTGATAATACCAGGCTACAGCAGCCCCACATTTGGCGCATCAAAAGATGTGCCAATTGTGGCACTTTACCCGGCTCTTCCCACTTGCCCTGTAGCGGTGGCAAGCGGGGTAATAAGGGGTTAATGTCACCGTTGATTGCACGGTGACAATAAGCCCGGTTAATAATGGAGAGGTGTCAATAAGACACCGATCCATTATTAATCCCAAAGTTATTAAATGCATAAAAAAAAGACAAAGCAAGAAAAAAGTATTTTAATGAAATAAAAGAGACAACACAGTTTTCATTTCTTTTATTGTACTCTCATTCCTGCGACGCCATCGATCTCCTGTAAAAAAAGAAAAAAAACAAACCAACAGTATACCACCTGTCCGACGCAGTCCATAGTAATGATTGTCCCACGACTATCCAGCTCTGCTACATCGGCAATGACAGGCAGAACCTGTCATCGCGACGCAGCACAGCTGATTACCTGGTTCCCCGGCGGTGACGTCATCGGACTGACTGCTTTACGGCCGGGATTACCCAGCAGTCACTGCAGTTATCGCGAGAAACTGCATGTGACCGCAGGGGAGAAGAGGATGGCGGCCATTAAGCAGTCCGGGATGTGACCGCCGGAGATCTTCTGCCAGGTAAGTGCCGCTGACTCCTGACAGACCCGACCGACGGACACTGACAGTGACAGACCCGACCGACGGACACAGACAGTGACAGTGACAAATCCGATTCCGGTATTCGATATGACGAAAATATCGAAACGAATTATCGAAAGGCCGATAGAGCTAATATCGGCCGATAGCCGATATTTGCATTATCGTATCGCTCAACACTACCCCTAAGCCTTATAAATGCAATTTACATGACATTCAAGGAATCTAAATGGCATTCAGACAAGCCAAGATAAACCCAGAAGGAGTTCTTTAGATGACGTCAGGAATCATGCAGACATTCTCAAGTAAAAAAATGGCGAAGTCAATCACCAGAAAACAAATGTTAAAGAAATCTGTTTTTTCAAAATCCATAAAAAAGGCCCAAGGACAACAGTAAAAAGATAAAAGGAGGGGGAGGGTGGATTCATAAGCATGTCCTTACTCATACACAAAATGAAGGCTCCCCACCTATTTATATACATTAGGCTTCAACAAACATTCAATCAAGGTGAAACTCCTTCAATTAATTATATAAAATTACACACATCAAAACCAAGAAAAAAGATAAAGAACGTAAGCATTTTATGTATTGTGAGCAGATATTATCTGAGAAAACATTCTTATAAAAGTATAATAGATCGGAATGGAGGTTTAAACCCATAGGCACAAGTATAATAATTTGGAGTATCCAATATGCTTCTCTCCTGAGCAAAGTCTTGTGGCAATCACTGCTCCTTCTTGGCCTGTTAGTCTATTCTATGCTAATATCCCTTAGTGAAGAAATATTACTTTGATGCATGTCTAAAAAATGTCTGGACAATCTCATAGATGAATGACTGTATTACATAGAATCATGTGAAACCGTGGTAATGTGTTCGGCAATTCTTCTTTTTAACATACGGGATGTACAGCCTATATAATATTCATTGAAGAAAATAATAAACAAACATAATTCTCACCTTACACCTAATCCACCGATGCCCATGTCCTTTGGAAAAACAGAAAAATAATAAAAACCATATCCCTCACCTGACCGATGTGAAGATAATCCATACTATCCCACAGCGATTCTGATGATTTGGATAAAGGTCACATCAGTGATGTGACCGCTATCCCCACCAGCCAGCTCACACTGATGGTAGCATAATCGCTCCTGCAATGTGTAAGTGTGGAGCTCCTGCTAGAAAGGTCACTGGAGTTTTAAGCCGATGAACACTGGTGACCTCACTCATGGCACCGCTCAATGCGTGAGAGGGCTCTCATGTAACAATCAGTGCCGTAAGTGAGGTCACCGGGGTTCATCAACTTTAAACGCCAGTGAACGTTCTCACAACAGCTCAGTGCTTACGCACTGCAGGAGTGATTACGCTTCTGGCAGTGTGAGCTGGCTGGTGGGGATAGTGGTTGCATCACTGATGTGACCGCTATCCAAATCATCTTAACATCGAACAGTTGAGGGAAATAACTTTTACCGGTCCAAACCAAACCAAACCATGAAAGGCTCATCTCTACTGATGAATACTTCCATCAACGGTGCTCTTAGGTGTTGAGATCCTGCCGCTGCACAGGGGGAATCTCAAACCATGTCTCTGAGGTCTCCCATTCTTCTTCGTCGGTCGCAGCATCTTGCTCAGGCTTATGCTATGCGTTTGTGTGTGAGTGAGTGGATACGCTACAACTCTGTGTATGCACGTGTGTTTGGGCCGAGAACCTGCCGCACTGTTGGCATGTATGATCGCCTAGTTTTACTTAGGCAGTTTTTTACTCGGCTTGACCTAGCACCTGTCTCAGCCATGTGTTCTGCTTAGCACGGGCTGTTTACAGGGCGCAGTCAATCCTCGTGCTCTGGCACACACATCTACTGTGGTCAGTTGAGCTTTTGCTCTTGTTTTGCGCCAACTCGTGGTGTGCTTTAGTTAGCTGTATTTTGCTATCACTAATGACTTACTCACAGCAAAAGCTAACAGACAGTTCTCCATCATCCTCCTCCTCCTTGACCTGTCCTCTGCCTTTGACACAGTCGACACTGCCTACTGCTACACATTCTTTCCTCCCTTGGCATCAAAGATCTTGCCCTGTCCTGGATCGCCACTTACCTTTCCGACTGCACATTCAGCGACTCCCACTCCCACACTACCTCCTCATCACGCCCTCTCTCTGTTGGAGTCCCTCAAGGCTCTGTCCTGGGGCCCCTACTTTTTTCCATCTATACTCTTGGCCTAGGACAACTCATAAAGTCCCATGGCTTCCAGTACCACCTGTATGCGGATGACACTCAGATCTACCTCTCTGGCCCAGATGTCACCTCTCTGCTGTCCAGAATCCCGGAGTGTCTATCAGCCATATCCTCCTTCTTCACCTCTTGCTTCCTAAAACTCAATGTAGACAGAACTGAACTCATCATCTTTCCTCCATCCCACGTATCTTCCCTACCCGATCTATCTATTATGGTAAATGGCATCATGATCTCTCCCGCACCTGAAATCCGCTGCCTCTGAGTAACTCTCGACTCTGCCCTGTCCTTCAAACCACACATCCAAACTCTTGCCACCTCCTGTCGCCTCCAACTTAAAAACATTTACAGAATCCATCCCTTCCTCACCCCTCAATCTACTAAAACTCTTGTGCATGCCCTTATCATCTCCCACTCGATTACTGCAACACCCTCCTCTGTGGCCTCCCCATCAACTCTCTTGCACCATTCCAGTCTGTCCTCAACTCTGCTGCCTGACTAATCCACCTCTCCCCTCGCTACTCCCCTGCTTCTCCCCTCTGCAAATCCCTCCATTGGCTCCCAATTCCCCAACGAATCCAGTTCAAACTACTAACACTGACCTACAAAGCCATTCACAACCTGTCCCCTCCCTATATCTCTGAACTAATCTCCAAATATCTTCCTTCACGTAATCTTCGATCCTCCCAAGACCTCCTACTATCCTCCACACTTATTCGTTCCTCACACAACCGCCTCCAAGATTTCTCCCAAATATCCCCCATCCTCTGGAATTCCACGCCTCAACATGTACGATTATCCACTACCCTTGGATCCTTCAGATGGAACCTGAAAACCCATCTCTTCAGGAAAGCCTACAGCCTGCAATAACCATTCCGCCTCGCCGCCACCACCCAAGCTTCCGCCTCGCCGCCACCACCACCAGAGCTGCCGCACCCCCGACCTTCTGTTTCTTCCCTATTATCCCGTAGAATGTAAGAACGCAAGGACAGGGTCCTCTCCCCTTTGTACCAGTCTGTCATTGTAAATTTGTTTACTGTAAATGATATCTATAACTTTGTATGTAACCCCTTCTCATGAACAGCACCATGGAATTAATGGCGCTATATAAATAAATAAATAATAATCATCACTCAGTGCCAAGTAGAGGCATCGCTTGTGCGATGCCGTGCACATTGTGGGTCCAGTCTGACTTAAGTCCCCGCGTTCTAGTGGTGGAGCCTAGAGATCTCACTCGTGCCATACCAGCTGTGTCCTGTAATGTTTAACAGGGAACAGCGTGCTATTACTTTGTTGCGGTGCCTCTGTGAAGTAACAGAGTTCGCTGCTGTTCACACCGGGTGACCTCTAACCCATGTGTTTTTGGCGTTCAACCGCCATCTTGTTCCATCATTGCATAGCAGCAGGTTCCATCTCTGCACGGTGGACCCCAGGTTGTGAAAGCACCTCATTGTTATTATACTGTATATTTCATTTGGTGTGTTCCACCAACCCTAACATTATACTAGCGCCAGGGTTTGGCTAGCAATGGCGGACGAACAGCGACTGCAGAGGTACATCCAGCAACTGGAGGGCAGGTTGTCGACTCTCGAGCGTACAACCTCAGCTGTGGATGTGACTGTAGTAGCTGTTCAGGCAGCTACTGAGGATGCAGCCCGTATGACCGTTGTCACCCCTATTCCCTCCTTATCCCGCCTCCTGCTGCCTGAGAGGTTCTCAGGTGATAGCAAGTCATGTAGTGGATTTGTAAACCAGTGTGTGATACACCTGGAGCATTTATTCTATCACTAATTTATTATAATCGATCTGCTACATGAAGTTTGAGCTTAAAAGAAAAAAAGTAAGGCATAATTTAAAAATAAAAGGAAAACTATTTTACCCGTTGCGAATAATATAATAGACATTTCTTGTGAAGTCAAACTCATCAGGCGATGCCACACAAGTATCTACGAATAGGACCAGGCTAGGGTCAGATGTGTGTAAAGTGGCTTGCAGGTATAAATGTTGATTGAGCGCCACAAAATAAGGATATTGATTGACTGGATATATGAAATCCGAGGAGTAGAAGAATGTCAAGTTGGCAGAGTAAAGGCCATATTGGATTAACGTGTTCTTTATGAAGTCATCTGCAGAGTATGAACCTTCCACTACAGTATCTTGGTAGAGTCGACATTTAAGAGTTAGATCTAATTTTTTCCTGTAAATGACGATTGTGTTGGCTGAATCGGTCATCAAGCTGTTGGTATAACTTATTGTGTCATTTTCAACCTAAAAAAAGCAAAATGTGAAAAATAAATTATTTTTAATATAATGATGTACTATATAAAATGACAAGTTGATAAATAGCTATACTGATAGGGAAAATACAAAATGGAGATAGAAGTAGCAAGAGAAAAAACAATTCTCTTACTGAGGCCTCTTTCACACATCAGTTTTTTTGTGTCAGGCATAATCCGTCGAACACCTGAAGGGACGGATCCGGCACTGAAATAAAAAAACTGATGCAATGGATCCGTTTTTTTGCTGGATCCGACCTGAACTTTTGAACCCGGAAAAAGAGGGTTTTGGATGTCCGGAGACACTGGAAAATGTAGTATAGTAGTAGTAGTAGTAGCAGCAGCAGCAGCAGCAGCAGCAGCAGCAGTAGTAGTAGTCCCTGATTTCCAGAATCCAGATCAGACTTTTGATGGATTGCACAAAAGTCTGATCCGGTTCCATTGACTTCTATTGTTTCCGACCGCCTGAAGCGCCGCTTCAGGCACTATCAGGCGGCTCCGGTAAACAAAAAAAAGTTACATGCACCGTTTTGTCCGGCCGCCGGAACGTACATTTCCTCTGGATCCGGACAAAAACGGATACAATATAATGACATCAGGCACGATCCGGCGCTAATGAAAGTCAATGGTAAAAAAAACGCATCTGGTACCAGATCCGTTTTTTTTAGCAACACGCCGGATCATGCCTGAAGTCAAAAAACGGATGTGTGAAAGAGGCCTTAATGTTTACGAAAAGCTCGCAGAAACTATGAACATACAAAGGTGAATAAAGAAAAGTTCTGTTTTTTTTTTTTCAAATGAAAGGCTCTTCATATCTCCACTTTCTACCTATATGTTGGACAATGGATCAAGTTCTAAGTGGTAGCCACAAGTAGTTACCAAATTAAAAAGTCAGCGTTATGCATAGGAATCCTGTTTGGGTTTTTAGGGTTCTATTAAATCCAGTCAAATTTAAAAAAGGCTGTAAGAACTGCCCTTTTTTCAACTTGTATAGATGGAAAGAGCATAAGAATTTCTAGGCCCAATACGGGTAACTGGTTAGGACCGCTTCCCCCATGTGATGATCCTCCATAACCTCAACACCCTCTTACACCATATTAGTGGCACCTGAGGAAGACTCTTTTAGTCAAGCTTAGTTTCTTTAATATTGAAAGCTAATAAAACTATATTTCTGCAGCCTCTGGGGTCCCTTTGTCTAATACATACAAGGGCACGTAATACTAAATTAAGGTAAACCAATATTAATTTTACAATTATGTATAATGCTATGTAACATGTTGGGAATCTGTTTTTACATCCCTGCCTGCTTGGCAGACATTGCAGATGGGTGATAGGACACAGATGACTCGAGGCTGTTATTTCCATAGACCTCTGATAGCTGTACTAGCTTTAAAGTCCTAATGGTGGCCATGAAAGGATGACTTTCCTACCTGTTTTAGTGTCAGGCATCCTTCATAAGGTATATGAAACTCCAACCAATCTGCTACAACTTGAGGACGGCACTGAGGGTCATTCACAAATACACGATCTGAAGAATATTCCAGCGACTGAAGATAACTAAGCGAGATTCGCGCTTTCATGTAGTCTGAATGGCATGAGAGTACGACTATAAAGAAAATGTAATCAAACAAGTATTTCATTTAGAGCTTGTAGTCCTGACATATATTATTTAATTAGTCTAAATGATTGTATTTACAGAATGGAATGTAAATAAATTATTTTGCCTTTTAGTTAAACCATACATCTAACCAGAGCCTCCAAGTTTGCTCTCTTCCCACTCAATGACCTAATATTACATTATGGAAAGAGGTGAGGAGGAAGAAGAGCAACCAGGTGAATGTAATAAAAAATCACTTTATTAAACGATTCATTGTAAAAAATACATGATATATAATAGAAAAACGTCACAAAACTATAGCAGGATGATCCAGATGAGAGCACAGAGAAGTGAGGGTGCCCATATATACATTAAGAAGCGCAAGACCAAGAAATATAGTAAAATAACCAGTTCCTGACCGCTTCATGCATGTGTGGGAGATCCAAATAGTGGTACATAGTATAAAAGGTAACGTGAGCAAAGAGCAACATTTGCAATAATAGACCGCAAACAGCATTGAACTCACCAAAGTAATATAGGGCACCACAACAACCCTGGACCAGGTATAAAGCGCTTTATACCTGGTCCAGAGTTGTTGGTGGTTATTTTACTATATTTCTTGGTCTTGCTCTTCTTAATGTATATATGGGCACCCTCACTTCTTTGTGCTCTCATCTGGATCATCCTGCTATAGTTTTGTGACGTTTTTCTATTATATATCATGTATTTTTTACAATGAATTGTTTAATAAAGTGATTTTTTTTATTACATTCACCTGGTTGCTCTTCTTCCCTCCTCATTCACATGATTTCATTGAGCAGGTGTTTCTATTCCCTGGTGTGGGATTATTGGCAGTTTGCCAATAGGCATCGTTTTTGCTACTGGGGTTTTTTGTTTAGACATTATGGAAAGAGGGTAGATGTATGGAGTGGAGCAGGCTCAAGAGCTGAGCCCTCTGCACATAGAGCAGATGCCATGCCTGCTGTGTTATACAGCCAGCTACAGCCTCTAAGAAAAGCAATCGGAGTAAGCTACAATGGCTGATGTTTAACCACTTAAATTCTGCTGTCAACCTCTGACTGTGGCATGTAAGTAAGTCACGCAATCCCTGTAGTACATTTGCTCAGGCGTACATCTGCTTCCTCTACTTAACATGATTTTAGAAGATAAATGCTGTGCCGGGAGCCTTCAGTAGACCCCTGTAGTCTCCATCTTAGTACTTCTGTGAAGGCCGGCCACAGGCTGAAATTCATGTTGTGCAAGATCATAGGTTCAAATCCCCTTAGGGATCTAAAACATTAAGGATAAAGTAAACTCCCATCTATCAAATTACCTAACCCTTTTTCTCCATTAAAGAAATAAATAAACAGGAATATTTTGGTCTTGCTATATCCATAAAAGTCTGATAAATCAAAATCGAAAATTATGCAACCCAAAAGTTGAGCAGCATAAATAAAAAAAATCAAAACGTCTGTATTGCTATTTTTGGTCGCCGCTTGCCACACCCCTCAAAAAAATATAATAAAAAGCATACAAAATGTTATATGTACCCCAATATGGCATTATTAAAAACTACAAATTGACACAGAATAAAGCAAGCACTCCTACAGTTCTATAGATGGAACAATAAAAAACATGGGTCTCTGAAATACAAACCTGAATCACCTGACATGTTCACTCTAAGGCAACATTAGAATATACAGTATGTGTAATAGTTTAAAGCAGTGATTCCCAAACTCCAGTCCTCACAGCCCCCACAGGTGATGTTTTCTGGATTTCCATAGTAGTGCACAGGTGAGAATTTCTGATGATACTTGTGCAATACTAAGAAAATCCTGAAAACATGACCTGTGGGGGCTGTGAGGACTGGAGTTTGGGAAACACTGGTTTAAAGGGAACCTGTTAGGTCCCCCGTGCACCCAGAACCAGCAGTAGTTGTGTGTGCATATATAAATTTCCTGCCTAACAGTCCCTGTATTACATTACATACATAAACAGTTCTTTTCTTCAGAAAAAGTATTTCTAAAATCAGATTATGATATGGAAATGAGGGCGTTAGTGTCCCTCAGACTAGTCGGCCCGCTTAGCAAGTTATCACGTCCTGGAGACTTCTAGTCATGGGCAGTGTGCCTTTCTGAAGCCAGGACATGTACACGGGGCTTCAGAGGATCAATTACAAGAGAGGAAGAAGCTTGCGAGGTAAGTATAGCTCTTGCAATGACGCCGTAGCTGGAAAGTTATCTTATCTCACCCACAAGGGTGTGATAACATGCTAAATGGGCCGACTAGTCTGGAGGCACCAACCACCAACATCCCTGTGAGTAGTCAAAGTCCACATTTACACATCATAAACAAATTTTAGAAATAGGTTTTCTAAAGATCTGCTTATGTTTCTTATGTAATAAAGGGACTATTAGGCAGGAAATCTATCGTATATACTCGTGTGTAAGCTGCGTTTTCAGCACATTTTTTTGTGCTGAAAATGCCCCCCTCGGCTTATACATGAGTCATTGTCCCAGAAGCCGGTGGGGGAGGGGAGTGGAGGAGCAGTGGCTAGTGTTGAGCATTCCGATACTGCAAATATCGGGTATCGGCCGATATTTGCTGTATCGGAATTCCGATTCCGAGTTCCGATATTTTTGTCATATCGGATACCGGAATTGGAATGTTCCTGTCACGGTCAGTGTCCGTCGGTCGGGTCTGTCAGGAGTCAGCGGCACTTACCCGGCAGAAGATCTCCGGTGGTCTCGTCCTGGACTGCTTGATGGCCGCCATCATCTTCTCCCTGGCGGTCACATGCAGTTTCTCGCGATAACTGCAGTGACTGCCGGGTAATCGCGGCCGTAAAGCAGTCCGATGACGTCACCGCCGGGGAAGCAGGTAATCAGCTGTGCTGCGTCGGGATGTCAGGCTCTGCCTGGCATTCCGATGTAGCAGAGCTGGATCGTCGTGGGACACTCGTTACTATGGACTGCGTCGGACAGGTGGTATACTGTTGGTTTTTTTTTTTTTCTTTTTTTACAGGAGATCGATGGCGTCGCAGGAATGAGAGTATAATAAAATTAATGAAAACTGTGTTGTCTCTTTTATTTCATTAAAATACTTTTTTCTTGCTGTGTCTTTTTTTTAAACCTTTAAAAACTTTGGGATTAATAATGGATCGGTGTCTTATTGACACCTCTCCATTATTAACCGTGCTTATTGTCATCGTGCAATCAACGGTGACATTAACCCCTTATTACCCCGCTTGCCACCGCTACAGGGCAAGTGGGAAGAGCCGGGTAAAGTGCCACAATTGGCACATCTTTTGATGCGCCAAATGTGGGGCTGCTGTAGCCTGGTATTATCAGGCTGTTGAGGGCCAAAATCCATGGGCCTTGACAGTCTTTTAATACCAGGCCGCAGCAGTCTGCATTTTACTTGGCTGGTTAACAAAAATAGGGGGGATCCCCACGCCATTTTTTTTTCGAGGGGATCCCCTATTTTTGTTAACCAGCCAAGCTAAGCAGACTGCTGTGGCCTGGTATTATCAGGCTTGCAAGGTCCATGGATATTGGATGCTTACCAGCCTGAAAAACAAGGCCTCAGCAGTCTGCTTTATCTGGCTGGTTAACAAAAATAGGGGGGACCCCATGCCATTTTTTTTCGAGGGGATCCCCTATTTTTGTTAACCAGCCAAGATAAGCAGACTGCTGTGGCCTGTTATTATCAGGCTGGCAAGGTTCATGGATCTTGGCTCCTTAACAGCCTGAAAATCTAGGCCTCAGCAGTCTGCTTCATCTGGCTGGTTAACAAAAATAGGGGGAACCCACGCCAATTTTTTTCGAGGAGGATCCCCTATTTTTGTTAACCAGCCAAGATAAGCAGACTGCTGTGGCCTGGTATTATCAGGCTGGCAAGCAGGGTCGGACTGAGCCACCGGGACACCGGAGAAACCTCCGGTGGGCCCCGCCCCCAGCTCCTGCGTGGTGGGCCTTGATTTGAAAGGATAGGTCGCGGGGCAGAGGGGGCGGTGGCCCCGGGCCCCGCGCTCTGAGGGGGCCCACCCGGAGCTACGCTACAGTAACTGTATCGGTGTGCACAGCACGCCGATACAGTTACATTCTGCGGCAGAGCAGGGAGAATCGCTCTCCCTGCTCTGCCGCCCGGCCGGTATGGGGCCTGAACAGGCGGTGGGGGGGCCCGGTGCCAGCAGTGGGCCCCCCACCGTCATCGGAGGGTCAGCTGTATCGCAATCCAGCCGATACAGCTGACCGCATAGAGAGAGAAGGAGTGAGCACTCCTTCTCTCCCATAATCCCCCTCTCAGCGCCTGACAGCGAGCGCGATGACGTCACCTGCCGGCGCCTGCTGTCAAGACGCTGAGAGGGAGAACAGTGAGCAGCACAGGAGCCCGGGAGGTGAGTATTGTTTTTTTTTTTTTAATGGGGTGCATTATACTACAGAGGCTGTATATGGGGGGTGCATTATACTACAGAGGCTGTATATGGGGCTGCATTATAGTACAGAGGCTGTATATGGGGCTGCATTATACTACAGAGGCTCCATATGGGGGTGCATTATACTACAGAGACTCCCTATTGGGATGCATTATACTACAGAGGCTGCCTATGGAGGTGCATTATAATATAGCGGCTGCCTATGGTGGTGCATTATATTATAGACTCTGCCTATGGGGGTTTATTATAATATAGAGGCTGCCTATGGGGGTGCATTATACTATATTGAGGACTATCTGGTGTATTATGCTGTATGGATGCTATCTAGGGGCCATCATACAGTGTTGGACCCATTAAATAGTTTGGGGACATTAAGGGGTCAGTATATATCCAGTGAGGGGCATTATTCTGTGTATAGGGGAGATGTACAGGGGGAGACTTGGGACATTATTAAATGTAAAGTGGACAACACTTATTGTTATAGGGGAACTCGGGTTACTGTGACTGTCAAAGGGGCACACAGGGCATTATTACAGTCTAGGGGACAAGATGTGGGCACTTTTCTAGGGCACTTGCACCCGGCATTACTATATTCTAGAGGGGTGCTTTAGAATTTAGAGGTCACACAGAACCACACAGCAGGTGCAGTAATAGGGACACATACGGCAGCAGCAGCTCAGTATTGGGGTATCAGGTGCAGAAATAGGGACACATATGGCAGCAGCGGCTCAGTATTGTGGTATCAGGTGCAGAAATAGGGACACATATGGCAGCAGCGGCTCAGTATTGTGGTATCAGGTGCAGTAATAGGGACACATACGGCAGCAGCAGCTCAGTATTGGGGTATCAGGTGCAGTAATAGGGACACATACGGCAGCAGCGGCTCAGTATTGGGGTATCAGGTGCAGTAATAGGGACACATATGGCAGCAGCGGCTCAGTATTGGGTATCAGCAGGATGAGGAGTTTGTGCAGGTTGAGAATAGTCCAATTGGTGACCGTGACAGTGCTGAAAATATGAGAAGTGAAATGTGTCTTTGTTGTAATCTCTGCAGTCGAGTCCTGGCTGGAGAAGTCGTCATGTCAGTCTGGGCCAGATGGAAAAGACATGAAAAGTGAACAATTCCATTAGAAAGAACATCAGCGGTAAGTCATTATCTATACCTGTGCTGTAATCTATTATATGTTCTGTAGGACTGGTATTATTTACCACACACCATATGGCGGTGATATCAATATTTGTCTTTTTATATATAGATTATTTTTGGCAACAGCGCGGTCATTTGCTGAGGTTCTCTGGTTAGGGGCCCACTCAGAAGTTTCGCCCCCACTAAACCAAAACCCTAGCTACGCCTCTGGCTCTCTCTCAAGTCTTTCTTTCTCTCTCTAGTCTCTCGCTCTCTGTTCTTTCTTTCTCTCTCTGTTCTCTCTTTCTCTGTTCTTTCTTTCTTGCTCTCTGTTCTTTTTTCTCTCTGTTCTTTCTTTCTCTCTCTCTTTTCTTTCTTTCCTCTCTTTCTTTCTCTGTTTGTTCTTTCTCTCTCTCTCCTTTCTTTCTCTCTCGCTGCTTTTTCTTTCTTTTCCTCAGTACCAACCACTGTGCCCATAATGCCAGCCACTGTGCCCTCATTACCAGTCAGTGTGATCAGCAGTGCTAAATGGGTACGGTTGGGGCGAGGATATGGGTGTGATTAGTTGTGAAATGGGTGTGGTCAGGGCGTGGCCTAAAATTTGCGGCGGCGCGCTATGTGCGCCGCAGCCTTTAACCCTCTTTCCTCCCTTCAAAAGTTGGGAGGTATGCTGTATGACCTCCCTACAACTTCTGGGCATGCTCCTGATGAGCGCGACGGATGGTCTCCTGAGGGATCTCCTCCCACACCTGGTCCAAAGCATCCACCAACTACTGGACAGTCTGTGGTGCAACGTGGCATGGCCTAAAATTTGCTGCAGCAGGCACAGCGTGCCACAGCCTTTGTCCCTCTTTCCCTTCTTCAAAGGTTGGGAAGTATGATGGTGGGCCCCAAGAATAATTTTTCTCTGGTGGGCCCAAGGTACTCCAGTCCGACGCTGCTGGCAAGGTCCATGGATATTGGCTCCTTAACAGCCTTAAATACCATGCCTCAGCAGTCTGCTTCATCAGGCTGCTTAACAAAAATAGGGGGGACCCCACGCCATTTTTTTTTCGAAGGGAACCCCTATTTTTGTTAATCAGTTCCCTCTGATGTCACTGATGGTGTCCCTGGCTGACCTGAAGTGAAAGTGGGGAGCAATCAATTAAGCTTTCCACTTCCTCTCCTGTCAGCCAGGAGAGGAGCTCATTCATTCGGGGGTTTACTGTGAGGCTGCAGCATTAGCTGCGGTCCCTGCAGTAAACATTAACCCTTTCTGATGGATTACACCGTGGGACCTGACTGTGCATGGGATAGGTAAGAATAATTTTGCTTTTTTATTTTATTTTTATTACAGGAAATGATTTTTGCAGTAAAATAAAAGATGGTCAAAAACATGTGTCTTTATTTCATTAAAATGATTTTTAATTAAAGTGTGTGTGTTTTATTTTTATTTCATGCAATAGGATTAATAATTGATAGTTGTCTAATTGACAGCTCTCAATTATTAACCTGGCTTAAGGTCACCTTTCAATAGCAAGGTGGCTTTAACCCCTTATTAACCCATTCGCCACCGCTACAGGGCAATGGGAATAGACAGGCAAAGTGCCAGAAAGGGCGAATCTAATTATAGATTTGTCTTTTCTGGGGTGTCTGGGGGCAGATGTTAGTAGCCAGGGGGGGGGCAAAAATAATGGTCCCTCTCTGGGCTATTATTATCTGCCCCCACTCGCTGGCTTTGTCTGTCTGGTTGAGAAAATAGGGCGGGAGCCCACGCATTTTTTTTCAACAATTTTACACCTCATATATATATATATACATGTCTTTGAATTTGTGTCACATATATATATATATATATATTTATATTTATAGTTCATACACTTCTATATAGTATAATAGCCGCTAATTCAATTGCCGGCTTTTGTGAAAATGCAGAACCCGACATGAAATGACACATGGTTTACATAGAGTTAACCATGTCATTTCAAGTTGTTTGATATATTGTTTTCACTAACAATTACATGAGTGTATGTGTGCAAAATTTCACACCTGTAGGGGTTAATTAAAGGTGTAAATTCGTAGCAAAAAAGTCTGTTTTTTTTACAACGTATTTACACCTTTAATTAACCCCTACAGGTGTGAAATTTTGCACACATACACTCATGTAATTTGTGAAAATCAGAAATCAAACTTCATGAAAAGACATGGTTAACTCTATGTAAACCATGTGTTATTTCATGTCGGGTGCTTCTGTATTTTCACAAAAGCCGGCATTACCCGGCAATTGAATCAGAGGCTATTTTACTATGTAGAAGTGTATAAACTATAAATATATGTATATATATATATATGTCACAATGACATGTATATATATATATGTATTCTATGTGTGTATATTTAGTGTTTACAAGGAAAGAAAGGGGTTTTTTTAGTTACGATATTTCTGTCCCATAGACTTGCATTGGATTTCCGGTATCGGAATCGGGTATCGCCGATACTTTTGGGGTATCGGCGATACCCATTCCGATCCGATACTTCTTGATATCGGAAAGTATTGCTCAACCCTAGCAGTGGCAGTAGCCGGAGACTGTGGTTGTAACTGTGCCTGCTGCTAAAGAGAAATGAACATTCACTGCACTGGCAATGAATATTCATTTCTTTTATAGCGCGCACAGTTACAGTTACAGTTACAGCCACAGCTGCAGGCTTCTAGCAGCTGCAAAAAAATAACAACTCCTACTTACCTTCCCAGCGTGCCCTCGCCGCATCCTGTTCTGGTGCCAGCAGCTCCTGTGGCAGAGCGATCACGTGTCCCAGGTGAGTGGAAAGAGGTTCATTCATTACCTTATTGAGCTGGGACACGTAATCGCTCGGCTGCAGGAGCTGCTGGCACCGGAACTGGATGCTGCGATGGCACACAGGGAAGGTAAGTAGGAGGGTTTTTTAATGCTTTTCTCATGGGGAGCCATGCATTCAGGGATAGAAATGAGTAACCAAGCATACAAGGATAGGGATGAGGAACCATACATACAAGGACAGGGATGAGGAACCACGCAGACAAAGACGGGATAAGGAACCATGCATACAAGGATAGGAATGAGGAGCCAAACACACCAAGAAAGGGATGAGGAGCCACACAGACAAGGACAGGGATAAGGAGCCATGCATACAAGGATGGGATTAGGAGCCATGCATACCAGGACAGGGATGAGGAGTCATGCATACAATGTTAGGGATAAGGGGACAATGCATAACCGGCTTATACTCGAGTCAATTCGTTTTCCCAGTTTTCAGTGGCAAAATTAGGTGCCTCGGCTTATACTTGAGTATATACGGTATATATGAATGCGCAACTGCTGGTGGTTCTTGGGGCACAGGGGACCTGAAAGGTTCCCTTTAATTAACCTTAGTAACTTTAACCCCTTAGTTATTGCATGCCATCTCTTTAAGCTATACAGTCCAGAGATTAAATTGCAGATTCACTTGTGTTGGTTGTTGGATGTCAGAGAAAGAAGAAATGTCTTTTTAAACTGTTTGGCTTCCATTTATGCTTTGTACAAATGCACAATGAGTGATGTGTGGACAGGTAAAAAAAAAACCACAGTATTGCCAATTAAAGGTGAAAAGCTATAGATTGCTAATGAATAGCCAGCAGCCCTGAAGCAAAACTTAGCACAAACCTAAAAGAAATGCTCATTATTTTATGATTTACATGAACTACCACAGTAACTTACCACTTTTTATGTACACCCCTACCCCTAAGTACATAACTGTATGCAAATACATTTTATTCTGCATAACAGATCATTAACTTTTGTAATATAAAATAATTATAGGCTGATGTCCAAAAAATAGAAAAAAATATAAGAATGAATAAATATACCATTTTGATTACTGGTAAAGGTAGAGTAATATGTCGCAGTGAAATTCAATCCTGCTTCTCTATTAGACCGTGAGAACTCAATGCTGATGCTGTTTGAGGAGAGAAGAAATCCCTAGTTCTTGTACTGCATAGATCTCCAAGTAAAGTTGATCCGAGAGGAGTTCCATCATAAACTGACACCGACGATGACCGGCAGGACTGAGAATTCTTCATTCTGGTCATGAGAATTTCAGCAATACAATATCAGTGAACAAAATTCAGAACTGTATTATTCATACAAAAGATATGGTATCTAACGCAACCGGAAAGCACAACATTTCTCAGTGAAAATCAATGTCAGAGTCCAAAATTTTAAAAGTGTAAAATATGGTGAATAGGAAAAAGTGGTTGTCTCTAAATAGAGAAATATTCTAAAAAATTAATCCTTATTTGAGGTTATAGTAGCTCCTATTCATGTCAGCTGAAAGTATCTACACAATGGTCGTCAGTCACTTTTCCAATGAGACTTGTGTCCGGGACCAGTAATGGTTCAGTGATGGTCCTAGCTGCTATACTTACATCAATCTAAATTTCATCACAACTGTAAATGTCATCATATAAATATCTTGTTTTGAGACAAATCTTTTAATAGTAATTGCATCAACATATAAATATGAGATTTTTTTTTGTCTTCTACTCACATAAATGTTCCAAAATTGAGATGAATTCTATAATTATTTGCGACACTAATGTACCAAATGCAGGAATCAGATTCTGAAGAAATATTGGAATCCAGAGAAATGCTCCCTTGCAAATTTGTCAAAATGTCTCCACATTTGACTGCAAAGAGTAAATATAAAGAGGATGTTTTTGACCAAATACACTATATAAAGTGAATTAAAAATATATAAAATGTAACAGAAATTTAAGTAAAATAAAAACAAGAGTATATGTAAAACAGATGTAAATTTTATATTTAGAGAAAATATTACAGTTGAAATTGGCGTATAAAGGGGCTCACTATAATAAACTTTCTGAAAATTTTTTTCTAATTGAACTGGATATACATCTCATGAATAGAGATCAGAATAAGACAAAATCTAAATTCTCCTGTTTGAACGTTTTTTAGATTCATAGAGAATATTTCAATGTACTTTATTTTGCAGTTTGTAAGATGCACGGGATTATAAGATGCACCCTAAATTTTGAGGAGAGAATAGGAAAAAACTGTTTTTTTAATAATATGGTGGTGCATCTTACAATCCATGCAACTTATTGCTTACCGGAGGTGGTGGCTGCAGTGAAGCAGGGTCTCAGGGTCGCTGCTGGCTGAGGCACGAGTGGGGAGATGCTGCGGTCCCCAGACTGGAAGAAAGGGGTGTTCGGATGTGCGAAGCTGCGGGTGGTGTGGGGCTCCACCGACATTTTGTGAAAGCCCGGAGCCCTCGTACTTCCATGGTTTACTTTGCGGTGTACTTCGGGAAAATGGCCGCTGGGGGTGGAGCATGCGCAGATGGAGATCTTGGTGCTGAGATCTCATCTCCCGAGATCTTGGTGCCGAGATCTCTATCTGTGCATGCGCTGCTCTTGGCAGCCATTTTCCTAGAGTCCACCGCAATATAAACCATAGAAGTGCGGGGGCCCCGGGCTTTCACAAAATGTCAGCTGAGCCCCCGCACCACCAAACGCGCGCAGTGTTGCATCCCAAACACCCCCTCATCCCAGCCTGTGGCCTGTAAAAACGCACCACTCTTTCCTCCTCCAGCAGCGACCCTGGGACCCTGATCCACTGCGGCCAGTAAGGTATATTCAAATTATAAGATGGACCCCCATTTTCCCTCCAAATTTGAGGGAAAAAATGCATTTTATGATCCAAAAAATACCCTACTTTATTATGCTCTGAGGGCTCTACTGACCTCAGAGCATAATAATTTTATAAGTTTTTTATAAAATCTGTGCATATGTGGATGTATTGTAGTATGAGCATATTAATATACTCACCTACCACTGCCCAGTGCTGTTCTATTCCACGTCCAGTGACCCCAACCGCTCTTCAGACTTTCCAGGTCACACTGTGCTCTGCGTGATCCAGAAATCTTTAGAGTATCAGAACAAGGCTCAGAATGAGGCTTCATAGGCTTATATTTAAAATAGATTTTTGGTACATGAACAGAGTGATTCAGAGAATATAAAAAGCAGTGGCATCACTCAGAAGAGGAGTAGAACAGCACTGGATTTCAGAGAAGGCAGCGGTAGATTAATAATTAACACACGCAGACTACACTACATGCACATATACACAGATTTAGTAAAAAAAACTTCATGGAATGGCTTCTTTAAAGAAACACTCCTCCTCCCATCAAAGTCTGTAACCTCTTGATATATTGCATTTATCATATTATATAGCATGGTGTACTTACAATTGCTCATTTTGCCTTTCTACCCAGTTAATTCTTCTCTTTTTCTGCTCTATGTAGAAACGGGAAATCTCTTTTCCCTGCATTTATCATTTCCCTCTTCAACTCATGGCCGAGCTGCACCCGCCTCCCCCTGCCAAGGACTTTTGCAGTGACTCATGACTCATAAAGTGAAAATGATCCTCCTGCTTCTACATAGAGCTTAGAAGGATTCAGCTAGCCTGTTTTTAATCACATGATTTCACAGACCTAATGAAAAAGAGAATAATTACCGTATATACTCGTGTATAAGCCGAGATTTTCAGCACCTTTTTTCGTGCTGAAAATGCCCCCTCGGCTTATACACGAGTCATAGGGCAGAAACCAGCGGGGAGGGGATGCCGCGGCAGGAGCCGGTGGCTGGGACATCATACTCACCCCTCCCCGTGCCATCGCTGAGCGTCCCTGCAATCCTGCGTTCTCCCCGGCTTCCTGCAGCTCTCCCTGGCTTCCTGCAGCTCTCCAGCACTGAGCGGTGATGTAATCATTAAGGTCATGTAATATGGATGCGACGCCACTCCCATAGGCGTGGCCTCCATATTCATGGCCTTAATGAGCGGTATTACATCACCGCTCAGTGCTGGAGAGCTGCAGGAAGCCGGGGAGAGCTGCAGGAAGCCGGGGAGAACGCAGGATTGCAGGGACGTTCAGCGATGGCACGGGAGGGGTGAGTATGATGGAGGAGAGGACAAGGAGCACGGAGCAGGACGGGGGGGAGAACGGTGGATGGGGGAAGCATGGAGGAGGACGGGGAGAACGGAGGATGGGGAAGCATGGAGCAGGACGGGGGAAGCATGGAGGAGGACAGGGGGAGAACGGAGGACGGGGAAGCATGGAGCAGGACGGGGGGAGAACGGTGGACGGGGAAGCATGGAGGAGGACGGGGGGAGAACGGAGGACGGGGAAGCATGGAGGAGGACAATGAGCACGGAGCAGGACGGGGGAGAGATGGAGGGCACAGAGGAGCACGGAGCAGGACGGGGGGAGAGGATGGAGGGCACAGAGGAGCACGGAGCAGGACGGGGGGAGAGAATTGAGGCACAGAGGAGCACGAGCAGAACAGGGGGGCACAGGAGGACGGAGAAGGAATGGGGGAGCACAGCGGAGGACGGAGCAGGAGGGGGAGTACAGAGGAGAATGGGGGAGCACAGAGCTGGATGGGGGAGCAAGGAGCAGGACGGGGGCAGCACAGAGCAGGAGGGCAGTTTATACACCCGGCTTATACACGAGTCAATAAGTTTTCCCAGTTTTTTGTGGCAAAATTAGGGGGTCGGCTTATACACGGGTCGGCTTATACACGAGTATATACGGTAGTTTGGTAGAAAGGCAAAATGAGCACTTGTAAGTACACAGTCCTTTAGAATATGATGATTTCGAAGTATTAAGAGGATAAAAATTTTGATGGAAGGAGGAGTGTTTTTTTATTGATTTCCTATGGTGTCACTTTGCGACCTGAGGCATCCTACAACTGCAACAAATGTTCCCAAAAGTGATTTCATCTCTCTGGTTGCAAGCTGCACACAACTCAATTTCCAAAGATTTAAAAGCTAGCCACATGTGACTGCCAAATCAATGCATCTTGTCTGCAATTTGACTGTCTTTTCTACTGCAAAATTTTTGCAATAAAATAGCCAGCAACAGTAAGTCACAGACAAGTTGTACAAATTTTTTTGGATGCATGACTTGTCACAGAATTGCTGTAGTGTGACACATCACCTTGTAGCCGTCAGGCTAAGGCCTCGGGCAAATGACCGTCATTCAGACAAAACCTTGGTTCACACTTGGACGAATGTTATTCTTTGGGGCCGTGCATATTTCTGAAAATAGCAGCATGCCCGAGTTGGATCTGATATTCTAATCGCACTCAGTCTTGCAAGTTAATGAGTCCGTGGAAAAGATAAGACTGTACTCGAATGACATCTGAGTGTAGTCCGATTTTCACGGGCTGACAGGATGTAGAAGAAGGACACTTTTTTCTCCATCTTCTCCTCATCCCAGAGAACCGGATAACACTATGATGACATTCTGATCAGAGTGCGATTAGCATAATTAGCCCAATTCTCTCGGATGAGCGAAAATACTTTTGTGTGACTATAGCCTAATGAATATATTCAATTACATGAATACATACTATTCAGTGTTATGTAAGTGTACTCTTTACCAACCCTATTCCGCTAGACCAACAGTAGCTAGCCTTCTGTTCCCGTAAGTTAATAAAATGAATTATAAAAATAAATTTACTTACTGTTAGTGTTCAGTACACCTGTCATGACAGAAATGGAAAAATGTGATATTTTGTTTAATTAGTTCTGACAAATTGTATCGATAATCATTTTGTAAAAGTTAATGATTACATATTCTGATGAGAATTAAAAAAAACAGTACATGGAAAATATAATAAAATGTTTTATCTATGTTTATTTTTGCTATAATGATAAACTACAATTAGGAATGCAATAAGAAAAGAATAAATAACATTTGTTTCTCTATACTTCATCTTTTTTTCCATTAATATGAAATACATTGAAAATAATTCTTAAAAATCTGGAGAAAAAAAATCTGAGTTCCTTAAATATTCAATTCTTTGTAAATGGGGATTAATTCAGTGATTGAATGCTAATATGCACATATGCTAAAAAGAAAAATGCTTCAAATATTTAGGTCTATGAATACTATATGTAGTGATGAAAGCTGGAAAGTTAAAAAAGGTTAAACAAACAATTATCAATTTTTATATTTTGGAACAGGTAGGATGCAGGCTATCTCTGATCAGTTGGGATATCCTGAAAAGCAGGTTTTTATTGTTTGCAGCACACTTTTGTGGTAATGCATGTGTATAAATGCTTTACCTGACATAAATTGCTCAGCTAAATGAGTACACCCCCTTTGAAAAATAAGATTTGAATCAATATCTCACTGAACACTACAGTGATGGTAGTATCTTTCTTTCAATATGGAGCTGTACATCTGTGAATTCATGATACCATCAATATGTAACTCTTCGACACCAACAGCACTCATGCAGCACCCCATAAGGACACTGCAACCACCATGTTTCCCTGTAGGCACCATGCATTTTTCATTACTCTTCACCTGTGCTATGCCATCAGTTCCAAAAACATTTATCTTGTTGTCATCACTCCAGAACATAGAGTACTAGTAGTCTTCATATTTTTCAGTAAGGGCCCTGGAAAATTGAAGGGGGACTTGTTTATGCACGGGTTTTAGGAGCGGATTCCTTTAGTGGATGACACGTATTCATGCCATTCCTCTGCAGTGTATGTCATAGTGTGTCACGGGAAGCACCCACCCCGATTTGGCTTTATACTTCTTTAGTTAACTGCATGGAACTTGCATGTTGATTGTCTTCAACCCTTCTCATCAGTGATGCTCCTGTTTAAGTGTTCGGCCTGGATGTCTCTGTGGGATGGTTGCAGTTCAATCTTTGTTACATTTTTGAATCACTTTGTCTACAGTATTCTGACTGATAAGAAAAGCTTTTCTGATCTTCTTGTAGCCTTCACTTTTCTTGTGTAAAGAAGTTAATTTCTCTTTTACGTCTTGTGACATTTCTCTTCCCTATGTTGCCATTGCTGACAGCATGAAAAGTGAAGTACAACATCCCATCATAGTCAACTGGCTACCTGTTTAATGAATAATTAGACTTACTTGTGGATGATTTCATGTAAATTACAATTATTTAAGCTTTGTTAACATTGCTCCTAAGACTTTCATTGGGGAGTACTCATTTTTGCAACATGTTCTTGAATGAATTTGTTAGGAAAATTACTTTTTTTGGTATGCAAAATAGCAAATGTTGTTTGAAATCCATGATTTATATTTGAGGGAGTATTTTGTACTATGGTATCCCATAGAAAATGTTTATTCTGAAAGAAAACTAAAGGTTTTCTGACAAAAGTGATGGAGAATATTCATTTGTGCAAAATATGTTTTTAAAAAGACATTAAAAGTCTGGATAAAAATAATGAAAAGTGGTTTTGTGCAGAAAAAGTAATACAAATTGATTAATAAATTCAATAGCCACATTATGAAGAGATTTGGTGAAGTTTCTTATTATTTTTACACTTAGTAGGAGGAGAGGATAATCACCGTGCTGCTGCAAGAAGAATTCCAAGAATAGTAAGGCTAAGTGCACACGGTCAGGATTATTAGCGTTTTTTTCACGTTTTTTCGCGGGAAAAAAACGCGTCAAAAACGCATGAATTAAGCATCCTATCATTTAGAATGAATTCCGCAATTTCTGTGCACATGGTGCGTTTTTTTCTGCGAAAAAAACGCATCGTGGAAAAAGAAGCAACATGTTCATTAATTTCGCGGAATTCTAGCGGTTTTACAGCGTCAAATCCGCGCAAAAAAAACGCACAAAAAACTCGCAAAATCCACGCAAAAAACCCACGCGTTTTTACCGCAAAAAAAGTCCGTTTTTGCTCAGGAATATTCTGCAAACATTCCTGAACGTGTGCACTTAGCCTTAAAGTTCAACGTGGTTTATTCAACACGTTTCAGGGTTCAGGCGACCCCTTCGTCAGGACATACCACTTACAATATACAGGAATCAGAGAAGTACAGGGTTTAAATACATTCTCACATTTGAAAAAAGGGCGCCAATAGATCAGATGACACACAGTGTCAGAGTTCAGGGTCATCAGAATCTGCTAGTGTACTGTAGGCACACTGTGTTTTATCAAGAACAAAGTCATCACAGCAGTCTACCAGGAAATTTTAGAGCACTTCATGCTTCCCTCTGCCGACAAGCTTTTTGGAGATGGAAATTTCATTCTCCAGCAAGACTTTGCACCTGTCCACACTGCCAGTAGTACTAGTACCTGGTTTAAAAACAAAAGTATCACTTTGCTTGATTGGCCAGCAAACTTGCCTGCCCTTAACTCCATAGAGAATCTGTTGGGTATTATCAAGAGGAAGATGAGAGACACCAGACCCAACAATGCAGACGAGCTGAAGGCTGCTATCAGAGCAACCTGGGCTTCCATAACACCTCAGCAGTGCCACAGGCTGGTCGCCTCCATGCCACGCCGCATTGATGCAGTAACTGATGGAGCCCCAACCAAGTATTGAGTGCATTTATTGAACATACATTGGTTTTCATTAGCTGTAAGCCATAATCATCAACATTAACAGAAATAAACACTTGAAATAGATCACTCTGTAATGACTCTATATAATATATGAGTTTTACTTTTTTGTATTGAAGAACTGAAATAAATTAACTTTTTGATGATATTCTAATTTTGTGAGAAGCACCTTGTGAGGAACTAAGCCGACCGCCACACGGTAGCCTGGGTATCACAGCTTCTGATCCCACCTCCGCTACCAAATGTGAGGGACGATCCCCTTTCCTCCCACGTCACCAATGGGACGTAACTCCACAGGTACAGCTCTCCGGTGCCCCCTTTGTCTCTCAGGTCAGTAAGGGAACTGCATCTAGAGCAAATGGCCGCCGGGGAGGGTGTCCTGTTACCCAATGGGTATTCTAAGATTCGTGATCATAGTAAAAGCATCAGCCCAAGATTCATTTTATGGTTTAATTTTCCTTAAGGGCGCACTAGATAATTACAGAAATATACAGTAAAGCTATACAACGTAATTACAATGGATTTGCAGTCAGAGTAAAAAAATACAACAATAATGTACAAGGCTTAAAGGTATAAGCTATGGATCAATATTACCGGGTATTATGGTCATGGGAAGGCCTTGGCTCTGCCGTTCCCAGGTACAGTCTTCAGTTGCTGGATAGTCCCTTGGTCTTTCCTAGACCATCTTCTTGGCTTCTGTGTGTGAAATGGAATGACTACCCTGTACATGGCTACAATTCTTAAACCTGCTAGGCCCTTCCCTTTTGCTTTGAAGCACGCATATTAACTGGCCTGCAATTCATATGGAGCAGGAAATACTGGCCTGAGTTTGAGCTATTTACCATACGACTGATCATCTTATTCAGACACTGGCCTAAACTAATTAGCATGCTAAAGCCCCTTTGATTCCTAGTGGACATCAAAACCGGTCGTACTGGATATGCTAATAGGCCCTGTGTAGTTAAAAGTTTGTGGCTCTGTGAACAGACAAGATGGAGGCTGGTATAGGCCCTATACAAAATGGCGACGTCCCTTTCCTTACACACCTGTATATCCATAATATCATACATCGATTAGCTATAGGAGTTATTCCACTATACCTGAGCAGATGACTGCAGCATCTTCATGGTGTCCACAGTTGTGTGTAGTAATTGGAAAGTGTGGACAGTCCCATAAGTAAAATTCGTTGCCAGTACATTGCACATCATCCAATACAATTGCTCCTTGTCCTTGGCCAAAAGCAGCACTGCCATTAGCTGCAAGAGCTTGGCCACAATTTAACTGATGACATACAACTTGTGCATCTCTGATATCCCATAAGTCATCACAAACAGTTCCCCATGCTCCATTATAGAAGATTTCTACACGACCCTTACACCGACTATTGCCATTTACCAGCCTCAAGGCCATGTTTAAACCTAGAAAGAAAAAATAAGGAAAAATATAGGAAAAGTAATGAAGTCCAGTGGCGCAATACAACCGCATATCAGTAAACCTTTTTTGATCGGCAGTCGTTTAAATGCCTGTTTACACAGATAAACCAAAGTAAATGATGAACACTGAGCGATCTGCAATAGATCACTCAGTGTGCATAGACTACCATGGTTCTCTGCAGTATGAATCATGTTAACACACCCAATGCACCGCCGGCAGCGGTGATCTTTTGTTCTGCGCAATAGATCATTTCACTCGGTGAACAAGCGTTTTACCCTTTCATCTGGTGATCAGCAGCCTGGTTACATTGCAAGATAATTGTGAAACGATCATTTCTAAGAACGCTCGTCCATGATTATCTTGCAGTGTAAATGGAGCTTAAGACTAGCACTTGTACTCTAAATTTAGTCCTGTTGTTTATTCCTATTTTGTCACATTTTATAAGTAAAATAATGTTTTTGTGCACAATAAAGCAAGTTGAAGATGAAAATGATCTGTAAAAGGTCTAAAGTTAAAAATGACACATTTTCTTTGTATTTTACGCTATATATATATATATATATATATATATATACAGTTGTGCTCAAAAGTTTACATATGCCGGCAGAATTTTTGCTTTTTTGGCCTTTTTTCAGAGAATATGAGTGATAACACCAAAATTGTTAGGCGCGCGGGGTAGATCCCAAGCCTTGTCTGCCTCTGCAGTCTCCCATTCTGCATCGACCGCAGTGTAGCCTGCCCAGAAAAAAAAAGACATCGGTCTCAGCGTCTTGCTCAGACTTGTGCTGTTCATCTAGTTATTGTTGGCTCTCCAGCTACAGCTGTAGTAACTAGCAATAGGCAGCGGCGAACAGATGTTCCTGAGGCTAAGTCCAGGAATCAACATAATAACCCCTTAAAACAACAATTTAATCAATAGCTTAAAATACACCTTCCCAGTTCTGAAAACATGATAGATGTTATGTTTCGGTAGCTGAGGAGTGCAGGTAAAAAAGGAAATACACCAGAGCAGTTGGAATCTATGAGATTGCAGTACCCTGACTAACCACCACAACTAGAGGCAGCCGTGGAGCGTTCCTACGTTGGTCCTAGACGCCTCGTCACAGCCTGAGAAACTAACTACACCTAAAGATAGAAAGAGGAAAGCTATCTGCCCCGGAGCAGATCCCCAAAGAACATAGAAAGCCCCCAAACATGTAATGGCGGTTAGACAAGAGGAAATACTGACACAGACAGAAAATAGTATGAGCAAACGTTGGGGCCCAAACTACCTAAATAGAAAAGGATAGGAAGGGCACTTACTGCAATCCCAAAAAACCCTGAAAAGCACCAACTCTACTAATTTCAAAAACACCTGAGATCACACGACCTCTACCACCTAAATTAGTTCTCTGGTGTAACAAAATCAAAACAGCAGCCACTGAAAAAACTGGAAAAAGAAAATGTACAAACATCAGTGGCTGAACTAAACTGAGAGGGCAAAAGCCCCCGGAGGGGACCCTGAAGGCCCCCACAGAATGCAGGACAAAATGCAAAAATCAAGCACAAAAACAAAATGAAGAAAATGTCTTATCTGTTAGCAGGAGATGCAGACACGACTACAAAGGAAACAGGAATCAAGGATTGAGACCAGAACAATTGATCACCGGCAACCCTGATGGGAAGGCGAGTCCCTTATATAAGACCAGTCAGTAACACCTGATTCCCAATCCTCACAATCTTCACTGGACAGTCCAGTACCGCTTGTAACCACCAGAGGGAGCCTCTGCTCAGAACTCATTTCAAGTCCATTCACAACAGATAGCTACCATACAATTAATAAATGAACACGGACAGGAATGTACCAGTGAGGCCTGTTATAGGGTGATTGTAGCACTTAAGCGTAGGTCATTTATTAATTGTATGGTATCTGCCATGTTTTCAGCACTGGGAACGTGTATTTTAAGCTATTGATTAAATTGTTGTTTTAAGGGGTTATTATGTTCACTACTTTGTAATCTGAGATCCCTGTGGTATTTTTACTTATGTGTTTTTTTAAGTCCAGGAATCACCCTACTGAGCATGCTCGTGTGGTGGCAACCTCTCAGCTGCTCAGGTCTTGTGGCGGTTCTGGATTGGTCCACGAGCAAGGTCCTGTCTGAATGGACTGATGTATAAAAGGCCCTCAGGTCCTCACGCCCGTGCGCTAGTATCAATTAAGCTTCATGTGTCTGTGTGAACACAGCATTTGTGTGATCCTTGTCAACGCCTGCTCAGGGCCAGCTATACGCCGTTAGGATTCCGGCTTATCCGAAGAGGAGCTTGCTTGTGTGAATACAGGGCTGGCTTTAAAGCCATTAAAAATTCTGGCACCTCCGGAGAGGAGTTCTTTGTGTGCACTTGCTGATTGTGTGGGAATCACAGTAGCTTATACCCGTGAGCGGGTTATGTTCCCTGTGAAGCTAACAGGGGATCCTATCTAGTGCCATTCCTCTAAACTTTGCACCAAGATGCGCCGATCTGTTTAGAGGCACCTCTATTTCTATGCTCACCCCTCTGAGAAGTTATCAGAGTTGGGTAATCTGCACTCAGTCCATACATGGTGAAGTTTAACCTCATGTGTTCTTTGTGATCACTCGCCGTGCTGCTCCATCATTTGCTCACTAGCAGCAGGTTATCATCTCTGCATGGTGGACCCCGGCTTGCAATCACACTTCATTACTTACTTTATTTAGTGCGATCTGCCAACCCTAAAAAAACTTTTTCTCCACTCATGGTTAGTGGTTGGATGAAGCCATTTATTGTCAAACTACTGTGTTTTCTCTTTTTAAATCATAATGGCAACTCAAAACATCCAAATGACCCTTTTGAGCACAACTTTGTATATATATATATATATATATATATAATATACAAATAATATGTATATATATATATATAGTTATTTTTTACATTTTTAAAACTGCAAAAGACCAAGATTTCAGCCCTTAATTAGCCTTTTAGGATTATGGCTTGTTCACAATCATCACTGGATAAGGCCAGGTACTGCAAATTTACCAGCTTTATAAAAAACAGCCTCCTCTAACCTTGTGCCAAAAACAGCAGTCATGGATAGAGTTGAGCGATACTTTCCGATATCCAAAAGTATCGGAATCGGAATGGTATCGCCGATACCATTAAAATATCGGCGATACCCGATACCGAAAGTCCCATGTAAGTCTATGGGAACAAAATATCGGAACTAAAAAAACCCCATTCTTTCCTTGTAAACACTAAATATACACACATAGAATACATATATATATATATATATATATATATATATATATACATGTCATTGTGACATATATATACATATATGTATAGTTTATACACTTCTACATAGTAAAATATCCTCTGATTCAATTGCCGGGTAAAGCCGGCTTCTGTGAAAAGACAGAAGCACCCGACATGAAATGACACTTGGTGTACATAGGGTTAACCATGTCTTTTCATGTCGTTTGCTATCTGATTTGCACAAACAATTACATCAGTCTATGTGTGCAAAATTTCACACCTGTAGGGGTTAATTAAAGGTGTAAATTCGTTGTAAAAAAAAAGGACTTTTTTGCTACGAATTTACACCTTTAATTAACCCCTACAGGTGTGAAATTTTGCACACTTACACTCATGTAATTGTTTGTGCAAATCAGATATCAAAGTACATGAAAATACATGGTTAACTCTATGTAAACCAAGTGTCATTTCATGTCGGGTTCTGCATTTTCACAAAAGCCGGCAATTGAATTAGCGGCTATTATACTATGTAGAAGTGTATGAACTATAAATATATATATATATATGTGTCACAAACTCAATGACATGTATATATATATATGAGGTGTAAAATTGCTGAAAAAAAATGCGTGGGCTCCCGCCCTATTTTCGCAACCAGACAGACAAAGCCAGTGAGTGGGGGCAGATAATAATAGCCCAGTGAGGGACCATTATTTTTGCCCCCCCCGGCTACTAACATCTGCCCCCAGACACCCCAGAAAGGGCAAATCTCTAATTAGATTTGCCCTTTCTGGCACTTTGCCCGTCTATTCCATTGCCCTGTAGCGGTGGCGAATGGGTTAATAAGGGGTTAAAATGACCTTGCAATTGAAAGGTCACTTTAAGCCAGGTTAATAATTGAGAGCTGTCAATTAGACAACTATCAATTATTAATCCTATTGTATGAAAGAAAAATCAAACACACACACTTTAATAAAAAAGAAGTTTAATGAAATAATCACACAGTTTTTGACCATATTTTATTTACCTGCTAAAACCATTTCCTGTAATAAAAATAAAATAATAAAGCAAAATTATTCTTACCAATCCGATGCACAGTCAGGTCCCACGGTGTAATCCTTCAGAACGGGTTAATGTTTACTGCAGGGACCGCAGCTAATGCTGCAGCCTCACAGTAAACCCCCAAATGAATGAGCTCCTCTCCTGGCTGACAGGAGAGGAAGTGGAAAGCTTAATTGATTGCTTTCCACTTTCACTTCAGGTCAGCCAGGGACACCATCAGTGACGTCAGAGGGAACTGATTAACAAAAATAGGGGATCCCCTCGAAAAAAATTGGCGTGGGGTCCCCCCTATTTTTGTTAACCAGCCAGATGAAGCAGACCGCTGAGGCCTGGATTTTCAGGCTGTTAAGGAGCCAAGATCCATGGACCTTGCCAGCCTGATAATACCAGGCCACAGCAGTCTGCATATCTTGGCTGATTAACAAAAATAGGGGATCCCCTCGAAAAAAATTGGCGTGGGGTCCCCCCTATTTTTGTTAACCAGCCAGATGAAGCAGACCGCTGAGGCCTGGATTTTCAGGCTGTTAAGGAGCCAAGATCCATGGACCTTGCCAGCCTGATAATACCAGGCCACAGCAGTCTGCATATCTTGGCTGATTAACAAAAATAGGGGATCCCCTCGAAAAAAATTGGCGTGGGGTCCCCCCTATTTTTGTTAACCAGCCAGATGAAGCAGACCGCTGAGGCCTGGATTTTCAGGCTGTTAAGGAGCCAAGATCCATGGACCTTGCCAGCCTGATAATACCAGGCCACAGCAGTCTGCATATCTTGGCTGATTAACAAAAATAGGGGATCCCCTCGAAAAAAATTGGCGTGGGGTCCCCCCTATTTTTGTTAACCAGCCAGATGAAGCAGACCGCTGAGGCCTGGATTTTCAGGCTGTTAAGGAGCCAAGATCCATGGACCTTGCCAGCCTGATAATACCAGGCCACAGCAGTCTGCATATCTTGGCTGATTAACAAAAATAGGGGATCCCCTCGAAAAAAATTGGCGTGGGGTCCCCCCTATTTTTGTTAACCAGCCAGATGAAGCAGACCGCTGAGGCCTGGATTTTCAGGCTGTTAAGGAGCCAAGATCCATGGACCTTGCCAGCCTGATAATACCAGGCCACAGCAGTCTGCATATCTTGGCTGATTAACAAAAATAGGGGATCCCCTCGAAAAAAAAACGGCGTAGGGGTCCCCCCTATTTTTGTTAACCAGCCAAGTAAAATGCAGACTGCTGCGGCCTGGTATTAAAAGACTGTCAAGGCCCATGGATTTTGGCCCTCAACAGCCTGATAATACCAGGCTACAGCAGCCCCACATTTGGCGCATCAAAAGATGTGCCAATTGTGGCACTTTACCCGGCTCTTCCCACTTGCCCTGTAGCGGTGGCAAGCGGGGTAATAAGGGGTTAATGTCACCGTTGATTGCACGGTGACTATAAGCCCGGTTAATAATGGAGAGGTGTCAATAAGACACCGATCCATTATTAATCCCAAAGTTTTTAAATGTTTAAAAAAAAGACACAACAAGAAAAAAGTATTTTAATGAAATAAAAGAGACAACACAGTTTTCATTTCTTTTATTACTCTCTCATTCCTGCGACGCCATCGATCTCCTGTAAAAAAATAAAAAAAACAAACCAACAGTATACCACCTGTCCGACGCAGTCCATAGTAATGACTGTCCCACGACGATCCAGCTCTGCTACATCGGAATGACAGGCAGAGCCTGACATCCCGGCGCAGCACAGCTGCTTACCAGCTTCCCCGGCGGTGACGTCATCGGACTGCTTTACGGCCGCGATTACCCAGCAGTCACTGCAGTTATCGCGAGATACTGCATGTGACCGCCGGGGAGAAGAGGATGGCGGCCATTAAGCAGTCCGGGATGTGACCGCCGGAGATCTTCTGCCGGGTAAGTGCCGCTGACTCCTGACAGACCCGACCGACGGACACTGACAGTGACAGTGACATTCCGATTCCGGTATCCGATATGACGAAAATATCGGAACTCGGAATCGGAATTCCGATACAGCCAATATCGGCCGATACCCGATACTTGCGGTATCGGAATGCTCAACCCTAGTCATGGATTCTTCTAAGCAGCTGCCTAGCAGTCTGAAAATGAAATTGGTGGATGTCATGATCCAGTCCAGAGGTTGTTTTCTGCTGTCTTCTCTCTGGACTGGTCATGCGGGGGTTAATCCCCTCTGCCTCATTTTGGAGCTGATTGGGCTATTTCAGTCCTCTGCAGCCTGCGGGCCAGCGTTAGCTATAGTTTATGCTTCCAGGCTAGAGCAGTTGACCCGTATACCCTAGTGATCCTCCTGCCTCTGACTGTGTATTTGTCTATGACTTTGCCAGATCTCTGGACTCCACCTTTTGTTTTCCGTCTCTGATATCACGCTTCCCGACTGGCTTTTTGACCCTCTGGCTTATACCCCGGCTACATCTTACGCCGCACGTTTTGGATACTACGTTCCCGGTAGGCTCTAACTTTCTGGCTTTTCCCTGACTACGTGCATTGCTGTGACCTGTGGTACTTCTGCTCCTGACAGTTTCTGACTTCGGCTTGTCTGACCATTCTTTTGTTACCTGTTACACCTGTGCTGCTGCTCTGTGTTACTTTTCTGTGTGTTTTCAGCCTCTCTTCCCTCACCAGCACCCCCTGGTGGAGGTTGCGCTTTACTGCACTGCAGCAGTACTTTACATTGGAGGTCCAGAAAGCAGGAGAAGGCTTTAAGAAGGTAGAAAAGTGTTTTCAAGTTTCCTTTTCCTTTTTTTGAAATGTAATTGAGAATTGACAGTTAGCAGGAACAATGGAGGTCAAGATAAGTTCTGGAAGACCAAGCAAAATTTCAGTGAGAGCAGCTAGTGGAATTGCTAGAGAAGCAAATCAGAAAACCCTGCTTGACTGAAAAAGACCTTCAGAAAGATTTAGAAGACTTTGGAGTTGTGGTACATTGTACTTTTCAGTGACAAATATGGTCTTCATGGAAGAATCATCAGAAGAAAACCTCTCCTGCCTCCTCAACACTGTGGACTGATGAGGTTAAAATAGAATTATTTTGCCACAATGATCAAAAGTATGTGTGGAGAAAAAGGGCACAGAATTTCAGGAAAATAACATCTCACCAACCATTAAGCATGGGGATGGATTAATCATGCTTTGAAGTTGTGTTGCAGCCATTGCCACAGAGAACATTTTATGGGTAGAGGGAAGAATGGATTCAATGAAATGTCAACAAATTCCTGATGGAAAGATAGCACCATCTGTAAAAAAAACTGAAGTTGAAAAGTGGATGGGTTCTACAAGAGGATAATGATTCTAAACACATGTCAAAATCCACAATAGATTACCTCAGAAGCTGAATTTTGTACAATGGCCTCATAATCCCCTGATCTGAACATCATCAAAAATCTGTGGCTAGGCCTCAAAATGCAAGACGACCCAGGAATCTCACAGAACTGGAAGAATTCTCCAAGGAAGATTGGATGAAAATCCCTCAAACAAGAGTTGAATGACTTTTGTCTGGCTACAAAAAATGTTTACAAGCTGTGATACTTGCAAAGGGGGTGCTACCAGGTACTAACCATGCAGGGTGCCAAAACTATTGCCTCCCCCTTTTTGTATCTTGGAAAATGTAAAAGATGAAAATATTTTTTTTGCCGAAAATGCAAAAGAAAAGTGTCATCTTTAACTTCAGGCCTTTTTAATATCATTTCATCTTCAACTTTCTTAACTGTTCACAATAACAGTAATTTTGATTAGGGGTGCCCAAACTTTTACATGCCACTGTATAAAGGAATCTTATTTTCGTCTCAGGAACTCATCCATACCCTCCTACTCTTATCTTCTCTGCCTTGTGTCTTGATGTAAGACAACTGACTACAGCAGGAGCCTGCCTGATGAAAGGTTGGAGAGAGGCTTCATATGGTCTCCGGCTGAAGATGGAGCTGATCTCAGCAGGATGTCTACAAAACTGTTTTTAAATATGTAGAAAATGTTATCAAAATGTCAGAACAGTTATATTTCCTGTAAAATTTAAACATTCAATTCTAGGATTAGTGCTGCTTTAAGGTTGGGCGACTTGTTCACTTATCCAGTGTGTAATGCATACAGTAGGCGAAATAAGTATTGAACATGTCACCAATTTTCTAAGTAAATATTTTTCTAAAGGTGGTATTGTCATGAAATGCTCACCAAATGTCGATAACAACTCATCCAATCCACACAAGCAAAGAAATCAAACCATATATGTCCATAAGTTAAGTTGTGTAATAGTGAGAATTGACACAGGGCAAAAGTATTGAACATGCTTTCTAAAATTTTATTAATCCTTTGTACAAAAGCTTTTGCTGGTGATACCAGCTTCAAGATGCCTCCTGTATGGTTAAACTAGTTGCATTCATTGTTCACATGTGATTTTGGCCCATTCTTCCACACCAACATTCTTCCATAAATTCCTTCCATAAATTTTCTATTGGATTCAGGTCAGGTGATCGGCTATGCCATTCTAGCAGCTTTATTTTCTTTCTCTGAAACCAATTGAGAGTTTTCTTGGTTGTATATTTGGGATGATTGTCTTGCAGAAATGTCCATTCTCGCTTCATCTTCATCATTCTGGTAGATGGCAGCAGATTTTTTAAAGAATATTTTGGTATATTTATCCATTCATCGTTCCTTGAATTATATGAAGCTTGCCAATGCTGTATGCTGAAAACTGCCTATACATATGATGCTTCCATTTCCAAATTTCACTGCTGGTATGGTAATTCTGAGGCAATATACAGTGCCTTTAGGCATCCAACATGGTATGTATTGTGACATTCAAATAGCTCAATTTTGGTCTCACCTGAGCAGATTATATTCTCCTAGTATTACACAGGCTTGTCTAAATTTTGTGGAGCAAACTTTAAACTTGCTTGAACATGCTTTCTGTTCAGGAATTGGAGTCATGCGCAGTGAGCATGCATACAGGCCATGGAGGTTGAGTGTATTACTTGTTTTGTTTGAACCAATTGTACCTGCTAATTGCAGGTCTTTCTATCGCTCCAGATTATGGCCCGACAGTGCTCACTGGAACTTTCAGTAGTTTAGAAATTCTTTTGTAAACAATGCCATCAGTATGTTTTGCAACAATAGGGTTGCAAAGGTCATGAGACAGCTCACTGGTTTAACTCATCCTGAGATATTTTTTGTGTGGCACCTTGGTAGTGAGACACCTTTTTTTATGACATCAGTTGAACCAGCTTATATTATTTTTCAATAAGTTGCAGAATTGTTTTCTAACTACTGATAGATTTCAGCTGTTCTCATGACTTTCTATGGCTTATTGCACTTCTTTCTTCATGTAGTCAATACTTTTTCTATGTGTCATATCTTATTATCACATATAAGATAATTTATGGACATACATGGTTTGATTAGTTTGACTATGTGGATTGGATGGGTTGTTACCGACATCTGGTTTGAGACCAATTTCATGTTAATAGCACCGTTAGAAATATATTTACTTAGAAAATTGGTGACATGTTCCATACTTTTTTCACTTGCTGTATGTCACTAAATGGGGCACCTCTGGTTTTGATATCACAATTGTATTCCTGTGTGTATGGATTGTATTTTTACATGTGTGTGGTGCTCAGTATGTATCCTAAAAGATGAACTAGTATAAGATTGAGCTGCAGAATAGTTTGTACCTCTTTTTTACCTGTGTTATGGTGGTCCAGAAAGATGAAGAAAAAAATTGATTCTTTGAATTTTGAAAACATAAAAATATATATTGCATAAGTCCTTCATTGTAACGGCAGTGTAAAGAATTTTTTAGGTAGACATTTCATGTATTATACTTTCCAATGGTACTAGGCGCTACTTTAGATATATGAAAATATAAAGTAGAGAAAATGCTCTTTACTCTGAACACTGAAAGCCTATTATAGTGTACTAGATGGTGGCCCGATTCTAACGCATCGGGTATTCTAGAATATGTATGTAGTTTATTTATGAAGATTTAAGAATAATGCAATGAATACAGGATTTTCCGGGTAAAATATATACATAATCATTATGCCTTGCTGCTGCTTTTCTATCATCCTCAGTGGCGTATTTTCGCGTACGACCCATTGGAAGACAGGAAGCGTAAATCGTGAGAGCATACAGTAAAGAAGTATCTGTTCAGCGCGCTGTGACTGACAAAACGTGTTCGGCCTCTTTCACACTTCAGTCGTTCGATGTCAGTCAAAATTCGCCAAAGTGTGAAAAAAAACGGATCCGCCTTTTTTTTGGCGGATCCGTTTTTTCCCATTCAGTTGCATTAGTGACGGATTTCAACGGATGGTCATCCGTTTGATCCGTCATCCAACAGATCCGTCAGAAATTTGGCGTCCGCTATCAGGAGTAGACTGACATTGGAACGTTTTTTGTCTTTGTTGAAATGGTGGAGCATGACGGATCCATCGCGTCCGCCGTTTTCTATAATGGACGCCTATGGGTGGCGGATCTGTCATCATCCGTTATTGCCAGATTCCAAAGACGGAATTCGTTATTGTATGCTGAGTATGCCCAGAACCCCTACTGGGGGTTCTCTCTCTATCTCTATCTCTCTATCTCCAGAACAGCACGTCCAGGGTTCAAAAGTTCACTTTGGCAATCTTGATGGATCCGTCTAAAAACGTATCCGCTGCATCAGTTTTCCACAATATCCAACGGATCCGTTATATTCACACTTTGGCAGACTGGGACTGACGCCAGACGACTGCAGTATGAAAGAGGCTTTCAGTGAACGTGACTGAACTATGTTGCAATGTGACTGACAGAAAGTATTCAGTAAACGTGACTGAACTACATCACACAGTGACTGACAGAACTTATTTAGTAAACATGAGTGAACTATGCAGGGCCGGCGTCAGCACCCACCGTCGCCCACACACATCGTCCCATCACGCCGCAATAATTATTTTCCCCTCCATTTGCTCTCTAACACAGGTTCTGTGACAGTCTCTGTGACGTTGCTAAGGCCGCGGTCGGGTATCCAAGGGGCGTGCCCGCACCACTCCCCCGGCAACACCCACATCCAATCCAGAGGCAGCTGAGCAGACCAATCAGCGACGTGAGATTTCTGGTACAGACAGACAGAATTAGACAATTATATAGTAGACTAGATGGTGGCCGGATTCTAATGCATCGGTATTCTAGAATATGTATGTAGTTTATTTATGCATGGCTCCGCTCCACCCTCCCATCCTTGTATGCATGGCTCCGCTCCACCCTCTCATCCTGTATACATGGCTCCGCTCCAACCTCCCATCCTGTATACATGGCTCCGCTCCACTCTCCCATCCTATATACATGGCTCCGCTCCACCCTCCCATCTTTGTATGCATGGCTCCGCTCCACCCTCTCATCCTGTATACATGGCTCCGCTCCAACCTCCCATCCTGTATACATGGCTCCGCTCCACTCTCCCATCCTGTATACATGGCTCCGCTCCACCCTCCCATCTTTGTATGCATGGCTCCGCTCCCACCTTCCCATCCTATATACATGGCTCCGCTCCCACCCTCCCATCCTATATACATGGCTCCGCTCCACCCTCCCATCTTTGTATTCATGGCTCCGCTCCCACCCTCCCATCCTATATACATGGCTCCGCTCCACCCTCCCATCCTTGTATGCATGGCTCCGCTCCCACCCTCCCATCCTGTATACATGGCTCCGCTCCCATCCCCCCATCCTATATACATGGCTCCGCTACCACCCTCCAATCCTATATACATGGCTCTGCTCCCACCCTCCAATCCAATATACATGGCTCCGCTCCCACCCTCCCATCCTTGTATACATGGCTCTGCTCCACCCTCCCATCCTTGTATACATGGCTCCCACCCTCCCATCTGGAAAACATGGCTCCGCTGGGCTCCCCCGTCCTCCCCATCATACTTACCCTGACACGCCGCTGCACGTCCCTGCATCTCTATCCCGGCGCGTCAACTTCTTCCTCTGTGGTGCGGTCACGTGGTACCACTTATTAAGGTCATGAATATGGACGCCACGCCTATGGGAGTGGAGTCGCGTCCATATTCATGACCTTAATGAGCGGTACTACGTGACCGCACCACAGAGAAAGCAGAAGCGCCGGGACAGGGATGCAGGGACGGAAGGTGAGTATGTACGTGGAGATGACCCGCGGCTACCTTCGGGAGATCAGCGGCTAGCGCCATTGATCTCCCGACGATAGCGGTGGCATGCATGGTTGAAATCTTGCACCAATTTGCAGCCGGACTATGCCTGTCGCTGATTGGTCGCGTCCGGCCGGGCGCGACCAATCAGCGACGCAGGATTTCCCTTACAGACAGAAGTTATAAGTTAGACAATTATATAGTAGATATGTTGCACAAACGCCCCTCTGTAACTAAAGTAGGAAAATATTTAAGCTGGATATTTCTTTATTATCCTTACCAACACTCGTAGATGCTGCTGTAGATACATGAAATGGAGCTAAAAGGGAAAGATTTATTACTTTAAAACTTGGATAATTATGAAGTGATCAAAAATTTACATTTAAAATGCCTTCATACTTAGTATTAAATTAAATGCTAAACATCACTAAATGATATAGGTCTTATCTATGAAGTTAGTACAGATATGAACTGAAAGTAATGCAAATAATAATGAATTTCAGTGGCTATACTGTGTGTTAGAAACACCTGCTGCAGTGTGCAAGAAAAATGTAAAATAAGAGTGATTTTTATCAAAAATTGGGGCAAAACTACAACATGTCATGTAAACATTAAATGAGCGAACATGCTTGGTGATACTTGGTTATCAATCGAATATCACATTGCTCGGATGTGCTCATTACTTGGCAATGGGCGGTGCTCGTGTTAAAACTCAAATCTGTGAACATTTCTTTGATTTGTCAAATTATTAAAAAGCTATTAAAAATTTTGTAGGCTTCCATTTCTCAGACATATAGTGTTACAAGGTCTGTGACCATTTCTGTGACCTCTAAAATTGAGAAAAAGTATTGAAACATTTTCTGGATTAATTTAGTGGTCATCCATACTCTTTTCCATTCTTTCTGTTACATTACGATGCAGTAAACTCACAAAAAATGCTTTGATTGCAGCAGGTGACCAATTTTTTTTCTTTAAATAAAAACAAATTTGATTTCAAGAGACCTAGCAATTACAAAATGTGTAACGCGTGCATTAAGGGACGGGGAAATGGTAATGCTGATGATGTTGCACGCAGATGCCGAGGACATGGGGCAGATGTGACTACATCTGTTGCTGGAGCACAAGCAGCATGCTCATCCATGACGCATAGGCTCCTGTCACACTACAGGGAGGCAAGATATACCACTTCTGAAGCCAGAACAGTGCAAATAGGTGGTCATTAGGATGGTAGATAATACTTCCAGCAGGCTTGGCAACACCACACAGTCTTCCACACGGTCCATTCTTACCAGCCTAAAGTCTTGATCACTTAATCCTCACCCTGATCCTCCTTCCTCCGACCCTATTGAGTCCCAGTAAACTAATGATTCGACACTAGGACACTCCAAGAAGCACTTTACCACAACATTTCTTGATTGTGGCCTTTAAACTTGCAAGCTCAAGGACAGGAGGACATGCTGTTTAGTGATGCCCAAAACTTACAGCAGCCTCGACCACAAGAACATAACAGTGGAGAATGGAAAATTTGGAATAAGGAGGATGATGATGATGAGACACAGTTGCTGCTAAGTCTTATTGTTCAGTCACAAAGTCAGGAGGAACAGGGCGCGTTGGTTGAAGACGAGGGGATGGATGACAAATTCACCTCCCCAAAATGGGAAGATGGCATGCAGAGTGAGGACAATAGCACTGAGGGGGAGAGATGGGCATATTTAAAGGCTGCTTGCCGTGGAAATGTTGCTATTTAGGATAGAATACATGGAGCATTTTTGCCGACTCATGGCGGCAGCCGTCTCTCGGCACTTTGCACCACAGCTGTCACTTTTTCTCCCATTGTGACATCCCTGCCTTGTACCATCACGTGTCAGGGACATCAGAGTACCTTTTCCAGTGCACTTATTGGCATTGTCTACTTAATGACTGACAAGTGTACAAGCACTTGTGGCTATTAATGCTACATTTCCCTGACGGCACACTGGGTGAACATTGTGGGGATCGAGCCAAGTCACACAATGGCACGATGCATATGTGTCACAATCCACATTTGGATCTGTGGCAGATCTCTCTGCATGTTGAAACCTTTTTCCTGTCTGGCTAGCGGGGGTTAATCTCAGTCTTTGCCCCCGGTGGCAACTGGTGGAATTGCATGCCTGATTAATTGTCAGGAGTAGGTGGCGACCACTCCCACTTCCTTTATAAGGTCACCTGAGTTGTCAGCTAGTGTTGGTAATATTGCTTCCTCTGGAGACCAACCTAGCTGGAGCCAGGAGCTGCTGAGAGCAGTGGTACTTCAGTTGCTTCCCTCATCTGGGGCCTTACTCTGCGGTGTGGAGCTAACAGCTGAGAAAGCTGTGTTTATTATTTAGTTGATTAACCCTTAAGTGTCTGTCTTTCCTTTTGGTTGTTTTTGGTGTAATTCACATTTTTCCCTGTCTCACCTCCAGGGGAGGGGTTGGTGGGTTTAGCTTAGGGCTAAACAGGAGACAGGGACAGGTCGGGGACTTGGACCTCACTACCATTAAGCGTACCTCCAAGTTAAGGAAAGACACGTCCTCCCTTAGCTTTAGGGGCAGTTTAGGGGCCCGGGTTCCTTGTCCCCTGCATTTCTACAACTGCCCCGTGACATTACTACCAACCAAATACAGTTTTTTTTCCCTTTCCTGTGAGCCATGGCCCAAATGCAGGCCTTTGCCCAGCTGCTTCAGACCCTCACAGATGAGCTTAAGTTGCTGCGGGGTAAGATAGTGCAGCAGCTACAGCAGTTGGTGGGGTTCTGGGCTTCGGCTCAGATGCAGGTTCAACCAGAACCTAAGATAGCTCTCCCTGACAGGTTTTCTGGAGGGAGAGATACATTTCTGGTCTTTCAGGAGGCCTGTAAATTGTATTTCAGGCTTCGCCCCCGTTCATCAGGGAGTGAGGAACAGCGTGTGGGGATTATTGTCTCCCTTCTTAGGGGTGATGCCCAATCCTGGGCCTTCTCCCTGCCGGCCGATTCACCATCTTTAAGGTCGGTGGACGGTTTTTTGCGGCTCTGGTGTATGGAGATCCTGATGGCGTCTCCCTGGCGGAATCCTGACTCCGTAAAATCAAGCAGGGGGAACGGCCAGTTGAGGAGTACTGCTCGGAGTTCAGGAGATGGGCCACTGACACACAGTGGAATGATCCTGCCCTTAGGAGTCATTTTGTGCAGGGTCTGTCCCCAAGGTTGCAGGATACTCTGGTGCAGTACGCCGCCACCATGTCCCTTGCCATCCGGGTGGATAGACGCCTCAGGGAGAGGCATGCACCAAAACTGCCCCGTGTTCTCCTTACTAGGGAGGAGGACACAGTTGAGCAGCCGGACGAACCTATGCAGGTGGAAGCAGTTGGTTCCCAAACAGGGTTGCCTGCGGTTCAATGTGGTATCGGGGCATGTTTTTTTGTGGGCAGACTGGTCATTTCATTGGGGTCTGCCCAGCTCGTGCCAAAATACCTGTGCCATCTAAGAAGCTGCATCCCCCTGGTCGTGTGGAGGGAGGCGACCATGGAGTGTATATTTCCTCCACTTCTTCCCCTCAGTGTACCCTGACTGCGAGAGTGGTGATTGGCGGGGTATCTAAGGGTATACGGGTGCTTGTGGACAGTGGAGCAGGAGTCAATTTGGTGGATGCTCACTTTGTCCGGACCAATGGCCTGATGTGTAAGACGCTAGCTAAACCATTTGGCGTCCAGACCATTGACTCTGTCCCACTCAGCCAGGGGAGTGTAACCCAGATCGTGCATGATATACGCCTGCGTATAGGGACTCGTCATGAGGAGTCCCTGTCATGCTACATCTTGGAGGGTATGCCAATACCCATCATTTTAGGCCTCCCTTGGCTGACAAAACACAACCCGGTCATAGATTGGCATTCCAGGGAGGTAGTCAGCTGGAGTCAGTCGTGTGAGGGCTGCTGCCTGGGGGCTACTGTCTCTGCCGTCTTTCTGCAACCTTCCCCTTCTTCTCCAGTGGAGGCAGCAGAGGTGCTGCCAAGGAGTAGGGGCAAGTCCCAACCCTCACCACTAGCCAACCCTGTGAGTCGGAGCCCTCTTGGGAGGAGGGGTCAGGGGAGGGTGGTGGTTTCCTCTGAGAAATGTGTGAGTGTGGTGACACAGGGGGACGCCTCTGTTGTCAGTTCCTCAAAGAGTTCACCGTCTTGTGGCAAACGCGTGTGTGGCAATGAACGTTCAGATCCGGACCTGTGTGTGAACGAGTATGTATGGGTGTCCAATAAAAAACATCCGGTGGAAATGTGCTGCTGGAGTCTGGAGTTCTCAGGTGATCGGGCCTTATCGGGTGTCAGCCATTCTTGGCCCGGGGACTTACCAGCTGGAGTTATCCCCAGTTATGCCCGTACATAACTCATTCCCCAGGTCGGCACTCTGGAGATTTGTGGTACCTCCGGAGCATACATTATGGCCACTTCCATCTGTCCACATTTGCCATAGGCCTGAGAGTCAGGTGACTGCTGGGTGAACCCTGGTGGATTGAGGCATCCCCACTGTAGGTGGTATATGAGGTGCGGTGTTGAGGGTCCAGAGGCCCCTCATTGAAGGGGGGGTTCTGTCACGATCCACATTTGGATCTGTGGCAGATCTCTGTGCATGTTCAAAGCTTTTTCCTGTCTGGTCAGCGGGGGGTTAACCTCAGTCTTTGCCCCGGTGGCCGCTGGAATTGCATGCCTGATTACTTGTCAGAAGTAGGTGGCGACCACTCCCACTTCCTTTATAAGGTCACCTGAGTTGTCAGCTGGTGTTGGTAATATTGCTTCCTCTGGAGACCAACCTAGCTGGAGCCAGGAGCTGCTGAGAGCAGTGGTACTTCAGTTGCTTCCCTCATCATCAAAAAAATGTGCCACAAGAGACAGCAGTATACTGGATCTCCTCTATGCGAATGTTAAAGATGCCTATTCATCATCTGCACTGCCCCCCCTGGGAAAATCAGACCACAACCTCATACTATTGTCTCCATCATACCAAACTGTTGTCAGTAAACAGCCAGTCACAATAAAATTAATTAGGAAGTGGAATCCAGAGGCAGAAGAGGCTCTACGAGACTGTTTTGACCTCACAGACTGGGAGGTGATTTGCGACAGGGGAGAGCATGATAATGTAAATGATATTGTAGGGCGAGTAACGGATTATATAAATTTTTGTACTGACACTGTTGTACCAGCTAAAAAGATTCGATGTTATGCAAATAACAAGCCTTGGATTACAAAAGAATTGAAACACTTACTAAACAAGAAAAAACTGGCATTTAAAATGAAGGATACTAAGAAACTGAAATTGATACAAAGGGACTTAAAGGGGAAAATTAAGAATGTTCGTGAGGCGTTCCGAATTAAATTAGAAAATAAACTGTCACACAACAATTCCATGGAGGTGTGGTCGGGCATGAAACAGCTAACTGGGTTTAAGGCAAAGTCGGAGCATGGGGAAGTGGATCTGCCCTGGGCTAATGAAATGAATGAGTTTTTCAACAGATTCACCAGCACAAGCACAGCGTCATCAGAAATGGGGGATAGATCTGGGAAAAGATCTGCAGCATTGACATTGGGGATAAGCTGCCTGCCTTAACTGTCTCCCAAAGCGACGTGAGAAGACAGTTTAGCAGTCTTGTTATTGGCAAAGCAGCTGGGCCTGATGGCCTCAGCCCACGTGTCCTCAGAGCATGTGCCAACCAACTGTGTACTGTCTTCCAGCACCTGTTTAACTGGAGCCTTCTATCACAGGGGGTACCAGAACTGTGGAAGACCACCTGCCTGGTGCCGGTTCCTAAGACCACTTTTCCAACTTCCCTACAAGACTATCGTCCAGTGGCCTTAACATCGCATGCTATGAAGTCCTTGGAGAGAATAATACTCGCCTACTTGTGCCCGAGGGTGAGGGCCTACACTGACCCCCTGCAGTTTGCGTACCAGCAGAGATTGGGGGTGGATGATGCTGTAGCGTCTCTGCTACATACAATGCATTCGTTCTTGGACAATGATGGAACTGCAGTGCGCGCTATGTTCTTTGACTTCTCTAGTGCTTTCAATACCCTACAGCCGCTCTTACTACGTAATAAGTTGACTGCTATGGTGGTAGATGAGGGGATGGTGAACTGGATAAGTGACTACCTGACAGACAGGCCGCAGTTTGTAAGGATGGGGGAGGTGGTATCTGGCAGTGTATGGAGCAGTGTGGGAGCCCCTCAGGGTACAGTGCTGTCACCCTTCCTCTTCTCATTGTATACAGCTGACTTTCAGTATAAATCTGATTTTTGTCACCTCCAAAAATTCTCAGATGACTCCGTGATTGCAGGGGGCATTGTGGGGGGCCGGGGGAGGAGGAATATAGAAGGGTGGTTTCTGACTTTGTGGATTGGTGTCAGACTAACTGTCTAGAACTAAATGTAAAGAAAACCAAGGAGATGGTGGTGAGTTATAGAAGGAAAAAGGAAGATTACATACCAATCACCATTGCTGGCCAGGAGGTTGAGATTGTTGAGAGCTACAAATATTTGGGGGTTCACCTTGACAGTAAACTCGATTGGAGGTGTCATACAGAAAAGGTTTACAAGAAGGGAATGAGCAGACTGTACTTTCTGCGGAAGCTCAGGTCGTTCAATGTGTGCAGTAAAATGCTGGAGATGTTCTACCAGTCCGTTGTAGCAAGCGCCATCTTTTTTGCTATCATTTGCTGGGGCAGTAGTGTGCAAGTAGCTGACGCTAATAAACTCAACAAACTTATCAAGAAGGCAAGCGCAGCTGTTGGCCTCCATCTTGACTCTTTTGAGGAGGTATTGGAGGATAGAATTCAGAAGAAGTGTAGGGCAATAATGAACAATAACACACACCCACTATGCAAGCTGTTCTTGAATCAGAAGAGCACATTCAGCAGCCGTCTAATCCTACTAAGGTGCAAGAAGGAGAAATTCAGGAAATCGTTTGTACCTACTGCTATGGGGATGTATAATAATTTCCTAAGGGTGGTAGAAAATAATGACTGATGGCTGGTGTACTAATGTCAATTAACATTATATATACCTGAACTACACACTTGTATTTATTATGTAATGTTGGTACACCTGTGCAAGATTTGTGTCCTATTTTATGTATTTTGTGTCCTATTTTATGTAATATTTTATGTACTGCTGTTTGTATTGCTGCTGTAATACTGTAATTTCCCCCGGGATCAATAAAGTGTATCGTATCGTATCGTATCTGGGGCCTTACTCTGCTGTGCAGAGCTAACAGCAGAGAAAACTAAGTGTTTATTGTTTAGTTGATTAAGTGTCTGTCTTTCCTTTTGGTTGTTTTTGGTGTAATTCACATTTTTCCCTGTCACACCTCCGGGGGAGTGGGTTGGTGGGTTTAGCTCAGGGCTAAACAGGAGACAGGGACAGGTCGGAGACTTGGACCTCGCTACCATTAAGCGTACCTCCAGGTTAAGGAAAGACAGGCCCTCCCTTAGCTTTAGGGGCAGTTCAGGGTCCCGGGTTCCTTGTCCTCTGCATTTCTACAACTGCCCCGTGACAATATGCTCCCAATTCCAAGGATTACTGTCCCTACTTCTTTCAGGGTTTCCTCCACATCCTACAGCAGTTCCTGCACCCACTCCTGCTCCTCTTTATCCTCCATCTCCGATGTGGTATCTCAGAGCACATCATCCATATCGACTGGAAGCTCTGCAGCACTGTCTCAGCGAAGCGGCAATAGGCTCTGCTGAAGCTAAATTGTCTGGTAGACAAGCTACACACCATGACAGAGTTAATTAAAGAAATAACAGACCATACAGATCTGTGGTCTTTGCCTCTGAACCTCCAACCAGGCATAATCGTGTGTGATAATGGATGCAACCTAGAGGTGGCTATGAAGTTTGCCAAGCTCAAACACATACCATGCTTAGTACATGTGCTCAACTTGTTAGTTCAGTGGTTTCTGAAAACATACCCAGATTTGTCAGATCTTCTGGTCAAGGTACACCCATTGCTGCAAATTAGCTACAGCTGCTGCCGCTCTGGCAGTGCTGCAGCAGTGCTTACAAATGCCAGCTCACCGACTGGTGTGCGATGTCACCACGTGCTGGAACTATGTACTGCACATGCTGACAAGGCTTTGTGAGCAGCAAAGGCCAGTTATGGAATATCAGTGTCACGACTGAAATGGGTAGATTCAGGGGACAACACAACAAACACCAACAACAGGATGGAAAAAGGGAGAGGAAGGCCATAACAGTAGGGAGCAAGGGACAGAGCACCTTTCAACCACAACCTATGCCTATCCATAAGCTCCCCTAACACCCAATGCGGATCCTTTTCCCCACCACCATCACAGCTAGTCCCTAGCTATCACCTCATTATACCCTAGTTAGTGCACTGGCCAGCAAGAAGGCTATCCTTACCACTGCAGATGGTACAAACACAGGGGGTTGTGACAAGCACGAGACAAACAAGGAAAGGGAACGAGAAACTTAGCTCCAGTCTCTGCTGCCAAGCTCCACACAGCAAAGGACATGGAATCAGGAAACCGAACTCCACAGAAGTAGCAGATAAACCGCTGGCACCAGAGAGCTCCAAACTCCTAGACTGGTTTTCATAGAATAACTCTATTTCCAACAGTCAGCTGATGTGTCATGTGACTATTTAAAGAGTGGTCAACACCCACATCAGCTGACTAGCAACAAAACAACTGCAAGCAAGAAAACTGACTTTAATCCTTGCTGGCCCAAAAAGGAAAAAAGCCACATTTAAATTATAGCAGAACTAGAGCTGCCACAAAACCAAAAATGAATCGTGACAATCAGCTCCAACACAACTGAAGAGTTGGTATGGATGTTTGACATTTTTTCAGTTCTCCAAGACTTTGAGGAATCCACAAAGATGGTGAGCAACGATGACGCAATAGTCAATGCAACTATCCTGCTTCTGTTCCTACTTAAACGGTCGCTGCTCACAAATAAACATGAAACTTTGCATGCGGAGTACGTGGGAATGGAGGACATAACACAGAGAGATTGTGGCCAACCCAGCCTCATCTCATCTGCTCAGCGAAGATTGGGTAACAATGGGGAGGTGGACGCTAAGGAGGACGAAGAGAAGGAACAGGAGCTGGTGGCTAGCGCAACAGAGGCTAGTAGCCACACAACCTACTTCCTGTCTCTCATATGTGGAAGGGCTGTGGATGGGAAGAGGAGGAAGACAGGGAGAAGGAGATGGGAAGTCGTCATCATGATGGAGACAGGGAAGTGTTGGCAATAGGGAGCTTGGGGCATATGGCCAATTTTATGTACAGCTGCATTTCCCCGTGACCCTCATATTTCATTCATCTTGGCCAAAAGAGAGTACTGGTTGTTCACCCTACTAGACCAATGCTACAATGAGAACTTTGCATTTCTCCTTCCTGAAGTGGAGAGGTCTTTTAAAATGGTGCTATATCAGAAGGCCATTGTGGAATATATTGTGAGACAGTGAAAGCATATGTGTTGAATGGGGTGTACATTTCACCTAGGTACTGTGCTGTATGGTATAAGGGAAATGTGTGGCTTTGTAAACCTAGTGGTAGAGAAAGGTCACTACACCTCACATTCAGTACACACTTGCAGCTCAGACCTGAGGCCGCTCAGGCCTGAGGCCACTCAGGTGTTGATTAAGAGACCAGAAGTAGATGTCTGCGAACACAGACAGGGAGCTCGCTTAGTCTGGACACAGGAGGGGTCCAGGCACAGAAGGTGTCTCCAGGAGTTTGAGCTATCTCAGTCTGGGTGCTCGATGTACCCCGGACACAGGAGTAGTCTCTGTGAGAATCCATGCGGATCGCTGCTGAATAGGAGGGGAGCTCGCTTAGTCTGGACACAGGAGGGTCCAGGCACAGAAGGTGTCTCCAGGAGTTTGAGCTATCTCAGTCTGGTGCCGATGTACCCCGGACACAGGAGTAGTCTCTGTGAGAATCCATGCGGATAGCTGCTGAATAGGAGGGGAGCTCTCTCAAGTCTGACGTTGAAGGTGCCTTCAGACACAAGGGGGAGACTCTGTGAAACTTCATGCTGGTAAATGCTGAACATATGTGTTGTTTTGGCCCCGGCTGTTAGAGTCGGGACCCGGATAAAATAGGAATCTATCTAAGTGTAGTAAGTGGCTAGACAAGCCCAGGTCTCTGTTTATGATTTGTTTTATGTCTTGTTTGCTTTTGACTTTAAATAAAACTGGTTGCGGCAGTTGCACCAGTACTGCTGTGAATGAACTGTTCCGTCCACTCTGTCTACCCAGACGGCGATCCCAGAGCTACATCCCCTGAAAAGCTTACAATATGTTGAAAAATCCAGCAGACAACGCTAGCAGCAGGGCAGGCTTCCTTGCCCAACCAAGGAGGAGAGGCCAGCGAGACTCACTGATATGGACTGACCTGGTTTGTAATAGTGATCTTGGAACCACTAGGGCAGCACCGGCAGGTAGCATAGTCAGGGATAGCCAGAGGTTGTTATCAAGAGCAACAATGTTGTTTGAAGGACTAAGCAGGAATCTTAGTCAGGGAAGCCAGAGGTTGATATCAGCAGCAGCAATGTCGTTTGAAGAAGCAGCAGGTGAAAGGAAGCTTAACTAGAGGCTGGTAGCTCAATTATCATGCAAGGAAGAGCAAGGCCAGGTTTAAATAGGGTGTGCAGTCAGGATGAGTCAATCAGGAACTCAGTGTGGTGACCAACAGGAGCTCAGGGTGGAGCTTCTGAGTTAGAATCCTGACACACACAGCAGAAACAGGGATACACTGTCAAAGGCATGGGCCAATTTTACAACATCAGATGAATGTCCAGGGCCAGATGACCAGGTATTTTTTGCAAGGAGGGAAAAATTTTTAAAGATGGTCAAACAATACCTGATTAACCAAAAGAGCATACTCCCTAATTCCTCTGATAGTTTAAACTATTGGCTCTCAAAGCTGGACAACTGGCATGAGCTGTCCATCTATGCCTTGGAGGTGTTGTGCTGCCCTGCCACTAGCATCTTGTCTGAGTGTGGTTTTAGTGCCGCCGGGGTTGGGTAGTCATAACAGACTTGCACTTTCACCTGTCAATAAGAGAATGCCGATACGCTCACTCTCATAAAAATGAACAAAGTCTAGATTAGCCCACACTTTTCCACATCACCAGATGACAGCAGCACATAAACTGTTTGTAATATTCAATATTTGTAATGAAGCACACCAGTTGTTGCCTTTCAGGGGTCTATGTATGATCCTAATCATATTTTCTGTCTGGCTTTGCACTTTTCTATGACTATATATTACATTAAAATGTTTTCTTTCAAAATGTTGTTATGGTTTCAATGTCTCATCCATACAGTTTAACACTGTTATTGTTGCATTACGGTGGTATGTAAAATATACAAGAAGCGTACAAAAATATTTCAGGATTACATTACTTATCCATACAGTATTACTTGCTTTCAGTCACATTTTGATGGTATATAACAGTAGAAAAAAAGCTTTTCAAAATTGTACTTGTTTCTTCACATTTCTTTCCCATATACCTTTTCATACTCTGGGGTGCATTTTCGTGATATATATGACTCCAAAAAAACCTTTACAAATTTTGCTGGGTTTCATGCAGTGATCTTGGATACAGTTTATTGGTATATAACATTATTTTCAACATTTTATCATTATTATATTGATCACCCATAGACTATTCTGTGTGTTTCTTAACATTTTTATTGCTGTAGATTAAAATTTCTTATGGGTTTGGAAGGTTTTATAGCTATTCCTTAAAGTGGAGTAAAAGTGTGACACCATTGTTCTCAGCAGCAATCTGGGAGTCAGAGATACTTTCAGGGGCCTTTCAAATGCTGTTCTCCTTCCAGTCAGCACTTTTCCCATCTATTCCAACAATTTCACTGTCTTCCAAACCTCTTTCCCATTGATTCCCATTATACTCAACACTCGAACCGAGCATGTTAGTATTAGGAATTGCTCGGTTCGAGCAACGAGCACACGAGCATTTTAGTGCTCATTCATCCCTAGTAAACAGATGCCTAAATTGGTTGTTCATAGCCAAAGGACCTTGGCTGCTTTCTCTTAGGGCTCGTTTACACGTACTAATATTTCCGGTACTGGAAAAAACAGTACCAGAGATATCAGTGCTCGTATGTACAAGTGTTTCATTACGTGTGGCAACCATGTGCTGCATTAGTCTCAAATGTACCGACACCTGAGAAAAGCTTGTAGAGTTCGCATTGTTCTTGGTTGCCGGGTGCTGAAGACCCCTCACATCATTGTCCCCTGCTATCCCTGTGACCAGCGCAAGCAGCGGACACTGTTGAGAGTTGTATTCAACTGATAACAGTGAGAGCAGATGCCACTGATGGGAGAAAAAGTCTCACAGTGCAGCGCTGAGCTCAATGAGTTCATCTAACTTTACCCTGACAGAATTTCTCACGGAGAACTGTGGTGAACTCACTGAGCAGGGAATGCAGCCTCAGTGACCTGCGGTAACCTCGATGAGGTCACCGCTGGTCACTGAGGCTGCATTCGCTGCATATTATTTTCTAGTGGTTTTCAGCCTGGATGGTTGCATCTTGGTTGAAATCTATCGCAGATACGAATTATGGCATGGGACAGAACGTCATACAGGTGAGGGATATGGTTGGTTTTTTGGGGTATTTTTATAGAGTAGATGATGGCTTTAATGTAATGGGCGTTAGGTTGAGTATTACTTTGTTTATTTTTAAATAAAAGGTAAAAGTGTCTTATTTTTATTTTAAAAAAGGACTTTATTCTGGCTGTGTGTTTAATTATAATAAAAGTATATATTATTAACCCATGGGCTTGAAGTCACCTGACAATTCAATGGTGACATCAACCCCACAAATATGAATGCCTCTTGCCGCCACCACCTGGGGGCAAGTGGGAAAAGCCGGGGAAAACTAATAGATGCACCTGTTCTGAGGCGACTGCGGGCTGCTATTTTTAGGCTGCGGGAGCCAATATCCATGGCCCCTTACCAGCCTGAGAATACCAGACCCCAGCTGTCTGCTTTAGCTTGGCTGTTGTCAAAAATGGGGAAACCCTATGTTTTTTTTAAAATATTTATTTAAATAATTTAAAAAAACAATGTGGGGACATTTTTATTCTTGATAACCAGCCTTGCTAAAGCTGAACAGAGAACAGCGCGAACAATCATCCGTGTGTTAGGGTTCGAGTTCCCGCTGCTGAACAAGGGGAGTCTCTAACCGGTCCCGCTGCGGTCCTCCATTCATCTCCATCCACAGTGGAGCCTGCTCAGCAGAGACATTGGTCCCAGCTCTTGCCTGTTCCAGTACTGTGCAGAGTAGTGTTGAGCATTCCGATACCGCAAGTATCGGGTATCGGCCGATATTCGCTGTATCGGAATTCCGATACTTAGTTCCGATATTTTCCCAATATCGTATACCGGAATCGGAAGTTCCCATAATTCTTTGAGAGGCAATGTGATTTTAGTCAGCCAATGAGGAATCTTATGAAGTGTGGGCACATCCTGTAATGCTGCGGTCATCTTAACTAATGGCATGGCTGTGATTGGCTGCTGAAATGATGTCAGAATGCAGTATAAAAGGCGCCGCCGCCATTTTAGCGTCACTGTGCTGTGAACTCAGTTAGGGACAGAACGCTGCTCTGCTGACTCTGAGGGACAGTTAGATATTGCGATTTTGTGTACTGGGCTTTAGGCAGGCTAGTTTACCAACCGCTGTGTAAAGCTTCCTTTTGCCAGTGTTGTTTTAACAGCTCTGTGCAAGGTGTGTGTGAGAGTACAGGTGACGCTGCAGTTTGCTCTGCATGCAACGCTGTCTGTAGGCATCTGCACGTGTCACTCACAGACTCTTTTTTTTTTCTTCAGTGTAATTCTTGCTGCTCCATGCAATTTAACTATTAGTGTGACGCGCTTCCATCCGTATCCAATACATTGGTTGCAAACACTATAGAAGTAGACAAAGGAGTAGCCTTTCACAGATTGTGAACAGTTGTGTTTCAGTGTTCACTTCAGTCTGTGTTTTTTATTTTTTGAGTGCATATCACGCTCCAGTTACTTGTTCAAGCACTGCTGCTTGTACTCTGCTGAGCATGTCTCAGTGCCTCATCCTTTTCATTTCTCTCCAATTGGTGCTGCTCCATTATATTTGAAAAAAAAAACTAATCTATTAGTGTGACGCGCTTCCATCCGTATCCAATACATTGGTTGCAAACACTATAGAAGTAGACAAAGGAGTAGCCTTTCCCAGATTGTGAACAGTTGTGTTTTAGTGTTCACTTCAGTCTGTGTTTTTTATTTTTTGAGTGCACATCACGCTCCAGTTACTTGTTCAAGCACTGCTGCTTGTACTCTGCTGAGCGTGTCTCAGTGCCTCATCCTTTTCATTTCTCTCCAATTGGTGCTGCTCCATTATATTTGAAAAAAAAAACTAATCTATTAGTGTGACGCGCTTCCATCCATATCCAATACATTGGTTGCAAACACTATAGAAGTAGACAAAGGAGTAGCCTTTCCCAGATTGTGAACAGTTGTGTTTCAGTGTTCACTTCAGTCTGTGTTTTTTATTTTTTGAGTGCACATCACGCTCCAGTTACTTGTTCAAGCACTGCTGCTTGTACTCTGCTGAGCGTGTCTCAGTGCCTCATCCTTTTCATTTCTCTCCAATTGGTGCTGCTCCATTATATTTGAAAAAAAACTAATCTATTAGTGTGACGCTCTTCCATCCGTATCCAATACATTGGTTGCAAACACTATAGAAGTAGACAAAGGAGTAGCCTTTCCCAGATTGTGAACAGTTGTGTTTCAGTGTTCACTTCAGTCTGTGTTTTTTTTTTTTGAGTGCACATCACGCTCCAGTTACTTGTTCAAGCACTGCTGCTTGTACTCTGCTGAGCGTGTCTCAGTGCCTCATCCTTTTCATTTTTCTCCAATTGGTTCTGCTCCATTCCATTTAAAATCTAATCTATTAGTGTGACGCGCTTCCATCCGTATACAATACATTGGTTGCAAACACTATAGAAGTAGACAAAGGAGTAGCCTTTCCCAGATTGTGAACAGTTGTGTTTCAGTGTTCACTTCAGTCTGTGTTTTTTATTTTTTGAGTGCACATCACGCTCCAGTTACTTGTTCAAGCACTGCTGCTTGTACTCTGCTGAGCGTGTCTCAGTGCCGCATCCTTTTCATTTTTCTCCAATTGGTGCTTCTCCATTATATTTGAAAAAAATCTAATCTATTAGTGTGACGCGCTTCCATCCGTATACAATACATTGGTTGCAAACACTATAGAAGTACAGAAAGGAGCCTTTCACAGATAGTGAACAGTTGTCTGCAGTGTTCACTGCAGTCTCTGAGGAATAACCACACTTAGGCCTTATAATTTTTCTGACTTTCTTTATCAATCTACCAAGATGAAGAAGGCAGGGAGTAAGGCACGTGGTCGTGGCCGTGGAGTTTCAGCAGGGAGAGGACGTGGGGATTCTGTGGCTGCTGCCGCACCCAGTGACACAGCATCCACCAGTTTTCCCCGTGAGCGTTCCTTTATGCGCACTTTTGTAGGAGCTCAGCGTACCCCCCTGCTGCGGGAAGAACAAATTGAAGCCGTTGTTGGTTGGATGGCAGCCAATGCATCGACTTCAATTCCTTCCACTTCCTCCAGGACCACAGCACTGTTGAACAACCATCTGTCTCTTCACCGCCTGCCAAATTGCCCAGGCAGTCAGAGAGTTCTGAACTGGAGCCAGCTGAGTCTCTGCTTCTGTTCTCAGAATCTGTTGGCTTGCAAACAGGGGCCCAGCCAAGCAGCATTCTGGAATGTGAAGAAGAGGCAGTATGCAGTGATGCGCAACAGCTGTGTCTCTCTGAATGTGAAGAGGCGGGTGAGCCAGTGCCGATGGTCAGCACACCGCAGAACGCATCTGATGATGAGACTCAGGTGCCATTTTCTGTTGAGCATGGTGCTGGCCAGACCACCCAACAGCAGCAGGTGTTGGAAGAGTGTAGTGGAGATGATGAGGTCCAAGACCCAACATGGCGTGAGGAACAGGAAGGTGGTGGTAGCAGCTCTGAGGAAGAGATTGCCCCAACGGTCCAAACAGTAGGGAGAGGTAGGCTGCAGACTCGGTTGCCTGTAGCCTCCAGTTTGGCACCCGTTTGTAGCAGTTCTCTTCCAACAGCCAAAACGGGCGCTCCCAGGACTTGCACTGCGTGGTCCTTTTTTGACACACTTGCAGATGATATTTGCTATGTCAAATGCAAGCTGTGTAATCAAAAAGTAAAAAGAGGTAAAAATGTCAGTAACCTTAATACCACAAATATGTGGAAACATGTGCGGTCAAAGCACGTGGTTGAGTTCCAAAGACACACTGGAGATGTAGGCCAACCTACAGCAGCACCTACATCTTCACCTCGTGTTGGAGCCTCTTCCTCCAGCTCACACACAGCTGGTTCGGCTTCCTCACAGGATCGCCATGGAAGAACCTCTGTCACTGTTGTCCAGAGACCCAGTGTTATTCCACCCACAGCTGCAAGTTCCCTGTCATCCTCACACTCCCAGGCCACAAAACAGCCATCGGTAGCACAGGCATGGGATAAAAGACGGCCTATACTCGGCAAACCATCCACGAGCACAGGCTCTGAATGCTGGCATTGCAAAACTCCTGTCCCTTGAAATGCTGTCATTCAGGCTGGTGGAGACTGCCAACTCCAAGGATTGCAGGAATCAAGTCTGTCCACATTGACTCCTCCTCCTACTCCAGTTCCTCAGAATCATCGCTGCAGGAGCCGTCACGGTCTACCTCCACATGGACCCGTGAACGCTTACCTGATGCGACCGATATGAGCACAGCCGTGGCCAAACGTCAACAGGCCGTCCTGAAATTAATTTCCATGGGGAATCGAAGCCACACAGCGCAGGAGCTCTGGAATGCCATCAGGCAGGAGAGCGACGTGTGGTTTTTGCCAGCGAATCTCCAGCCAGGCTTGGTAGTGTGTGACAATGGCCGAAATCTGGTGGCAGCTCTGGGCCTTGGCAACCTCACTCACATACCATGTCTGGCACATGTGCTCAACTTGGTCGTGCAGAGTTTTTTGAGGGACTATCCGGATCTTGATGCACTGCTGCACAAGGTCCGCCTAGAGTGCGCTCACTTGCGACGTTCCAGCATGGCCAGATTGCGCATTGCAGCTCTGCAACGCAGATTTCGCCTTCCTGAACATCGCATCATATGTGACGTACCCACCAGGTGGAATTCCACGTTACATATGTTGGAGCGGTTGTGTGAGCAGCAGCCAGCAGTAATGGAGTATCAGCTGCATCAGGCGCAATCAACTCGCAATTTGCGCCGTTCACACTTCACCACTACTGAGTGGGCCTCTATGAAGGACATCTGCCACGTTTTGCGTGCGTTTGATGAGTCAACGCAGATGGCGAGTGCAGATGATGCACTAGTCAGCCTGACTGTCCCCCTTATCTGCCTGCTTCAAAAAACACTGCAAGCACTAAGGGATGAGGTTTTGTAAGAGGTGGAGGATGAGGAGTCACAAATTCCATCACCTTCTGGACAGTCAGCGCAACGTGGTTCCTCACAAAAGGCTGGGCAGGGCTCACTTTGTGAGGAGGATGAGGAGAAGTCAATGGAGGAGGAAGACATCGCTCCAGAGGGAGGTACACAACGCTCTAGTCAGTATGTAGAGCGAGGGTGGGGTGATGCAGAGCAGGCAGAGATGATGCCTCTTGCAGGGGACAGCGTTTGTTGGCCAGTTGGGAGTCTGCAGCACATGGTTGATTCCATGCTGCAGTGCCTGAGAAACGACCGCCGCATCGCCCACATTCTCACCACGTCTGATTATTGGGTGTACACCCTCCTAGACCCTCGCTACCGGGACAACTTACAAAGCCTCATCACACCGTTGAACCGGGAGCGTAAAATGCGGGAGTACCAAGACACACTGGTGCAATCCATAATGTTCTCCATTCCAGCCGAGAGCACTGCTGCTGCTACTGCTTTACAAAGCAGCTCTGTGCGTCGAGGCAGTGGAGACTGTTCTGCAACAAGAGGGAGCACAAGCAGCGCCTCTGCACAGGGCAAGACCAGTATGTTCCAAATGTTGCGAAGTTTTGTGGCAGCGCCACAAATGTCTACACCATCCGAGACGGCTCCAGTCAGCAGGAGGCAACGTTTCCGTAAGATGGTGACAGACTACATGTCTTTCCCTCTCAGTGTACTCCCAGATGGCTCTTCCCCATTCAAGTTTTGGGTCTCTAAGCTGGATACATGGCCAGAGATTAGCCAGTATGCATTGGAGGTGCTGGCTTGCCCTGCTGCCAGTGTATTATCGGAGCGCGTCTTTAGTGCTGCAGGTGGTGTACTAACAGACCGTCGCATGCGACTATCCTCCGATAATGTAGACGGCTTACTTTTCTGAAAATGAACAAGGCATGGATCTCGCCAGAATTTGTCTGTCCGTTTTCAGATTAAATAACTGGTTCGCAACGTTATCCATGTCTCCTGTTATGTTCATCTTTCTACCACCTGAACTCTACTCCCTGGGCTACAACACTGGCAGTTGCTGCTCAGAAGTGTCGTGTCCACAGACCAATACACAAGCTATAGTGTTACTGGCGTTCAGTAATGTCAGCTGTTCCCCTGCTGTGTGAACGGCAAAAAGTCATGCTGCCTCCACCCTGTTGTCTTCTCATCCTGGGCTTCAACACCGCCAGTTGTTGCTCGGAAGTGTCATTGGCACGGGTACTCACTCCTGCCCAGACTGGTTACAGCACGCCATCTGTTTCCTGTCAGTGTAAACGTCACTTAGCCTCCAATAAGTTGTCCTGTCGTGTTGCGGTCGGGTTAGCCGACTCTATGGTGCTTGGCGTTTAGGTGCTTCCTATGTGTGCTGCGGGATATGCAAATAAAGGCTGTTTCCGTTGTGACAATAGGACAATCACCCACTGTAGTACTGTGGGATTCGGTAACTGCGGCCGGCTCGCGGCCTGTCAACTTAAATTTCCATGGGTACCTTCTGCTACACCCGTCCGGGTTCCAGTACCGTCAGCTGGTTCTCCGCAGTGCCTTTGCCCTAGGTGCCTCCATCTCGGTATCCGAGTTCCAGCAACGTCTGCTGGTCCTTGGTAGTGCTTTGGAGCACAGGTACCTCCTGCTTAGTAACCGTGTCCCAGTAACGTCAGCTGGTCCTCGGTTGTGCCATTGGCTCTTTTCCTTCTGCTGCCCCTCCGGGTTCCAGCACAGTCAGCTGGTCCTCGTTACTTGCATTGGCTCTTGTACCTTCTGCTACCCGTCCGGGTTCCAGTACCGTCAACTGGTTCTCCGCAGTGCCTTTGGCCTAGGTGCCTCCATCTCGGTATCCGAGTTCCTGCAACGTCTGCTGGTCCTTGGTAGTGCTTTGGAGCACAGGTACCTCCTGCTTAGTAACCGTGTCCCAGTAACATCAGCTGGTACAAGGTTGTGCTACAAATACAAGATACAGAACAAGAGACACAAGAACAATAAGCAGAAGATCTAAAAGCAGAAGAACATGAAGTATAAGACCAAAATGAAGAGCAAAATATATGCTCTAAATTATAAGCAGAAGAAGACTAAGCAGTGTATGGGGGTGAGTCCGTTCCTCCTCGTGGTGCCCCTGGAAAATGCCTGCTGCTGCTGCAGGCTAAACTGAACACGGACAAATACTGTTGTAATTTAAATCTTTTGTGACAGCAAGAACGGAAGAATGAAAAATTCATACTTTGACAGATTACAAGTACAGGATTCTCTGTCACAAATAAGAATATGACGAAGAAGATGAAGTACAATATGAATTAGAATAATAGTTTAATAAGAAGAATATGAGTAATGTTAACAAAAAGATGAATAGCAAGAAGTTTAAGAAGAAGATAAAGAAGGTGAAGATGAAGAATAATTTGATGAAAAAGATGATGCTGCTGAAGATTATGAAGGAGAAAGTGTGTCAAAAGTTAAAAAGGTGAAGAGCATGGAAGTTGTGAAATATACATATTTGCCAAAATAGAAAAAATGTGAACAACATTGTCAATTTCTTTGTCAATCCGAACATCTTTAAAAAAAAAATATTTATGCTATTCCATTTGATTGGGTTAAACATCTATGCCTTTAATGTCTCCTCAACCTTCCCCAATACATTCTACATTACTCTTTGTTGTTTTCCTTCATGTACAATTAACCAACAAGGCAAGAATGGGGTTTTTTTAATTCCGATATTTTATTCCCATAGACTTACATTGGATTTCCGGTATCGGTATCGGGTATCGCCGATATTTTTGGGGTATCGGCGATACCATTCCGATTCCGATACTTTTGGATATCGGAAAGTATCGCTCAACTCTAGTGCAGAGACTTGCTGCTGCTCCTCCTGGATCTTCTGTTGTAGCCAGTGCTGGAGCAGACATCTTGGGGATGAAGTCCTGCGCTTCCCCTTCTGAGCATGCCCAGGGTAAGATCTCTCATTGGAGATCAGGGGTCACATGTTCAGGTACTGCAGCAGCTCCTATTGGTCCGCCAGGAAGGTCCTGAAACTACATGTGTTTTGGAACAGTTTCTCATTGGGCCTTCTTCTGGCAGGTCCTGTAGCTGTTACTATAAAAGGGTGGCAATGCTGAGCCTCCATGCGCTAGTATCAACCGTTATATGCTTTGCGCCAGTGTGGTCATGCGTGTGTGTGGTTAGGGCGGCTGAAATACGCCATTACAATACCGACTTAATCGGTGAGGAGCTTGGTATGCTAGCTGGTCAGGGTCGGTGTCCTAGATGCCCTAGATTACCGGCATAACCGGTGAGGAGTTTGATTGCCGTATTCAGGGCCTGGCGTTCAGATGCCATAGATTGCGGGTGACTCCCGCGAGGACATTAGCGCATGATCACGTTCTATGTTCGCTTAGCAGTCAACTGTGTACCTGGGTGCCTGACAGGACACAGAAGTTTGTCTCTGCGGCTCTGTGATGTAACAGGGTTCGCTTTCAACGATAGACAGCGCCCTAGCGTGTTTATTTTGCGACTCAGTGGTGTTAAGTGAGTTTGCACACATCGCCATATAGCACTGCGGCACTCCCTCTAGCGGCTCTGTGGAATAACAGAGTTCGCACATATTGCCACAGCGCGTTACGGCGTTTATTTTGGCGACTCTGCAGGATAACAGAGTTCGCTTCTTGCGCCATTTTACTACCTGCACGGTGGACCCCGGGCTGCGAGCGCACCTCTCTACATTATATATTTGGTGCGTTCCGCAGACCCTTACACCATGTGTCACCAGTATGCATGTGTGCGTGACATTTTGCGACAAGTGCAACTGGTAAAAAAACTACATGTCAGCGTGTTTTGCACATGGAAACACACTGACATGTGTGCAGGCCCATTCACTTGAATGCGTTTAGATGTCTAAGTGTCTCTGATACATGTGAAAACTGTTACCACACGTACCAGAGACACTGATGTGCGAAAGAGCCCTTATGAACAAAACCACTCCAGTCCACTGTGTTTGGTGTTGCAACTTGGCCACGGTTCACTACAGTGGACCAACGCTGCAGTACCAAACACAGCTCAACACAGCATGGAAAGGAGTGATGCTGTTTTTGCATTAATGTTGATTAAAATAAGAGTATCACCAGTGTACTAGTCCCTCCACTTAAAGTGGGGGAAATAAGTATTTGATCCCTTGCTGATTTTGTAAGTTTACCCACTGAGAAAGACATGAACAGTTTATAATTTTAAGGGTAGACTAATTTTAACATTGAGAGATAGAATAGCAAAAATTAAATCCAGAAAATCACATTGTATAAATTATATAAATTTATTTGCATTTTGCAGTAAGAAATAAGTATTTGATCCCCTACCAACCATTAAGAGTTCTGGCTCCTACAGACCAGTTTAGATGCTCCTAATCAACTCGTTACCTGCATTAAAGACAGCTGTCTTATATAGTCAACTTTATAAAAGACTCCTGTCCACAGACTCACTTAGTCAGACTCTAACCTCTACAACATGGGCAAGACCAAAGAGCTTTATAAGGATGTCAGGGACAAGATCATAGACCTGCACAAAGCTGGAATGGGCTACAAAAAATAAAAGTAAGACACTGGGTGAGAAGTAGACATCTGTTGTGCAATAGTAAGAAATGGAAGAAATACAAAATGACTGTCAATCGACATTTATCGGGGCACCATACAAAATCTCACCTCGTGGGGTATCCATGATAATGAGGAAAATGAGAGATCAGCCTAAAACTATATGGGGGTGGCTGGAACCACAGTCACCAAGAAAACCATTGGTAACACATTATGCCATAAAGGTTTATAATCCTGCAGTGCCCGCAAAGTAACCCTGCTCAAGAAGGCACATGTGCAGGCCATCTGAAGTTTGCCAATGAATACCTGGATGATTCTGTGAGTGATTGGGTGAAGCTGCTGTGGTCAGATGAGACTAAAATTGAGATCTTTGGCATTAACTCAACTCGCCATGTTTGGAGGAAGAGAAATGCTGCCTGTGACCCAAAGAATACCATCCCCACTGTCAAGCATGGAGGTGGAATCGTTATGTTTTGGGGTGTTTCTCTGATAAGGGCACAGGACTACTTCAACCGCATCAGTGGGGAGATGGATTGAGCCATGTACCGAAAATCCTGAGTGACAACCTCCTTCCCTCTGCTAGGACATTATAAATGGGTCGTGACTGGGTCTTCCAGCAAGACAATGACCCAAAACATGCAGCCAAGGCAACAAAGGAGTCGCTCAAAAAGAAGCACATTAAGGTCATGGAGTGGCCTAGCCAGTTTCCAGACCTTAATCTCATAGAAAACTTATGGAGGGAGTTGAAGCTCGAGTTTACAAACGACAGCCTCAAAATCTTAATGTTTTAGAGATGATCTGCAAAGAGGAGTGGACCAAAATTCCTTCTGACATGTGCACAAACCTCATCATCAACTACAAAAAACGTCTGACTGTTGTGCTTGCCAACAAGGTTTTGCACCAAAAATTAAGTCTTGTTTGCCGGAGGATCAAATACTTATTTCTCACTGCAAAATGCAAATAAATTTATATAATTTATTCATGTGATTTCTGGATTTTATTTTTGAAATTATATTACTCCATGTTAAAATTAATCTACCCTTAAAATTATAGACTGTTCATGTCTTTGTCAGTGGGCAAACTTACAAAATCAGCAAGGGATCAAATACTTATTTCCCCCTCTGTATATATACCCTGTTAGTAAATCTTTTACAGCGGAATAACAATTTAAGGCTGGGGTCACACGATTGTATTTTCTTTCTTACGAAAAAATGCTGTCCGATTATGCTAATCACACTCTGATCAGAGTGAGATCATAACGTGATAGGATTTTCTATGATGAGAAGAATATGGAACAAATGTTTTTCCATTTTCTCCATTCTGTCAGTGTGTGAAAATTGGATGTCATTTGAGTGCGGATGATTTTTCCAGACTCCTTGACTTGCATGGCTGAGCATTTATGTTCCTGGGTGTGGGGACTGTTGGTTTACATATATGTGGAGCTCAGTATGTAACCCAAGAGAGGGGCTAGTGTAATAGTGTAAAATTGAACTGTGGAATAATTTGTCCCCTTTTTTAATCAGTGTTCTGGTTATCATGAAAAAGGGAAAAAAATGTTGATACAGTCAATTTTGAAAATATTATACCGTATATACCCATGTATAAGCCGAGATTTTCAGCCCATTTTTTAGGGCTGAAAGTCCCCCTCCGGCTTATACGCGGGTCATATACGGGGGTCGGAGGGGGAGGGGGAGCGGGGGTGTCGGATCATACTCACCCCTCCGCCGGCACTGTCTCTGCAGCCCCCCTGCTTCTCCCACGATCTCCGGCTCCTTCCTGCAGCTGTCACATGGCACCGCTCATTAAAGTCATGAATATTCACATATTCATGACTTTAATGAGCGGTAGCACGTGACCGCTGCAGGACTGAAGCGCTGCGGAGAGCGCCAGGAGAAGAGGAGAGGCTGCAGGGACGCGCGGTGGAGGGGTGAGTATAGTGATATTTACCTCTCCCTCGGTCCACCGCAGTGCACTGCTCCCTCGGTCCGACTCCTCTGTGTGTGAATGATCAGGCAGAGGGCGCGATGACGTCGTTAGTGCGCGCCCCGCCCCCTGCCAGATCATCACACACAGAGGAGTCAGACCGAGGGAGCAGTGCACTGCGGTGGACCGAGGGAGAGGTAAATATCTCAGGTGCCGGGGTCCTGAGCGAGCGGTGACACCCCCCGCCTGCTCAGGACACCGGCACCTGGCCCCCAGCGACGAGAGGTGAGTATGTCATTTTTTTTTTGCATCAGCAGCAGCATATGAGGCCTATAATATGGGGCATAATTGTGCAGCATATGGGGCATAATATGGAGCATATGGGGGCATAATATGGAGCATATGGGGCAAAAGCTGTGCAACATATGGGGCATAATCTGGAGCATATGGGGGCATAATATGGAGCATATGGGGGCATAAGCTGTGGAACATATGGGGCATAATCTGGAGCATATGGGGGCATAATATGGAGCATATGGGGCATAATATGGAGCATATGGGGGCATAATATGGAGCATATGGGGCATAAGCTGTGGAACATATGGGGCATAATCTGGAGCATATGGGGCATAATATAGAGCATATGGGGCATAATCTGTGGAACATATGGGGCATAATATGGAGCATATGGGGGCATAATCTGTGGAACATATGGGGCATAATCTGGAGCATATGGGGGCATAATCTGTGGAACATATGGGGCATAATCTGGAGCATATGGGGCATAATCTGTGGATCATACGGGGGCATAATCTGTGGAATATATGGGGGCATAATCTGTGGAGCATATTGGGCATAATCTGTGGAGCATCATATGGGGGCATAATCTGTGGAGCATCATATGGGGGCATAATCATTTTTCACCCTAGGCTTATACGCGAGTCAATAAGTTTTCCCAGTTTTTTGTGGCAAAATTAGGGGAGTCGGCTTATACACGGGTCGGCTTATACATGAGTATATACGGTATATATATATTATTTTCAATATATATATTGCATAAGTCTTTCATTGAAACTTTAGTAAGAAGACATTTCTAGTTGATATTTTGTTTTTTTATTTGCCAATGGTAAGTATAAAATAGATGATATGTCAAAATAGAAAGGAAAGAAATAGGTTATATACTGTCTATATTGTATAAAGCCTCTCTGCAACTGTGATAAGAAGATCTTTCAGGTGGAAATTTCTGTATTGTACTTACCAGGAGCTGCAGTTGGTGCTGCAGAAACATGAAAAGAAGAAGTAAAACTTTATTACTTTGAAGCTTTGAAAATACAGTTTTGATAATGATAACATAAGGTAAATTATGCAAAAAAATTATACTATACATTCTGAGCATAATGTAATGAGAAATTTTATATTTCTTTCCATTTTTTTTATTAAAGGGATTGTCCACTACTAGGTCAACCCCTTCTCACTCTGAATATTTGCCCCCGTTAAAATACAAAGTCTTACACTCACCTCCCGTGCCCACCCCGTTGCTCCGGTATCGTGACTCATCTTCCTGGTGCTCATGTGAGGTTATGTCACATGAGCGCTTTGAACAATCAGCACTGGCGTCACTGTCCCCACCTTCGGACGTGTAAGTAATCTAGAGGATGTGAGCGGCCAGCTGAAGCCTTGACTTCTTCTTGATTACCGTATATACTCGAATATAAGCCAAGATTTTCAGCCCCCTATTCGAGTCATATACCAGGGGGTCAGCGGGGAGGGGGAGCGCAGCTGTCCTATATACTTACCCTTCCGCCGGCGCGGTCTCTGCAGCCCCTGCTCTTCTCCCACGGTCCCGGCGCCTGTGTTCAGCGGTCAGCTGGTACCGCTCATTAAAGTCATGAATATACACATATTCATGACTTTAATGAGCGGTAACACGTGACCGCTGAACACTGGCGCCTAGACCGTGGGAGAAGAGCAGGGCAGAGACGCGCCAGCGGAAGGGTAATGAGCGATATTTACCTGTCCCGTTCCGCTGTGTCCTCGGGTCCTCTTGCTGCGATGTTCAGGCAGAGGGCGCGATGACGTCATAGTGAGCGCCGCGCCCTCTGCCTGATCATTCACTGCTGGAGGACCCGGAAGACGGCGGCGAGCAGCGGTGACAGGTAAATGTCTCAGGTGCCGGGGCCTTGAGCGAGCGGTGACACCGGCACCTGTCCCCCATAGCGCGCTGGTGTCCCCGCCTGCTCAGGACACCGGCACCTGGCCCCCAGCAACGACAGGTGAGTATGTCTTTTTTTTTTTTCCGGATGCAGCAGCAGCGGCAGCAATTGAGGCCTATACTATGGAGCATAATCTATGGGGGCACAATCTGTGGAGCATCTATAGGGCCACAATCTATGGGGGCACAATCTATGGGGGCATAATCTATGGGGGCACAATCTATGGAGAATCTATGGGGGCACAATCTGTGGAGCATCTATGGGGGCACAATCTATGGAGCATCGATGGGGGCACAATCTATGGGGGCACAATCTATGGAGCATCTATGGGGCATAATCTATGGGGGCATAATCTATGGAGCATCTATGGGGCACAACCTATGGAGCATCTATGGGGGCACAATCTATGGATCATCTATGGGGGCACAATCTATGGATCATCTATGGGGGCACAATCTATGGAGCATCTTGTGGGGCATAATACATGGGCAGCATATAGGGCAGGGCATAATCTCATTTTCCACCCTAGGCTTATACTCGAGTCAGTACGTTTTCCCAGTTTATTGTGGCAAAATTAGGGGGGTCGGCTTATACTCGGGTCGGCTTATACTCGAGTATATAAGGTACTTATATTTTCGAAGGAGGAGACAGGGGTTTTAATGAGACAAAAATATCCATTCCTCCAAGTATCTTTCCATCTTCTATATAATATAGCCTAATGATATACCCACACTGATTGATTATAGCTGTAGAAGTTTATGACTGTACTCGAGCGAATGGGTTTTTGCTAGATTTTTATTTCCCATTGTAGTCACAGTGTTCATTTGCTACTTCCCCACTATAAATTGATTTGGTACTTATTCTTGACTAGCATTTATAGATTGATTATGTATATATTTCTTTGTCTATTTAACAACACCTTAGTCTTGTCAGAACAGTTACATATCGATTAAGACAATATTACATCACATTACAATATTTTATTTAATGCATATTATTGAATATATTTCTTTATTTTGCAACTGGTATAAATGTTTTTTTATTATGAGTATCACGTCTTTATTTAACTGTGTGTGCGCCTGTCTGTTTCCAGCCATCGCATACCTGCTATTTGATTTCAATAAAGTTTTTTTTATATTTTATAATATTTGATGCATTGACCCTTTTTCTTCGGAAATTCCTTTGTTGGTTTTCATTATATCTTTGCCTACCTATTTATTTGCAATATAACTACGGTATTTGACGTCAGTTTTATCAGTCACCCAAGTGCATTTTTTTGTCTGTTATATTAATGGACTTTAATTCTCTTTCTAATTTTACATTTAACTTCAATAAAATGTTGTTTTCTGTTTTGCATTTATTCCTGTTAGGCATCTCTATTTTGGGATTTTGTACTGTATATGTTGTATAATTGCATCTCTGTTTGTATGGTAAGAAGATATTTCAGATGGAACTTTCTATATTATACTTACTCATAGCCGTAGATGCTGCTGTAGATATATGAAAATCAAAAGAAAAGGGAAATCTGTATTATTTCAAAATGTGTAAAATACAATATTGACCATGATAACATATAGTAAATTATTCATAAAACTTCTGTTGTACATTCTGAGCATATTGCAATGGGAGTTTTAATGTTTGTTATTGCATTTTATTAAATGCGTACATACTAGAGATGAACAAATTAAAATTTGCAAACTTTGCCAAATTTTAGCCAGGACTATTGAAGTTGCAAATCCAAAGCACTCCAAATGCCTTGCCCTTATAAAATGTGTACGACATTATTGGCATGCTGCCCGAAGAATTAGGGCGAAACGCGCGTCGGTGCTTGAGGCAGAAGCTCCATTATCTCTTCACATAGCGGCTGATCTGGACGTATAATAAACATTCACCATCATATCATTTCTTTAAGGCTTTTCTAGCTAAGACTTATCTACATATACATAGGCATAATAAGTTATTTATATACATTAAGGTGCCAAAATATTGTTGCCTTTGACAAGGAAGCCTTTATGACATAAACTCAAATATTAGGATCTGTTGTATTCCACATTTGTGTCCATTATATGGTTCATGGTTCATATGGTTTATTTGCCAGTGGTAACTATGAAAGAGATGATATGTCAAAATAGAAAGGAAAGAAATAGGTTGTATACTGCCCATATTTTATAAAGCCTCTCTGCAATTGTGATAAGAAAATCTTTCAGGTGGAAATTTCTGTATTGTACTTACCAGGAGGTGTAGTTGCTGCTGCAGAAACGTGAAAATAGAGAGAAAAGAAGGAAAACTTTATTACTTTAAAGCTTTGAAAATACAATTTTGGTCATAATAGCATGTGGTAAATTGTGCAAAAAACTTATATTACATTCTGAGCATAATGCAATGAGATATTTTATATTTCTTACCATTTCTTTTTATTAAAGGGGTTGTCCACTACTAGGTCAACCCCTTCTCACTCTGAATATTTGCCCCCGTTAAAATACAAAGACACTCACCTGCCGTGCCCACCCCGTTGCTGCGGTATCGTGACTCATCTTCCTGGTGCTCATGTGAGGTTATGTCACATGAGCGCTTTGACCAATCAGCACTGGCGTCACTGTCCCCACCTTCGGACGTGTAAGTAATCTAGAGGATGTGAGCGGCCAGCTGAAGCCTTGACTTCTTCTTGATTACTTATATTGTCGAAGGAGGAGACGGGTTTTAATGAGACAAAAATATCCATTCCTCCAAGTATCTTTACATCTTCTATATAATATAGCATAATGATATACCCACACTGATTGATTATAGCTGTAGGTGTTTATGACTGTACTCAAGCGAATGGGTTTTTGCTAGATTTTTATTTCGCATGGTAGTCACAGTGTTCATTTGCTACTTCCCCACTATAAATTGATTTGGTACATGTTCTTGACTAGCATTTATAGATTGATTATATATATATGTCTTTGTCTATTTATCATCTCCTTAGTCTTGTCATAATAGTTACATATTGAATGAGCCAATATTACATCACATTACAATCTTGATGGTGATTTTTTATTTAATGCATATTATTGAATATATTTCTTTATTTTACAACTGGTATAAATGTTTTTTATTATGACTATCACGTCTTTATTTAACTGTGTGTGCGCCTGTCTGTTTCCAGCCATCGCATACCTGCTATTTGATTCCAATAAAGATTTTTTATATTTTATAATACTTGATGCATTGACCCTTTTTCTTTGGAACTTCCTTTGTTGGTTTTCATTATTTCTTTGCCTACCTATTTATTTGCAATATAACTACGGTATTTGACGTCAGTTTTATCAGTCACCCAAGTGCATTTTTTTGTCTGTTATATTAATGGACTTTAATTCTCTTTCTAATTTACATTTAACTACAATAAAATTTTGTTATCTATTTTACATTTATTCCTGTTTGGAATTTCTATTTTTGGGATTTTGTACTGTATATGTTGTATAATTGCATCTCTGTTTGTATGGTAAGAAGATATTTCAGATGGAACTTTCTGTATTATACTTACTCATAGCCGTAGATGCTGCTGTAGATATATGAAAATCAAGAGAAAAGAAAAGGGAAATCTGTATTATTTCAAAATGTGCAAAACACAATATTGACCATGATAACATATAGTAAATTATTCATAAAACTTCTGTTGTACATTCTGAGCATATTGCAATGGGAGTTTTTATGTTTGTTATTGCATTTTATTAAATGCGTACATACTAGAGATGAACAAATTGAAATTTGCAAACTTTGCCAGATTTTAGCCAGGACTATTGAAGTTGCAAATCCAAAGCACTTCAAATGCCTTGCCCTTATAAAATGTGTACGACATTCTTGGCATGTGTGGTACACCAAAGGGGGTCTTGATGGATGGGAGATATATTTCTCCTAGCAGACTGGAGTTTGGTCAGGATTTTCCTTGATCTCAAGGACCTGTGATAAGGTCATAGTCACGTGATCTGGTCATCTGATGTGTACCTCACCTGAGGGTGTGGACTAGGCCTATAAAACAGGGAGCTGTTGTAGTTGGTGGGTGTGGAAGGAAGGAGTTTGGCTGGAGTCAGCCTGGAAGCTTGTTTTTGTTACAGTGTGTCAGTGTGCACCAGGAAGCGAGTACCAGACCACCCGGAATGGCACCTGGCGGTCTCTGCTGTCCTGCAGCCGCTTAGTTAAGCCCGTCCCAAGCAAGGGTGAGTCTGGGACCAGTGGTTCTCCAAACTGGAGTGATTTATGTTCTGCTTTGATTTTGTTATCTGGACTTTTTGTTGATCCCGTTATTAAAACCACTGAACTTTGAACTAAAAGCCTGTGTGTATGCCTCATTACTGCGGCCCAGCCCCTGCCTACCAGAGCGGATCCCTACACATGCCGCTTGAAGAATCAGGGCGAAACGCGCGTCGGTGCTTGAGGGAGAAGCTCCATTATCTCTTAACATAGCGGCTGATCTAGACATATATTAACCATTCACCATCATATCTTTTCTTTAAGGCTTTCTTGCCTAAGATTTATGTTACCTGCGGGTATACATAGGCATAATAAGTTATTTATATACATTAAGATGCCAAAATATTGTTGCCTTTGACAAGGAAGCCTTTATGATACAAACTCAAATATTAGGTGCTGTTGTATTCCACATTTGTTTCCATTATATGGTTTATAAATGAAACAAGCACTTTGCATTTTTGACATATATCGCCACCTTGTGGCTAACTTTAATAATGACATCCTTGCATATAGAACGACTGTTTTATAATTCTCATTTGTTGATAATAATACAACCAAGTTATATCTTGCTGCTATCTATATATTTGTGTGAGTCTTCTTTCCTTCTAATTCCATTACCTATTCCTGAATTTTAAAAATGACTATTTTTTAAATATTTTATGTAAAATAAAATACAGTTATGTTTTAACTATTATTATTTTGTCACTTCTATTCTTTGTTGCTATAAGTCAATTTTAGACATCCACAGCAAATACCTGTGATCAATATATTCTAATAAGAAGTGCAGCTCCATAAAAGTAGGCAATCTGTAACGTGTGGACTTCTCTTATTGCAAATTGTTTTTTTATGTCTACCCCTTTTGACATGTAAAAGCACCATGAAAAAATGGCGATATAATAATAATAATATTAATTTTTACATCATTTGCATATCATTAACATGTTTATCCATTCTGTTATTTTAATAAATCAAGAACTTTTCCTTCATGGTGTTGTAATTTCAATCGTATTTATAGGGCCTATTGGTAAAGGTGGCAGGTGCCGAAATGTTTTAGTGTAACTCAAGAGACCAGTAAATGGGTTCCTGATGGTGTATTGTGTTGTTAATCTGTGTGGATGTGCCCCACTATGGCTGCATACTTTAAAATGGTACAGGAAACCAGAGCCCGCAATTGTGACATAGAAATGGTCAGTCTCCTGTATAAAAACTTTATTTTACTGTGGAATTTGATGAAACTTATATACATTTGGTAGCAGCTACAAAGCTTAGGGGTTACGTTTTCTATATAGAACAGAGCTATAGGTTTAATGTTTACATGTTACATGTGGTGGCACATTTCATTCACATGGCACAGCTTGTCTGAGTCCCTCCATACTTCATGATATTCTTCCTCTCTTCTGCCCACAGCCTTCCTCTGCATAATATCCATGCCCCATCCTGGCAACTCCAGTCTCTTTTCAGTAACACCTTCAGGTCCAGCCTACACATTGCCTTAGCCCTTGTTTGAGGAAGCTGGTGTATACTGGTGAAATGTGTGAGACCTATTTTACGCTCATGAACCTATTCTTGGAATATCACTTACAGTATAACTAAAATGAACAAATTTTTTTATGCTTTGTACCCCAACCAGTTTGCTTTAGTGATTTTTCTGCTATTTGTATACCATCTTGTCGTCTCATGACTTACATGTAAATATTTGTATTTGAAATTTACTTGCATAACCTTTTAGGATGTAGTAACTAGGAAGTTATAGTAAAGTATAGTCTTATTTTACAATGTTGCTGTTCTATTTATATCATAGTTGTTTTTTTATCACTAGTTATGGCTTATATATGTTCAGTGTAGTACTGGGCCCCTGGGACACTGGACAATACTTTAGTGAGCCCCAGGTGGTTTCCTGTGCCGGCTATAGATGGGGCCTGACTGTAACCGTGGTTGTTCACGACCATAAGCCTATCAGCGGCCACGCTCAGCGTTCAGTGCAAACAGCTAAAGTCAAGATGGCCACCAGGAACATCACTGCTATGCACCATTCGCTGACATCATCATGAGGCACATGGTAGTGATGTTTAATGGCCGCCAGCCAATCAAAGACCGTGAGCGTCACTGTCATTGAATGTCACTGCAAGGCGCCAGGTGCTGATGTCAGTGCGCGATGCATAGCAGTGATGGTAAATTGACGCCAACTGGTGGTCTTTAATTTTCACAGCTATGCGCCATGCACCAACGTCAGTGCATGGCCTCTGATGGGTCGACGTCCATGTTAATGACCACACCGAACATGAAACCGTAAGAGGATGCCTGGTGAGCACATGAAGGTAGGAAGAATTTTTATTTTCCTCTGTGAATGGCAGGGTAGTGGACCTAGGGACCTAGGATGGAGCATCATAGGGGCCCAGGACTGCGAGGGAAAAACATAGGAGCCCAGGATTGGGGGTATACTAAGAGACCCAGGATGGGGGAAATGCATTGAGACCTAGGACAGGGAAATTATTGGGCCCAGGATGGGGTGAGAAACATAGATGCCATGGATGGGGGATACATAGATGCCCAGGATGGTGGGGATACATGGAGGTCCAGGATGGGGCTGCATACATCGAATCACTATGTGCTGGTAATATGTGATCTGGTCATGGTGTGGCAGTATTTGTCATTTTATGTGGTATTATTCTGTTACTATGTGGGGGTAATATAAGGTCTGGTCATAGTGTGGTGGTATTTTTCTCTTGTATGTGGTATTTGATTGTGTTGTGCATAGCGATCACTTCTCTGTTTCTGATATCAATAAGGGGATGATTTTTTAATTCCAACAGATATTAACCCCTTTCCGACATCGGGCGTAATAGTACGCCGATGTCGGACTCCCTCCCTCAGCGCCGGAGCCCACATCTTTTCCAGCACATGTCAGCTGTTTTGAACAGCAGACATGTGCCTCTAACTGCCGCGAGTGGAATCACGATCCACCGCAGCTGTTAACTAGTTAAATGCTGCTGTCAAACTCTGGACTTCTGGGCAAACTCTGGGCTTCAGGCAAGCGCGCTGGAAATCCCACACATCGGTGCCCGTGTCACATGACTGCGGGTCACCGATGGGTTGCCATGACAACCAGAGGTCTCTGGCAGACCTCTATGGTTGTCACTGCCGGATTGCTATGAGCACCGCATGGTGGTCGACACTCATAGCAAGTGAGCATTTCTGCTACTTACAGGCGATCTTATCATCACCTGTATGTAGCAGAGCTAATCGAGTTATGGCAGCTTCTAGTCTAACATGGAGACTATTAAAGCATGCCAAAAGAAAAAAAAATGTTTTTAAAAATATTAAAAAATAAAAAAGTATAAAAGTTGAAATCACCACATTCACCTGATCTATCAATAGAAAAAAATAATTAACCCGATAGCTAAACAGCGAAACGAGAAAAAATGTCAAAACGCCAGTATTACGTTTTTTCCGTCGACGCAACATTGCATTAAAATGCAATAACGGGCAATCAAAATATTGTACCTGCACCAAAATGGTATCATTAAAAATGTCAGCTTGGCACACAAAACATAAGCTCTCACCCAACCTGAGGTCACAAAAAATGGAGTCGCTACGAGTATTTTTTTTAACAAACTTGGGGATTTTTTTTCACCACTTACATAAAAAAGAACCTAGACATGTTTGGTGTCTATGAACTCGTAATTACCTGGAGAATCAGAATGGCAGGTCAGTTATAGCATTTAGTGAACATAGTAAAATGCAAAACAAAAACAGTTGTGGAATTGCACTTTTTTTGTAATTTCACCATAATTGGATTTTTTTTCCTGATTTCCAGTGCACGATATGTTAAAACCAATGGTGTCATTCAAAAGTGCAACTCGTCCTTCAAAAAACAAGCCCTCACATGGCCATTTTGACCAAAAAGTAAAAAAGTTATGGCTCTGAGAAAAGGGAAGCAAAAAATGAAAATGCAAAACCAAAAACACCCTGGTCATTAAGGGGTTAATTACTTGGACATTTAACCCCTCCCTGTCCTGTATCTATTATACAGAAGCAGATATGCATTTACAGCGGCTCTCCAATGAAAACAAGTACTTGCCCATCCTAAGGCCACGCTCACACATTCAGTATTTGGTCAGAATTTTACATGAGTATTTGTAAGCCAAAACCAGGAGTGGGTGATAAATACAGAAGTAGTGAAGTGTTTCTATAATATTTTTCTTTTGATTGTTCTACTCCTGATTTTGGCTTACAAATACTGATGTAAAATACTGAACATGCGACTGTGACCTAAGGATAAGTAATAAGTTACTGATTGGTGGGGGACAACTGCTGGGACCTGCATCGATTGGCAGAATGTGGAACCTTTATCCCCATAAAAATTAAATGGCATGATCGACTTGACCACTGATCTATTCATTCCCTAAGTAGCTGCACGAACGGCGATTGACTTTTCCTGGAAGCCCCACAGAGGATGAATGAAGTGGCAGTCAGACAACCGACCTGCTGCATTTTAAAATGGGGATAAAATGGGGATCGGTGCACTTTCCAATGGACAAATTCCAATGATCAATAAGTTATCACCTACCTAACCTGTGAATTGGTGATAACTTATTTTCACTAAAGATCACCTTTAATGCAAACTACTATACATCCCAGTTATGGTTTGAGCACAGTAGATGTGCAGTAGCCTCCTGTGTTTTACAGTCAACGTTCCATTATAACGGGGATAACGGCTGACAGGTATTTGCATGTAGCTGCAGAGTGAGCCCATAAAGTCAGTTACTCCTGTGAGCCCCAGACACCCCAGTCCAAACCTGTATATGTTGTTGTGTTTTTAGATGTTTTAAATAAAGTAATGGCCGGAGCACGAGCCTCCCTCCCCTCAAGAAAGAGGCGTGGGCGGAGGCCGGCATGACGTGGGGTTGGAGGGGTTTACAAAAGGGGAGGAACATTTAAATAAAGGGGGCGGTGGGGGATTATAAGGCCAGCGATGGGGCGGCTCCCGGTGTCAGTTCCTGCCTTGCCCATCAGTAGTGCAGCTCACCATGTCCGTTAATGTGGCGCTGGAGCGCCTCAGGTCCGCGGCCTTGTCGCAGCCGCCAGGATGGCTGGAGGCGCAGGTCGCGATCCTTATCCAGGGAACCCCCGGGCAGTCGACTGGGCCATCACAGCGGGAGAGGCGTCCGAGACGGGTGAGGCCTCCAAAGCGGCTTTCACCCGATCAGGCTCCTCGGGCCTCGCGTCGGCGCAGGAGCCCCTCACGGGCCCCTCCAGGCCGGGCGCTGCGTTGTGCCCATGTCAGCAGGCCCCGGCCTGGGAGGAATCCGCCCAGCCGGCGAGGCCCTGCGGTGGTAATCACTCCTCCGCCGCGTTCCAGTCAGGGGGCGGAGCCATTACGCGCCGGGCGTCCTCTTAGAGCTGCGCCCTGGGAGGCCGCAGCGGCGATGGGCCTGCTGTGCGGCCTGCCTCAGGCTGCATCGCGGGAACGTCGGCGGCCGACGGATTGGCTGGCTCATCAGGCCATCAATTTTCCCCCCTTCAACAGCGGGGGGGCTCCAGGTTCGTCGGGGGGCTGCAGGGGCAGTATACCTGCAAGGCGGCCTGCCTCTGTTGACGGCTCCACAGGCTCGGCGGCCGAGGTAACGGTCGGCAGTTCGGGGCAGCAGGTTTCATCCCCCATGCAGTGAGGGGTTCTAGAGGTGGCGGGGGGCTGTCGCCGTGGGGCGAACGAAGGGCGGCTTGCCTACACTGCCGATTCTATAGCTAATGCCCCTGATGGTTTAGCATCGGCCTGCAACACGGCAGGGCTTAGTCAGCGGAGCTCTGTGGATAGCGGGTGGGGGTCCCACGCGGGTGTCACTGGAGTGCAGAGGGGGGCCACTACTGGGCGCGGCATTGGAGCAGCATCGGGTGCTACTGCGACCCAGTCGTCATCGCTCTTTGAGGACCAGCGGGCTGAATCCCCAGTGGGGTCTGGGCCTTTCTCCCCTTGTGGTCCCTACGGGGCTTCTGGAAGTCAGCAACAGGTCAGCGGAGTCGGTGTGTCGGATCACGACAGTGGGGATGCATCTTTGGAGCCAGGTTTTCCGGCTGGAGGGTTCACAGCCCCCTCGCAGCCTGGTGAGTATAATTCTGTGTCAAGTGTCTGTCATCCGTTTTTGTCTTCTTCACCGTTTGGGGTAGTTCGGTCGGGGGTCGGTAATAGTGTTGGGGGGGCTGCCGAGGTAGCTGGGGTTAAGGAAATGTTAGTTGATGTGCGCAATTTGCTGTCACGGTTAGAGAAGGGTTTCGGTTCTCCGTCTCCGGTGACGGCATGGGTTGGGTCGCAGGTTGGGGGGCAACTGGTTTTGAGCAGGGTGGAGCAGGAGGGGCCTTGTGCCGAACCTGTGTCTGTGTCGGTGCAGACGGAGAAGGAAAAAGAGTGTCGGGTACATTTAGATGATAGGGCTCACGGGGAGGTGTATGTATGTTTTGAGGGCTCTTTGGGGGCGCATTTGAAGAAGGAGGTGAAAGAGCGTATTTGGAAGGATGAGTATGTAGAAATATTCTCCTTATTGCCTCTGGAGAAATTTAATTTGGACAAAAGTAAAAAGGAGGATAGTAAGAAGGAGGAGGAGGAAAAATGGAGGTGGCGCTTAATTCCTCAGACTTTTGTTAATTGGCAACAAGCGTTTGCCATTTTGACAAGTGTTATCGGGGAAAAAGCTCCTGATAACTGTTCGGCTTTATTTTGTTACTTTGATGCCATAGGGGAGGCATATAGGGTATACGGGGGGCAGGCTTGGTTTAGGTATGACGAGCAATTTAGGCAAAGGAAGGCTGTTCGTCCGGCAATTCGTTGGGATCAGAAGGATATTGGTCTGTGGATGAGAGTTATACCACAGAATAAGTTTGGGCATTCCTTTCATGGGGGGGCTGGGGGCGCCAGCCAGAGTAGCAACAACGCCGGGGCAGCGGGGGGAAGCGGTCAAGGGCAAGCAGGTGGACACAAGTTGGGGGTATGCTGGCAGTTTAATGACGGCCAGTGTAAGTTTGGGGCGAATTGTAAATTCAAACACATTTGCTCCAACTGCAATGGCGCCTCACATGGAGAGTCTAAGTGTTTTAGAAAAGGGAAGCAAAAAACTGGGGGTGGTAATTCACAAGGGGGAGACTCCAGTGAGGCTGGAAAGGATGGTCCCTTATCTAAATAGATATGTGGACAAGGAGAAGGCGGCATTGTTGTATAATGGTTTCAAGGACGGTTTTGTTATCCCGCATCCCCCGTTTGTTATTCCACGGGTACTTAGGAATTTGCGTTCGGCCCTGTTGCATAGGGAGGTAGTGGGGGAAAAATTGGCAAAGGAAGTTTCGTTGGGTCGCATGGCGGGCCCTTTCATTTTGCCACCTTTTCCTGATCTAGTGGTTTCCCCTTTGGGCGTTGTTCCAAAGAAGGAGCCGAATAAGTTTCGGCTTATTCAGCATCTTTCTTACCCGCGGGGTAGATCGGTGAATGATGGCATCGATCCTGAAATTTGTTCGCTGGTTTATTCCTCGTTTGATGAGGCTGCGCGGTGGGTGAGGAAGTGCGGTCGAGGGGCCCTTATGGCTAAGACCGACATTGAATCTGCTTTTCGGCTATTACCGGTGCATCTGAATAGCTTGAAGCTGCTGGGTTGTTTTTGGGAAGGCGGGTTCTTTGTCGACAGGTGCTTACCCATGGGGTGTTCTCTATCATGAGCGTACTTTGAAGCTTTCTAGAGTGGGTGGTGCGGGATGTGTCCGGTTGCAAATCAGTTATTCATTACTTGGATGATTTTTTGTGTGTTGGCCCGGCAAACTCTTCGCGCTGTCATGGGATTTTGAGAACTGTTGAGTGAGTGGCAGAGCGTTTTGGGGTTCCGTTGGCACCTGGTAAGACCGAGGGTCCAAGTACTTGTTTGTGTTTTCTGGGGATAGTCATCGACACGGTGGCATGGGAGTTCAGATTGCCCGAGGATAAGTTGTTGGCTTTACGGGCTGAAGTGGGAAGAGCGCTCCATTTGAAGAAGTTGTCGTTGCGGGATTTGCAGTCGTTGTTAGGGAAGCTAAATTTTGCGTGTCGGGTGATGCCGATGGGGCGAGTTTTTTTCACGTAGACTGGCAAGCACTACGGCAGGGATTAGAGCCCCTCATCACTTCGCCAGGTTGTCTGGGGAACTCAAGGCGGATTTGGCGGTTTGGGATTCTTTTCTGGAGGGGTATAACGGCCGCTCATTGGTCATGGCTGAGGTTGTTGGGAACGATATGTTGGAGTTGTTTACGGACGCGGCCGGTGGTGTTGGTTTTGGAGCCTATTTCAGGGGACAGTGGTGTGCGTCTCGTTGGCCTGGTGAGTGGGTGTCGACAGGTTTAGTACGCAACATAACACTGTTGGAGATTTTTCCGATTTTTGTGGCAGTGCACTTGTGGGGGCAGGAGTTCCGGGATCGTCGGGTGCGTTTCAATTGTGATAATATGGGAGTTGTTTGTGCAATTAATGGGCTTACTGCATCCTCTCCCCCTGTTGTTCGAGTGTTGCAGCATTTGGTTTTGTTATGTTTGTCTTTGAATGCGCCACGAGACGGCAACGCACGTTACGGGTGTGAAGAATGATATAGCTGATTCTCTTTCTCGTTCACAGTGGGATCGTTTTCGCTCATTGGCCCCGGAAGCGGAGTTCGAAGGTTTAGCCTGCCTGGAGGAGCTGTGGAAGGTGGTTTACGGGCTACAGAGTCGCTGATTAGGGCGTCGTTGGCCCCAAAAACTTGGGCGGCTTATCAGGCAGTGTGGCTTAAATGGGAAGAGTTTTTAGCAATAGTTCCAGTTGGGGGTATGGGGTGGATCAACAAAGGGTCTTGTTAGCCTGGTTGGGGCAGGGAGCGAGGGAAGGATGGTCTTGTGCTAAGGTATCGCGGGTTTTGGCAGCACTGTCTTTTGGTTTTCGTTTGCGTGGGACTTGGGATTTGTCAAAGACCTTTTTGGTACAGCAGGCGGCGAAAGGTTTTCGTCGAACAAAGGGGCTGGGCGACACGAGGCGCCCTGTATCTTTTGGTTTGTTAGAGCGGTTGGGTTTTATTTTGGACTCGACGTGTTCCCCACGTTTTGAGGTTTTGTTATTCCGCTTGGCCTTTTCATTGGCATTTTTGGGGCCTTGTGGGAGGGCGAGCTGGTTTCGTGTAATAAGCAGGTGGTAGGCAGTTTGTTGGCTAAAGACGTGCTATTGACGTCGGGTGGAGTTGAATTTTGGCTCCGTAGGTCAAAAACGGATCAGGAGGGGAAGGGCCGACGGGTCGTGTTGGGTAGTGTAACGGGGTATTCGATGTGTCCGGTGTTATGCTTGCAGGTTTTTGGGAGTTGGGCCCTGGATTGGGGGGCTCGTTGTTGTGCCACCTGATGGCGGTAGCCTGTCTCGGTATCAGTTTAACGCCATTTTTAAGAAGTCCATTCGAGCGTTGGGTTTGGATGATTCTCGTTTTGGGACTCATTCTTTCCGCATAGGTGCGGCAACAGAAGCAGCAGTTAGGGGTTTGGGTTCGTCATCTATACAACGTATTGGGAGTTGGAAGTCTAATCGATATCGGAGTTAGATTAGGCCTTAATTCGTGACGTGGGGGGGCGTTGGTCTTTCGGGTGTGGGATGGGTGAGTTTTTGGAGTAGTTTTGAGGATGTCTTTTGGTATGTTAGTATTGTTTTCTCGTTTCAGGTATCGCCCCCTGCTCGTTTGGATTTTCAGTCATTCTTTCATCCACTGGGGAGCGTTGCGAGCTGACGTCAGGACTGATGGTCGGCAACTGGGATTTCCCAGGTCTATGGCGGTGGTTCGATGGCTCGGTTTTAGAGGGATGCAGTGGAGGAGGGTGTTGCCCGAAATCCATGGTTGCGCTCGTTTGGACCGTGCTCCTGATATCTTGGTACTCCACGTAGGGGGGAACGATCTTGCGGTGCGACCCTTCCGGGAATTAGTAAAGGACATTAAGCAGGATTGCTTGCGGTTATGGGTGTTATATCCGGGGGTCACCATGGTTTGGTCCGAAATTGTTCCACGCAGGCGTTGGTGGAACATGAGGTCCCTGGCTAAGATTAATAAGGCCAGGATTAAGGTTAATAGGGCTGTATCTTCTTTTATGGCTCGAAATGGCAATGTGTCTGTGCGGCATTTGGATCTGGAGAAGGGCGAAGGGGATTTTTGGTTGGCTGATGGGGTTGATTTGAATGCTGTTGGTTCGGATATTTGGGCTTTAGGTATTCAGGAAGGAATAGAAAGGGCCATAGCTTTGCGGGTTTAGGGGGTCTCGGGCCATTGAGGTTTCAATGGGGCCCTCGTTGTGGCTGTTCAGGGGGTGGGGGAGAGAGTCCTTGAAGTTGTTTGGAGATTCATTTGAGGGAACTTAGTATAGGGTCTCCGCTGTCTGAATTTACGTGGATTGTGATCTGGTGAAAGGTGGAAGGGGAGTTCACACAAGGTGGGCGGATCCCCAAGTAGCTGGGTGAACAACATATCTCAATTGTTGGTGCTCCCGAGCCTGTGGGGTAACGGCTGGGAGTAAGAGGTTGGGTGTTGTTCACAGTATTTTGGGTCAATTCACCATGATTTGGGGGCTTCAAGGACTCCTCCCTAATGTTATTATGGTATATTGTTAATATTGTTAATATTGTTTGTATATTAATAAAGGCTGCTGTGGCCATATATATTCCAAAGATTTACTGTTTCTCGTGTTTTGGGGAAGGATAACGGGGTTGTTCTGATATGGGGGAAAGGGCTCGGTCATGGGGAGTCCTTGGTTCCGTACAAGTAAACATCTCGACAATACCAACGTCAAGTAATGGCCGGAGCAGAGCCTCCCTCCCCTCAAGAAAGAGGCGTGGGCGGAGGCCGTCATGACGTGGGGTTGGAGGGGTTAACAAAAGGGGGAGGAACATTTAAATAAAGGGGGCGGTGGGGGGATTATAAGGCCAGCAATGGGGCGGCTCCCGGTGTCAGTTCCTGCCTTGCCCCATCAGTAGTCCCGCCCTCCGTCCCTGTATGTTGGGGTCGTTTATTTTGTATAATTTTGGGTCATGGCGGTTCAGGGGGTGGGGAGAGAGTCCTTGAAGTTGTTTGGAGATTGGTTTGGGGGGACTCAGTATAGGGTCTCCGCTGTCTGAATTTACGTGGATTGTGATCTGGTGAAAGGTGGAAGGGGAGTTCACACAAGGTGGGCGGATCCCCAAGTAGCTGGGTGAACAACATATCTCGATTGTGGGTGCTCCCGAGCCTGTGGGGTAACGGCTGGGAGTAAGAGGTTGGGTGTTGTTCACAGTATTTTGGGTCAATTCACCATGATTTGGGGGCTTCAAGGACTCCTCCCTAATGTTATTATGGTATATTGTTAATATTGTTAATATTGTTTATATATTAAAAAAGGCTGCTGTGGCCATATATATTCCAAAGATTTACTGTTTCTTGTGTTTTGGGGCAGGATAACGGGGTTGTTCTGATATGGGGGAAAGGGCTCGGTCATGGGGAGTCCTTGGTTCCGTACAAGTAAACATCTCGACAATACCAACGTCATGTTTAACTTTAGTTCTAATTTAATCTTTAGTCATTAGTAAGGAAAATCATTTTTGCATATTTGGATGTCCCTCTATAGTCTACTGATGCACCTTTTTCTTTTTTTCTCTTCTCGATAACTACATTTCAGTTACAAAGCTTAACTGTTCTGAGCCCTCCATACTTTCAAACATCCTTTCTTCTTCTGCCCAAAGCCCTCCTCTGCACACTATCCATGTCCCAGCTTAAAAAGTCCAGCCTCCTTTCACTTGTTTTCCCAGTCGGTCTACACATTGTTTCAATCTCAATTTTACTTTTAAGGGTATGTTTTCATGGTCCGGATTGCTGGTGCTTTGGACGCAGTGGAAAGCCCGCTCAGCCCAAAGCGCCGCCCCCTTCTGTACGTGCTGTGATTCCGCATGTGTTCATTGAACACATGCGGAATCACCGCATCATATCCATATACTGTATTATTCATCTTGTGGAGACGGAGCGTCTCTGCAAGATAAATAGACCTGCTGCGTTCTATAAAGACGCGCCGCATGTCCGGATTCATGGGTGTGTCACCCGCGTTTTAGTACGCATAGTGGAGACGGGATTTCTTCAAATCCTCTCCACTATGCTGTAACATCTGGACGCTGCGGATTAAACGCTGCGGCTGTATGCAGCATTCAATCCGCAGCTAATCCGGATGTATTTCGGACCGTGGACACATACACTAACTGTCTCAGGGTCCTCGCAAACCCATAGCTAATCATTCTCGGGCTCCAAACTCCATACCCACTGCAGCTGAGCTCTCTTTTCTCTCTGGTCCACTTCCAGGGCATAAAAGGTGTTCCAGACATGTCTGAGATCTTAACAGTCACTTCTCAATCAGTTATTTGTATGCTTTTTCTGGTTGTCCTTTCCACACACACTGTCATCCACATTCCTCATGGAATTCACACTTTACACTCCTGAAAAAGCTAGTTACATCTTCTCACACTTACAAGGGATACCTCCCAGCTGCAGGGCAGACTCACTGAAACTTCCCTGCCTAGCTGCCTGTTCTCCTGTAGCTTTCACATAAAATAGATTACAATAAACCAAAGCAATATAAAAGCATTATAAAAGATAATGCATCAGTGTCGTGTAATCCAAATGCATCATGCACCAATATACACTGAGCAAAAATATAAACGCAACACTTTTGTTTTGCTCCCATTTTTCAAGAGCTGAACTCAAAGATCTAAGACTTTTCTATGTACATAAAAGATTTTTTTTTTTTCTCAAATGTTCACAGTTTTTTCAAAATCTGTGTTAGGCCGGTTTCACACGTCCTGATATTTCCGGTACCGGAAAAATCGGTATCGGAGATATCAGTGTCTGTGTGTCCGTGTGTGTACTATGTGCGGCACACGTGTGGCAACCATGTGCCACCCGTGTGCCACATCAGTACCACACGGACGGCCGGCGGGGAAGTATCAGCTACAGTAAGAGCTGTCCCCCTGCAGCTGGTGCTGAAGCCGGCTGTAATTCCCCCTGCTCTGCCTGCGAGCAGAGGAGAATGATGAGTAGTATATTAATACACCGCTCTTCGTTCTCCTCCGCTCGCAGGCAGAACAGGGGGAATTACAGCCGGCTTCAGCACCAGCCGCAGGGGGACAGCGGCTTACAGTAGCCGCGACTTCCCCAGCGGCCGTCCACGCACACGGAGGACTGTGTGAACAGTTCTCCGTGTGCAAGTGTGCGGGACGTTTTCTGGTCCGTGTGAAAACACGCACATGTGCATAGACACATAGAATATAATGTGTCTATGTCTGTACGTGTCTCCGGTACGTGTGAAAACTGTCACCACACGTACTGGAGACACGGACGGACGTGTGTAACCGGCCTTGGTGAGCACTTGTCGAGAGAATTCATACAACTCACAGGTGTAGCATATCAAGATGCTGATTAGACACATCGTTATTGTGCCTTAAGCTGACAACAAGAATGGTCACTCTAAAATGTGCAGTTTTACAGTACTAGGAGTCAGAAAACCATTCAGTATCTGGTGTGACCAACATTTGCCTCACGCAGGGCAACACATCTCCTTCACATAGAGCTCATCAGGTTTTTGATTGTGGCCTGTGGAATGTTGATCTGCTCCTCTTCTCCTGGCAGTAAAGTGACCGCTGTACACAGACACCAGGTAGCGACTATAACTCTCATCAGAGATACCGGGTTCGCTGCGCTCAGTGAGACCCGCAGATGAATACGAGCATTGAGGTCACTACCAGGCACCTGTGAATAGCAATCACTTTACTGCCATTTTGTGATGCCAGAGACACATTCAAGGAATGTGGACTACATCGGACCTGCGTAGCAATATTTTGGGTAATAAATAGGTGAACAAGGGAGCGTCTATTTTCCTTATATCTGGGTTTTTATGCCTTTCAGGCTTTCTTTTACGGACTGTTTTGGATTCGTTGGATTACGGCGGACTTGCATGGGATTTTTTAAAATAAATTGATGAACGAGGAACAATGTAGGTGAGTCTTTATTGAAATAAAGTGATTTTTTCTGTGTGTGTGTTTTTACTTTTTATTACTAGGTTAGTAATGGGGTGTCTGATAGACAACTATCCATTACTAATTCCAGAGGTTCACAGCAGCTTTAATTTTTGACAAATCACAGTTATCATCAACTCCAACTACCATTATACTGATTGTTACCGCACTAGGGAAATCAGGAAGAGCCGGACAAAGCACCAGAATTGGCGCATCTAACATGATGTACTAATTATGGGGTAGCTGCAGGCTTGTATTTTTTGGCTGGGAACGGCATAAAAACCAGGGACCTTCCAAGCCTGATAATATAAGTTTGTAGATGTCTGCTTTACCTTGGCTGGTTATCAAAAATATTTATTTAATAGGTTAATCTATGTACATTAAACTACACATGCACAGCACTAATTATATATCTCACAGATGTTTCTATCTATCTATTTTTTTTTTGCAAATCTAATAACATACTAAAGAGAGACAAAAATGCATGCATCAAAAATCCCAACAAAAATGCATACAATAAAGCAAGTGATCTGAGGTGGGAGTAAATAAGTGGCATAGACTATAAGGATCCTACTGGGTCTCCTTGATGGCAAGGTAATGCGTGTCAAGAAACCCATGGCCCCCCCCTCCATAAGCTGACTACTAAGGCCTACCTCAACCAAAGGGAACAAATCGAGATATCATAACTGGGTGAGATTGTTCCTTTTCATACATAAAAATTATACTATCACTTAGATCAAAAATATTGGATCCCAAATAATTATTGTGCAGAAAATCAATAAAAAACCATATTCCGACACCAAAATCTTTCTACAAGAGAACCAGTGATCAGAAAAGCATAGAAAACACAATTAATAGTTTATAAAAATTGCAATTTTATTAAATATACAAATATTAAAAAAAGATTAATAATAAAACAAATGCCTCCAATAAGCATGAGAAACCTCATAGGCTAGGGCCATCATTAAACACACATGATAAGGTCAATATTTTTCATGTTAATATATATGCACCTGGGAATAAGCACCCGATACCTCCAACAGAACCAATCAATTGCGCTGCTACAATAATGCTGGAAAATTCAACCAAAAACTGTTAATAGGTCTATCCTATTGTGCTCTCGCTGCCAAAGTAATGCTCTACCAAGTAGTCTATTGCGCTGCTGCACATAAGAAATGACCAAGTGATGCTCAAAAAATACTTTTTCTAAATATGCAATCACTCCCAAAATAATGTACTGCCAATTGGTCTGTATTATAATGTGCTCACTCCCAATAGCACTGATAATAAAGAAAAACACAGTGGCCAATATATATTTTAACAATGCTGTTTTGTGATCCTCATATGATGCAGTTATCTGAGCTGCCATGACCAGAGTGGCCTGTACTGGATCCACAGAGATGATAAAAAGGGGAAAATGCCGCAATTATTTCTTTTTTTAGAACAACCCGTGACTAAGAAAAAAAAATCCATAACACTGGATAACGTATAATTATGCATATTACTTGTATTATTATTATTATTATTTTTATTACCTGTAGAAAATAGACTGGATGATCGATAATAAGCTGAAAACTGTCCATTGAAGTCCAAGTTAACAAATTCCAAGGTCATGACATTGGATGATGAGTAAAACCTCTGACTTGTCGGATGGCAAATCCTCCCAAGTTCAACTGAGTTCCAAGGATATCCATCATATACTGTCACATACTCAGAATTACAAAGTCCGCCATTGGTTCGCATACTGTTCAGAAAGAGAAGAGGAATGGCAAAATAAACAATATGTGAAATATGCATCATGCTAGGTAGAGGGGATATAGTAAGGCAAGGGCAGGCTTTTTTAAAGCTAAAAGTTAGTGCGCACACAAAAATTACTTACTATAAGTAATAGAAGTATAGTTCAACATGACCATATGGGATCTCAATTGTCCAGGTACAAAATTGTGAATAGTACAAATAGCTGGATATATATCCCGATTGCTGCGTCAGTTTAAACTGACAAACAAATACTAAAATAAAGAGAGAGAAAAAGCTTTTGTTGTAGATTAGCAAAATGAAAATTATTACAGGATAAATTACATGTCTGTACCATAAGGGGCCCCGCGGGCCCTGATATAGCATTTATGCTCCTGATTGTATGAACCATTACATATTATATGTAGGGTGCTCACTATGTAGCTTATTAAAGGGGCTAATGTAAAATCGAGAAGTGAAATAATTTTTACCCTGTTTAGTCATACTTGTGCTAAGGTGTTCAAAGGGGGCAGTGGTGGATGCTCCTGGATATATTAGAGAACAAAGAAAAAGAAAAATGCTGAAGTTATTTTTTTATAAATTAGCAATTTGCAGTATATATTTTGCATAAATGTCTGATTGTATCTTCATTAAGAAAGTATTTCATGCTGGTATTGTATATATGGTACTTACCAATGGTGTTAGATGCTAGATACACGTGAAAACAGAAAGGAAAGGAAAAGGAAAACTTGATCATTTTGAATTTTGACACATAAAAAACCTGAGTTATACTGTATGCATGCTTACATTACCTATCCATCTAACTACAGTAAGACGATATTTCAGGCAGACATTTTATGTATTATTCTTACAAGCCATAGAAAGTGCTGCTATAGATGAATTAAAAAAAAAGAGAAGAAAGAAAAGGGAAACTTTATTACTTTGAAATTTGGAAAACAAAACACTGACTAATAAATGCAGTCTATTCTGCACAATACTTGGTGTACTTTCTTAGCATAATGCAATGAGGCACGTTATATGTTATTGTATTGATGCACTTTTTTTCCCCAACATTTGGGAGGGGGGATTGGGGTGTGTCTTATAATCCAAATTGTAGCTTTGTGAAGCTTACCGGCTGCGGTGAAGCGGGTATACAGGGTCGCTGCTGCTAGAAGCTTCTGTCGGTGGCAGAGGCAGGAGTTGGGCTTTGAGTCCCAGGGTGGTATTGTGAATGGACTTGAAATGAGTTCTGAGCAGAGGCTCCCTCTGGTGGTTACAAGCGGTACTGGACTGTCCAGTGAAGATTGTGAGGAGTGGGAATCAGGTGTTACTGACTGGTCTTATATAAGGGAGTCGCCTTCCCATCAGGGTTGCCGGTGATCAATTGTTCTGGTCTCAATCCTTGAGTCCTGTTTCCTTTGTAGCCTGCTGTGTCGTGTCTGCATCTCCTGCTAACAGATAAGACATTTTCTTCTTTTTGTTTTTGTGCTTGATTTTTGCATTTTGTCCTGCACTTCTGTGGGGGCCTTCAGGGTCCCCTCCGGGGGCTTTTGCCATCTCAGTTTAGTTCAGCCACTGATGTTTGTACTTTTGCTTTTTCCAGTTTTTCAGTGGCTGCTGTTTTGATTTTGTTACACCAGAGAACTAATTTAGGTGGTAGAGGTCGTGTGATCTCAGGTGATTTTGAAATTAGTAGAGTTGGTGCTTTTCAGGGTTTTTTGGGATTGCAGTAAGTGCCCTTCCTATCCTTTTCTATTTAGGTAGTTTGGGTCCCAACGTTTGCTCATACTATTTTCTGTCTGTGTCAGTATTTCATCTTGTCTAACCGCCATTACATGTTTGGGGGCTTTCTATGTTCTTTGGGGATCTGCTCCGGGGCAGATAGCTTTCCTCTTTCTATCTTTAGGTGTAGTTAGTTTCTCAGGCTGTGACGAGGCGTCTAGGACCAACGTAAGAACGCTCCACGGCTGCCTTTAGTTGTGGTGGTTAGTCAGGGTACTGCAATCTCATAGATTCCAACTTCTCTGGTGTATTGCCTTTTTTACCTTCACTCCTCAGCTACCGAAACATAACAGTATCACCGGCCTAAAAATTGAAAATTGTATGGTACTCACAGAAGGGAAAATATATTGTGAAAGAAAAAAGGTTGTCAGAGTTGTCAGAGATATTTTTCTGTTTGTTGCATTTTTTTTTTTCCCTCTGTAACTCTGGGTGCTGGGGAGGATTTTTTTTTCTCTCAATGGAGTTTGCACAGTTGTCTGGCCGTGTGGATCAGCTTGCCACTGAGGTTCGGAGTATTGCTGCCTATCTTGCTAGGTTGCCTGTTGTGGAACCTAGGATTCCCATGCCAGATTTGTTTTTAGGGGATCGAGCTAAGTTTCAGAATTTCAAAAATAATTGTAAATTGTTTTTTGCCTTAAAATCTAAGTCCTCAGGGAACGCAGCGCAGCAGGTTCAAATTGTCATCTCTCTCCTGCGCGGCGATCCTCAGGATTCGGCTTTTTCCCTGATACCTGGGGATCCTGTTTTGAGTGATGTTGATGCATTTTTTCAGGCTTTGGGGTTATTGTACGATGAGCCTAATGTCACTGATCAAGCTGAAAAAGCCTTGTTGGCATTAAATCAGGGTCTTGATGACGCTGAGTTATACTGTCAGAGATTCCGTAGGTGGGCAGTCCTGACCAAGTGGAATGACGACGCTTTGGCGGCCCTTTTTCGGAAGGGTCTGTCAGATAATGTAAAGGATGTTATGGTGGGATTCTCTGTCCCCTCTGGTCTCAATGATTCTATGTCATTAGCGATTCAAATTGACAGACGTTTACGTGAGCGGAGAAGTATGCGTGGAATGGTGTTGCCTTGTGAACCTGCTTCTGAACCCATGCAGTGTGATAGAGTGGTGTCTGGGGCACAGCGTCATGAGTTTCGAAAGCGCAATGGGTTATGTTTCTACTGTGGTGATGCCTCTCATGCTATTTCAGTCTGCCCTAAGCGGGGAGGACGTTTTGCACGCTCAGTTGTCTTGGGTAGTGTTCAGACTAAGTTTTTATTAACTGTCACTCTGATATGCTCCCTGTCCTCATTTTCTGCTCAGGCTTTCGTTGATTCTGGAGCAGCTATTAACCTGATGGATTATGATTTTGCTAAACATTGTGGGTTTCCCTTGATACCCCTACAGAAGTCTATTCCCCTACTGGGGATCGATTCTACCCCTTTGGCTGAGAATAAACCTCAGTTCTCTACTCAGGTGATAATGAGGGTTGAACCTGATCATCAGGAGTGCTGTAAATTTTTGGTTCTGTATAATCTGCATGATATTATCGTACTGGGTTTCCCTTGGTTGCAGTCTCATAATCCTGTTTTGGATTGGAAATCTGTGTCTGTAACCAGTTGGGGCTGCCAATGTGTTAATATCAACACTCCTGTTTTTTCTGCCTCTCCCCAGGCTCAGGATGTTCCTGACTTTTTGATTGATTTTTCTGATGTGTTTAGCGAAAGTAAATCTGCATCCTTGCCTCCCCATAGGAGCTATGACTGCGCTATTGAATTAGTGCCTGGTAGTAAATTCCCTAAAGGTCGCCTTTTTAACTTGTCTGTACCTGAACATGACGCTATGCGGTCTTATATCAAGGAATCATTGGAGAAGGGTCATATCAGACCATCCTCTTCACCATTAGGTGCCGGTTTTTTCTTTGTGGCCAAAAAGGATGGTTCATTAAGGCCGTGTATTGATTATCGTCTTTTGAACAATATTACTGTAAAATATCAATACCCGTTACCTTTGATTTCTGACCTGTTTTCCAGGGTGAAAAACGCTACTTGGTTTACCAAGCTTGACCTCAGGGGGGCATATAACCTTATTCGCATTAAGCACGGGGATGAATGGAAGACGGCATTCAATACCCTGAGGGGCATTTTGAGTACCTTGTGATGCCCTTTGGGCTCACTAATGCTCCTTCTGTCTTCCAGTCCTTCATGAATGACATTTTCAGGGATTTTGTGGATAAATTTCTGATTGTTTATTTGGATGATATCTTGATTTTTTCTAATGACTGGGACTCTCATGTGAAACATGTTCGAACTGTATTCCAGATTTTGAGAGAGAATGCTCTGTATGTGAAGGGATCAAAGTGTCTTTTTGGCGTACAGAGGATCTCATTTCTGGGATTCATTTTGTCCCCATCTGTTATTGAAATGGACCCGGTCAAGGTTCAGGCCATCTGTGATTGGGTCCAACCTACTTCATTAAAGGCTCTTCAAAGATTTTTGGGTTTTGCCAATTTTTATCGTAAATTTATTGGTAATTTCTCGGTTATTGTTAAACCATTGACTGATTTGACCAGAAAGGGTTCTGATGTGGTGAATTGGCCTCCTGAGGCAGTCTCTGCATTTCAGGAACTTAAGCAGAGATTCACTTCTGCTCCTGTTCTACGGCAGCCTGATGTTTCTCTGCCATTTCAGGTGGAGGTTGATGCCTCTGAAATTGGGGCAGGTGCCGTTTTTGTCCCAAAAAGATCCAGAGACATCTAAAAGTAACCCTTGTGCCTTTTTCTCTCGAAAATTTTCTCCTACTAAACGTACTTATGACGTGGGTAATCGGGAGTTACTGGCCATGAAGTGGGCTTTTGAAGAGTGGAGACATTGGCTGGAGGGAGCCAAACATCAGGTGGTGGTCCTTACGGACCATAAGAATCTGGTTTATCTGGAATCTGCCAAGCGACTCAATCCTAGACAGGCCAGGTGGGCCTTGTTTTTCACACGTTTTAATTTTGTGGTTTCCTTTCTTCCTGGCACTAAGAATGTTAAGGCGGATGCCCTCTCGAGGAGTTTCCTTGCGGACTCTCCTGAGTTATCTGATCCTTCTGTTATTTTGAAAGAGGGTGTAGTTCTTTCCGCCATCTCACCCAATTTGAGACTTGCTCTGGAGGGGTGTCAGGAGGATAGGCCCGAGCGCTGCCCTGTTGGAAAATTGTTTGTCCCGGACCAGTGGAAAAAGAGTGTGATGTCTGAGATTCATTGTTCCGCGTTGGCTGGGCATCCGGAATTTTTGGTACCAGAGACTTGGTTAGTCGGTCCTTTTGGTGGCCTACCTTGTCTCGTGATGTCAGGGAATTTGTGCAGTCCTGCGGGACTTGCTCTCGCTCCAAGCCTTGCTCTCGCTCTAGTGGTTTGTTGATGCCATTGCCTGTGCCCAAGAGACCATGGACCCATATCTCTATGGATTTCATTTCCGACCTCCCTGTTTCTCAGAGAATGACTGTCATCTGGGTGATTTGTGATAGGTTTTCCAAGATGATACATCTTGTGCCATTGCCTAAGTTGCCTTCCTCCTCTGAATTGGTGCCTTTGTTCCTTCAGCACGTGGTTCGTTTACACGGCTTTCCTGAGAACATTGTGTCTGACAGAGGAGTCCAGTTTGTTTCCAGATTTTGGAGGACCTTTTGTTCAAAACTTGGTGTTCAATTGTCTTTCTCCTCGGCGTTTCATCCTCAGACCAATGGTCAAACTGAGAGAACAAACCAGACATTGGAGACTTATCTAAGATGCTTTGTGTCTGCTGATCAGGATGACTGGGTCTCTTTTTGCCTTTGGCTGAGTTTGCTCTTAATAATAGGGCTAGCTCTGCCACTTTGATGTCTCCATTTTTCTGTAATTCTGGGTTTCACCCTCGATTTTCTTCAGGACAGACGGAGGCTTCTGTCTGTCCAGGTGTTGACTTTGTTGTGGAGCGTATGCAACAGATTTGGGACCAGGTAGTGGAGAGGTTGTCCCTCTCTCAGGAGAGGGCCCAGCGGTTTGCTAACCGGCATAGGACTGATGGTCCTCGGTTTAAAGTGGGGGACTTGGTCTGGTTGTCCTCAAGAAATATTCCTATGAGAGTGGCATCTCCTAAATTTAAGCCTAGGTTCATTGGACCTTATAAGATCATGGAGATTCTTAATCCTGTTTCTTTTCGTTTGCTTCTTCCAGGGACATTTAAGATCCATAACGTGTTCCATAAGTCCTTGTTGAAGAGGTTTGTTGAGCCAGTGGTTCCTACTGCTTTGCCTCCTGACCCTGTTCTGGTTGAGGGCAATATGGAGTTTGTGGTTGAGAAAATATTGAATTCTCGTTTTTCTAGACGGAAACTCCAGTATTTGGTTAAGTGGAGAGGTTATGGTCAGGAAGACAATTCTTGGGTGTTTTCTTCGGACATCCATGCTAGGAGACTCATCCGTGCGTATCATAGAACTCATCCTGAATGACCTGGTTGCTCAAGTGAGGGTTCGGTGACCCCTCCTCAAGGGGGGGGTACTATTGTGAATGGACTTGAAATGAGTTCTGAGCAGAGGCTCCCTCTGGTGGTTACAAGCGGTACTGGACTGTCCAGTGAAGATTGTGAGGAGTGGGAATCAGGTGTTACTGACTGGTCTTATATAAGGGAGTCGCCTTCCCATCAGGGTTGCCGGTGATCAATTGTTCTGGTCTCAATCCTTGAGTCCTGTTTCCTTTGTAGCCTGCTGTGTCGTGTCTGCATCTCCTGCTAACAGATAAGACATTTTCTTCTTTTTGTTTTTGTGTTTGATTTTTGCATTTTGTCCTGCACTTCTGTGGGGGCCTTCAGGGTCCCCTCCGGGGGCTTTTGCCATCTCAGTTTAGTTCAGCCACTGATGTTTGTACTTTTGCTTTTTCCAGTTTTTTCAGTGGCTGCTGTTTTGATTTTGTTACACCAGAGAACTAATTTAGGTGGTAGAGGTCGTGTGCTCTCAGGTGATTTTGAAATTAGTAGAGTTGGTGCTTTTCAGGGTTTTTTGGGATTGCAGTAAGTGCCCTTCCTATCCTTTTCTATTTAGGTAGTTTGGGCCCCAACGTTTGCTCATACTATTTTCTGTCTGTGTCAGTGTAAGGTTCTTTGTCTCTGTTGACATGTTCCTTGAAACTCAGTTTTCCGTCGGCCATTTTGCTTTCTGTCTTTCTGCAGCTCTTGCCCTCAGTTAATATGGAGTTTCCAGTTTTCATGTTCCCGCCCTGATTCTTCCCTCTTGCTTCTTAAGCAGCCTCAGCTGAACAATCAGTGCTCCTGAATCAAGCCTCAGTCAGTCTGTGACCTGACTCCTGGTAACCTTGGACTTGTACTCCAGCTATTCCCTACTGAGGAACCTTGAAACACTTTTGGACTCTGGAAACCTGCTGTTTGGTGAATCCATGTTTGCAGAGAAATTACGGTACAGAGAAGAGATCCTGAACCTGCTTTGGATATTTATTGTAGTGCTTGAAGTTACTCTGGCCTGCTGTGTCTCCTGTCGCTGTTCCTGCAAACTGTGTGAACTTTTCAGCATGCTTGTATGAAGTAATACAAGTCATTTCATTTCAACCTATGTCTCTTGTGTTTTCCTCGCACCCAAGCACAAGACGCTATAGGAACTGTACACTATACATGACAAGATTCAGGAGCCAATGTTTAGTGTCTGCTGGGTCTGGGAAAGCCGTGTCTGCTGTGACTGTGGATATCAGATGTCCGTTTAATACCTTATGTGATGACAGTGGTTGTGACTTCTCACAACCATTCCAGGTGAGCGCATTCCCTTAAAATTTTACTCTGGAGTGTTACCACAGGTAAACACTATTGTTTTTTTTTTTTTCCTTTCCTCTTCCAGCACTTCTGCCTTAAAAGATCTGGAAGATGGAGGCCCGCATAAAGGAACTTTGCGGAGTGACTGATACAATCCTTTCAGATGTACAGACTTTAAAAACCCGTTTTGCAAGCCTACAGGACCTCACTAATCATAATTTGCAAGTGTTTGGACAGACTACCCAGGAATTGCGAGCCAGGATTGAGGCTCTAGAGGAACGAGCCCAGGCTCCTGCCATAACCCCGAGTTCTGGGATCCCCAAATTACCTCCTTTTCGTTTTGGCGGTGAACGTGAGAAATTCAGGGGATTTATTAATCAATGCAATTTATTTTTCTCTGCACATGCTTCACAATTTCCCACTGAACTATCCAAGTGCTTACTATAATCATGTTGCTTACCAATAAGGCTTTGATGTGGGCAAACCCTCTGATTGAGACTGAGGATGATTGTTTGAATCACCTTGATGCTTTTATTTCAGCCATGGGGCAGGTGTTTGATGACCCCAATCGAGGTGCAACAGCTGAAGCAGCCATGTTAACTTTGCGCCAAGGTAAGCGTTCAGTAGCCGAATATGCCCTGGATTTCAGGAGATGGGCTCTTGATACCACTTGGGACACTTCCGCTAAAAAATCTATTTTTCGGAAAGGGTTGTCTCCACTGATTAAGGATGAACTTGCTCGTGCCGACCCTCCCACTGCGTTAGGTGACTTTATTAACTATTGTATCCGTATTGATGCTCGTCTGACTGAACGCAGACAAGAGAGATGGTTCGAAAATAATCGCACTAACCTTTTACTACCTCCCTCCTCAGCTAAGGAACCTTTGAGTAGGATCACAAGGGAACCAGAACTTGAACCCATGCAGGTGGACTCTTTACAAAGACGGGTTAGTGATGCACGCAAAGAACATCGTATAAAGGAAAATCTATGTTTCTACTGTGGTAAGTCAGGGCACTTCATTATAAACTGCCCCAGCCGTTCTCGTAAGACTACTGCAGCAGTCATTCACTGTGAGTGTTGCGAGAGGAGCTCTGTCATGTCCGAGCCTCAGGCTCCAGAGAGATCTGCTGCAAGAGATCTTGATTTCTCGGACTTAAACTCTGTTAGTTCTGGGGACGATGACGGTATAAACGCTGCAATTTTTCAAGTTTCCTCAGCGGTGTCCCAGCTGAGTTGTAAAAGAAACAATTCTCATTGCTTCCTTTCCATCAAACTCTGGGTTGACTCAGTCTGGGTGTCTAGCTCTGCTATGATCGACTCAGGAGCAAGTGGAAATTTTATGGATATCTCCTTTGCTCTGAAACAGGGGATACGTTCAGTGAAGAAGGCTACTCCAGTACAGATGGAGACTGTGGATGGCTCTCTACTGACTTCTGGACCAGTGGATCAAGAAACAGAGCCTTTGAGGGTCCTTATGGGTAAAGATCATCAGGAGAAAATGTCTTTTTTGCTTATCTCTTCTCCCCACTTTCCCATTATTCTAGGGCTACCATGGCTGCAGGCGCAGAATCCTACGATTAACTGGGAGACCAAAGAATTACACTTTCCGGAGAAACAGATGAGTCAAGGAGTTTCAGCCTGCTCTGTTCCTAAAGGAACCATGTCAGTCCCTGAACTACCAGCTGTATACCAGGACTATGTGGATTTATGTGACAAAAAAAAACGCTGATCAGCTTCCTCCTCACCGTCCATGTGATTGTCCAATTGAATTATTGCCTGGAGCCGAGATACCTTTTGGTAAGATCTACCCCCTAGCGGGGCCCGAGCTAAAAGCTTTGAAGGATTATATAGACGAAAATTTAGCCAAGGGCTTCATACGCCCCTCTTCATCTCCCGCAGGTGCACCCATCTTCTTTGTGAAGAAGACAGATGGATCTCTGAGACCCTGCATAGACTATAGGGTACTCAATAAGGTTACTATTAGAAACCGTTATCCATTGCCTTTAATCCCTGAGTTGTTGGAGAGAGTGCGGCATGCCAAAATTTTCTCTAAACTGGATCTCCGTGGGGCCTATAACTTGGTCCGTATTAGACCTGGGGATGAATGGAAGACTGCTTTCAGGTCACGCTATGGACACTTTGAATATCTAGTTATGCCTTTTGGTCTGAGTACCGCCCCAGCCACTTTCCAACACTTCGTGAATGATATCTTCAGGGATCTCCTAGATACATTTGTGGTGATTTATCTGGATGATATTCTAATTTTTTCTAACTCCATAGAGGAACATCATGGACATGTGAGAATGGTCTTAGAACGCCTAAGACAAAACTATCTCTACATCAAACTTGAAAAATGTGAATTCCATAGGACCGAATTTCAATTTCTGGGGTATGTACTATCTACGCAAGGGATTAGTATGGATGGAAGCAAGACCCAAGCCATCAAGGATTGGCCAATTCCTAGAAATGTGAAGGAGGTGCAGCGTTTCATCGGGTTTGCCAACTTCTATAGACGTTTCATTAAGAATTTTTCTGAGGTAGTGTCACCTATCACCCAACTTACCCGGAAACAGTCTAGGTTCTCCTGGACCCCGCAAGCTCAGGAAGCATTTTCCTGTTTAAAGGATAAATTTACCACTGCATCTATCTTAGTACATCCCAACTCCGAGCTTGCCTTCATAATAGAGATGGATGCTTCAGACTGTGCCGTTGGAGCTATACTCTCTCAGAGAACAGGTGAGAAGAATGTCTTGCATCCCTGTGCCTTCTTTTCCCAGCAGTTGTCTTCGGCTGAGAGGAACTACGATGTGGGCAATAGAGAATTGTTGGCCATTATTGCCGCCTTCAAGGAATGGAGACACCTTCTTCAGGGAGCTGCACAGCAAATAGTCGTCCTGACAGACCATCGTAACCTTGAATTTATCAGGTCGGCTAAGTGCCTGACTCCTCGCCAGGCTCGCTGGAATCTTTCCTAAACCAATTTAATTTTGTAATTTCTTATAGACCATGATCGCGCAATGGAAAGGCTGATGCACTCTCTAGGATTTATTCAGCAGAGACACGTCCACTTACTCCTCCTAAGACTATTCTTCCTGACTCTAGATTCCTGGGAGTGATTCATAATCAAGACCTACTTAATGACATCAAGGAAGCATACCATGCGGATTCTTTGTTGGCTCAACCCCCAAGGGACGTAAGTCTTGTCTTTAAGAATGGTGTGTGGATTCAGGGACAACGTCTGTATATACCTGAAACAGTCAGATTGAGAGTATTGCAACTCATCCACGATTCCAAGATAGCCGGGCATAGGGGAATTCTAAAGACACAAGAATTTCTTTCTCGTTTCTTTTGGTGGCCCACTTACAGGAAAGATGTCTTAAACTATGTCACTTCATGTGAAGTCTGTGCAAGATGCAAAACACCTCGCTCCTCACCAACTGGTCTGTTGCAACCTCTTCCCACCCCGTCCCGCCCGTGGGGATCCATTTCTATGGACTTCATTGTGGAGTTACCAACCTCTCAAGGGAAGAACACCATTCTAGTGGTGGTTGACCGTCTAACAAAGGCAGCTCATTTTATCCCTTGTGTCGGCTTACCCACTGCAAAACAGACATCAGACTTGATGATTAAGAATGTGTTTCGCTTACATGTAGTACCGGATGAGGTCATTTCGGATCGAGGGGTGCAATTCACTTCAAGGTTTTGGCAAAATTTCTGTGCCGCATTGGACATTAAAGTAAACCTTTCTTCTGCTTTTCATCCCCAGACTAATGGACAGACAGAACGAACCAATCAGACCCTGGAGCAGTATCTCCGCTGTTTTATCTGCCACCTACAGGATGATTGGGTGGATCTACTTCCACTGGCTGAGTTCTCTTATAACAACTCTCAGAGCGCCTCCACATAAGCAGTCTCCTTTTTACTCCAATCTAGGTTATCATCCTAACATTCTTCCTCGATTTCCCATAGATACGCCCTTGCCGGCAGTGGCTGAAAGAATCACTTCTTTACAAAAGAATATGGATCTTCTAAAGGAAAATCTAGAATTGGCTCAGGAAAGGTACAAGAAAGCAGCAGATAAATTTCGTAAACCTGCACCAGCTTTCAAGGTAGGAGATTTGGTCTGGCTGTCAACCAGAAATCTTAAATTAAAGATTCCATCGTCTAAATTGGGACATAAGTACATTGGACCTTATAAGATCAATAAGATTATAAGTGCTGTTGCTTGTCGTCTTCAACTGCCCAGAACTATGAGAATCCACCCTGTCTTTCATGTATCCCTACTAAAGGCTGCAACACCCAATACGTTTCCTGGACGTTCTTCTCCTTGCCCTGACCCAGTGCTGGTCGATGGTCAGGAAGAATTTATGGTGGAAAGGATTCTAGATTCCAGGTTGTACAGAAATCAGTTGCAATATTTGATTAAATGGCAGGGCTACCCAGTGGAGGACAACTCATGGGAACCAGTCAATAATGTAAATGCTCCTCGCCTGCTCCGCCAGTTTCATCAGAGGTACCCTGACAAGCCTGGTCTGAGGTCATCCGGAGGTTGTCCCTAAGGGGGGAGTAATGTAAGGTTCTTTGTCTCTGTTGACATGTTCCTTGAAACTCAGTTTTCCGTCGGCCATTTTGCTTTCTGTCTTTCTGCAGCTCTTGCCCTCAGTTAATATGGAGTTTCCAGTTTTCATGTTCCCGCCCTGATTCTTCCCTCTTGCTTCTTAAGCAGCCTCAGCTGAACAATCAGTGCTCCTGAATCAAGCCTCAGTCAGTCTGTGACCTGACTCCTGGTAACCTTGGACTTGTACTCCAGCTATTCCCTACTGAGGAACCTTGGAACACTTTTGGACTCTGGAAACCTGCTGTTTGGTGAATCCATGTTTGCAGAGGAATTACGGTACAGAGAAGAGATCCTGAACCTGCTTTGGAGATTTATTGTAGTGCTTGAAGTTACTCTGGCCTGCTGTGTCTCCTGTCGCTGCTCCTGCAAACTGTGTGAACTTTTCAGCATGCTTGTATGAAGTAATACAAGTCATTTCATTTCAACCTATGTCTCCTGTGTTTTCCTCGCACCCAAGCACAAGACGCTATAGGAACTGTACACTATACATGACAGTCAGTATTTCATCTTGTCTAACCGCCATTACATGTTTGGGGGCTTTCTATGCTCTTTGGGGATCTGCTCCGGGGCAGATAGCTTTTCGCTTTCTATCTTTAGGTGTAGTTAGTTTCTCAGGCTGTGACGAGGCGTCTAGGACCAACGTAGGAACGCTCCACGGCTGCCTCTAGTTGTGGTGGTTAGTCAGGGTACTGCAATCTCATAGATTCCAACTTCTCTGGTGTATTGCCTTTTTTACCTGCACTCCTCAGCTACCGAAACATAACAGGGTGGTATGATGAGGTGTTTGGCGGTGTGGGGGCTCTGCCGACATTTTGTAACAGCCCGGAGCCCCACACGTCCTATTCTCCTCTATGTGGTGGATTCCAGGGAAAGGTAGCACTGGCTACATAATGTATTGAGAGTAATTGATGTTTCCCTTCCCACACGTAGCAATGATCTTAACCTATTAGTGACCAGGCTAAATTCTTCAATCTGACATGTGTCACTGTTTGTGGCAATAACTCGGGAATGCTTCAACATATCTCAGTGATGTTTAGACTGCTTTTAGTGAGATATTGTACTTTATGATAGTGGTAAATTTAAGTTGATATCTTTTGCATTTATTTATAAAAATGTCAGAAATTTCACAAAAATTTAAAACTTTAGCAATTTTCAAACTTTTAATGATTATCCCTTTAACACAGATAGTGTTACCACATAAAATAGTTAATAAATAACATTTCCTCATCCCTCTTTTATATCAGCACCTTTTGTAAGATGTTCTGTTATTTTGTTAGGATTTTTAGGGACATATTCAGTTTTGAAGTGACTTGGGAGGTTCTCTACATTGTGACAAGGTCACTGGTACGGTATATGAGGGGAGATACAGTATGTGTCACGAAGATTGCTGGAGTCAATCATAATCAGCCATGTTATGGGATGGGTTTGTAGGTGAGTAGGTAAGAGATGGTTGGGACACCTACTCACCATATCTCCACCTCAAGGGTGTGGCTGGGATGTTAAATGTACAGCCACTGTTTTTTTCTCTGTGTTGTGGTTTGGAGAGGAGAGACTCCAGACGTGGCTCCAGGTGAAGCTGAAGACACATGGTGGTCTGAATGGGCAAACCCCTCAGACATATGGACTTTGCTATACGTTATCTTTTTGTTTTGCCATTATGTCAGAAAGGCCATGTTTACTTTGCTGAACCTTTCTATGATTTATGCTGTTCCATAATAAACTAGCAGGTGATTTACCACAAGAAGCATTCCTGTGTCTACTTCTGAAAGCAGCCGAGTTAGTCAACCCCTCACATGAGTCATGGTCGAAAGTGTTGGCACCCTTGAAATTGCTACAGTAAATGAAGTATTTCTCCCAGAAAACTATTAAAATTACTCGTTTTGTTATACACATGTTTATCTCTTTTGTGTGTATTAGAACAACACAAACAACAGAGAAAAAAAAGATGAATTGGTCTTCATTTCACACAAAGCCCCAATAATGGGCCAGACAAATTTATTGGCACCTTCAACTTAAAATTTGGTTGCACACCCTTTGGAATAATTAACTGCAATCAATCGCTTCCTGTAACCATCAAAAAGCTTCTTACACCTCTCAACTGGAATTTTGGACCACTCTTTTTTTGCAAACTGCTCCAGGTTCCTCATATTTGAAGGCGCCTTCTCCCAACAGCAATTTTAAGATCTCTTCACAGGCATTTAATGGGATTTAGATCGGGACTAAGTGCTGGCCACTTCAGAACTCTCCAGCACTTTGTTTCCATCCATTTCTGGGTGCTTCTTGAAGCATGTTTGGGGTCATTATACTGCTGGAAGATCCATGACCTAGGACACAAACCCAGCTTTCTAACTCTGAGCACTACATTGCATCCCAAAATCTTCAGATTTCAAGATGCCTTGCAAATAGTGAAGGTACCCAGTACCAGAGGCAGCAGAACAATTCCAAAACATTTTTGACCCTCCACCATATTTGACTGTAGGCACTGTGTTCTTTACTTTGTAGGCCTCATTCCATTTTCGATAAACAGTAGAAGATCTGCTTTATGAAAAACCTCTATCTTGTTCTCATCTGTCCACAAGATGCTTTCCCAGAAGGGTTTTGGCTTACTTGCGTACCCTTTAGCAAACTGCAGTCTTTTTTATGTCTCTGTGTCAGCACTCCTGCCGTAGTGATTCATTTAATTGAAATGTCGACGGATAAATCATGCAGACACTGATGCACCCTGAGCCTGCAGTACATCTTGAAATTCTTTGGAACTTGATTGTGGCTCCTTATCCACCATCCGAACTACCCTGTATTGCAACCTGTCATTAATTCTTCTCTGCGTGCACGTGCAGGGATATTAGCTACAGTACTATAGGTTGAAAACTTATCAATTATGTTGCACAACATGGACAAAGAAACTTCAAGAGCTCTGAAAATGGACTTGTAACACTGAGTTTGAACAAGTATCACATGCTTGAAACAAAGTTGTTAACCTACAATTTTGGAAAAGCGCCCAAAAAGTGCCTATGTAATATATATATACATACAGCTCTGGCAAAAATTAAGAGACCACTGCAGTTTTATAAAAATCTGCTTCTCTATATGTTACATGTTTGACAGGCATTCCATTCCAGTGTTAGTTGAATTTCAACCAGAGTACACCTCATTCTACTTAATGTGCTTCTGATTAGGTGATCACCTGAACCAAATCTTATTTAACAAAGGAAAGTATAAAAAACACTGCTGTGGTATTCACAATCCTCTTGGAATAGGACAAGCTGGATGGCAAAACAAGTGCTAGTAATATCCCACAAGTAATAGGAATGAAAAAATAATTTTTAATCATGCCAAAGGAGTTGAAAAGAAAAGTCTGGAGTGAGGAAAAGAAGGACTCAATTCTGTCTTTACTAGCAGAGGGATACAGTGAGCATCATATTGCCTCCAACCTTAAAATTTCTAAGACGACAGTCCATTACAACAAGTTCAAGCAGCAGACATTGGTGACAACAAAGCTACAGACCGGCAGATGGCAAAAATGACTCTCCACTGACCAGGATGACCGTCATCTTATTCGAATGTCACTCAGCAACCGCAGGATGACATCAAGTGACTTACAAAAGGAATGGCAAATGGCAGTTGGGTTGAAGTGCACAGCAAGAACAGTTTGTAATAGGCTTCTAGAGGCAGGGTTCAAATCATGTAAAGCTAGAAAAAAGCCTTTCATCAATGAGAAGCAAAGGAGAGCCAGGCTGAAGTTTGACAAAGACCATAAGGATTGGTCCATAGAGGACTGGAGTAAGGTAATCTTCTCTGATAAGTCTAATTTTCAGCTTTGCTCAACACCTGGTCGTCTAATGGTTAGATGGAGACCTGGAGAGGCGTACAAGCCACAGTGTCTTGCACCCACTGTGAAATTTGGTGGAGGATCGGTGATGATCTGGGGATGATTCAGCAAGGCTGGAACTGGGCAGGTTAATCTTTGCGAAGGACGTATGAATCAAGCCGCATATAAGGTTATCCTGGAAAAACAGTTGATTCCTTCTGTTCAGGTAATGTTCCCCAACTCTGAGGACTGGTTTTTCCAGCAGGACAATGCGCCATGCCACACAGATAGGTCAATCAATGTGCGGATGAAGGACCACCACATCAAATCCCTGTCATGGTCAGCCCAAAGTCCAGACCTGAACCCTATTGAAAACCTCTGGGATGTAATCAAGAGGAAGATGGATAGTCACAAGCCATCAAACAAAGAAGAACTGCTTAAATTTTTGAACCAGGAATGGCATAAAGTCCCCAAAAGCATTGTGAAAGACTGGTGGAAAGCATGCCAAGACGCATGAAAGCTGTGATTAAAAATCATGGTTTTTCCACAAAATATTAATTTCTGAACTCTTCCTGAGTTAAAACATTAGTATTGTTGTTTCTAAATGATTATGAACTTGTTTTCTTAGCATTATTTGAGGTCTGAAAGCACTGCATTTTTTTGTTATTTTGACCATTTCTCATTTTCTGAAAATAAATGCAAAATTTATTGTTTGGAAATTCAGAGACATGTTTTCTGTATTTTATAGAATAAAAGAGCAATTTACATTTTACTCAAGAATATACCTATAAAAAGAAAAATCAGACAAACTGAAAATTTTGCAGTGGTCTCTTAATTTTTGCCAGAGTTGTATATATGTGTGTGCCACTGACATCTATATATCGATGTATTCTATCTGTATATATCTATTCTATCTATTTTAATCTAACCTTTCAGTGAGATTTTGCTGTACGTGGCACATGAATTACCGACTTTTCAAAGGACACCGGTGCGTAAAAATCGTACAGCACTCATGAGAAGAAACCAGATTGTATCTTAATTTCCCAGACAACCATGCTTTTAAACTCATAAGAAATTACTTTTTATTGTACATTGGCTTGTGGATTTAAGTGTTTTTGTCTGGTGGGTCAAGAAGACAGACATGCATACGATTTAGCATACTGTGTAAAGCCCCAGTCACACTAAGCGAGATTACTAGCGAGATCGCTGCTGAGTCACAAGCGATCTTAGCAGCGATCTCGCTTAGTGTGACACATAACAGCGACCAGAACCCTGCTGTGAGATCGCTGGTCGTGTCGGAATGGCCTGGACCTTTTTTTGATCGCTGAGGTCCCGCTGGGTAGCATGCATCGGTGTGTTTGACACCTTACCAACGACCTCTAAGAACTGAGACACATAGGTGACACATCGTTACACAGGTCGCTGTGGGTCGCCGTATCGTTGCTGCATCGTTGGGAAGATCTGACTATTTGGCATCTCACCAGCGACCACATAGTGACGCAGCAACGATCCCTGCCAGGTCATATCGTTGTCGGGATCGCTGTTGTGTCGCTGAGTGTAACGGTACCATTAGTCTGTAACAGCGACTTGTACATAGTGTGTGTTATCTTTGTTTATTGATGTGTACTGATATGCTAACTGTGCATTGTATTGTATTATGAAACTAGTTTGTTGACTTCTAAAGTAAAGAGGGAAAAGAATGTGGGGGTGGTCTGAAGTACACTGGGTACATCTAAAAATAGCTTACATGCCTCAGGTATTAAACTACTCAAGAGACAGAGAGAGCAGATCTGATCTCATCTCATCACACAGACAGCTACCAGTCAGACATTCTGCATGACACTCAACGGACGACAGAAAGGACTGTAGCCAAATCATCATGGCACCATCACGAGGGACACGGATCTATGATTCTAAGGGAAACAACCTAGGAGTTTAGGAGTTTTCGGCTCCGGTTGGAAGGACACAGATTTGATCCAGTGACCATCTCTGAACCATGGATATGTTTGGAGAAAGCCAGGTTTTGGGACCCGCTGGTAGCCTGGTTCCATGGAGATGGTCAGATAAGCCAGGTGGTGACTCTTGTGTCAACTGGCTTTGGACCTTGCATGGACAGTATGGACTGTCATCTTCCTACGCTTGTTGTTATCTCTTCTCTGTGTGTATATCACAGGTGGGATAGTGACCCTGGTAGCTCTGAAGTTGTGTCAACTGGCTTTGGACCTTCTAAGGACTCTATGGACTGTTCTCGGTCATCTCCCTACACTTGTCAATAGCTCTTCTCTGTGTGTATATCACAGATGGAATATCGGTCCTGGGAGTTCTGACGTAACATCTACCGTTATTGAGGCGAGTCAGCGGAAGGGTTAGGCCCTGTAATGTGCATCATGTTGTGGGTAACTGCTGGGATTGTTCGGTTTTCTATTGGGTGTTGTGGTTCAATAAAGTATTGCCACACTGTTTTACCCTAACCCTGTGTTGTCTGTGTAGTGTTATGCCCACGTTTAACAGGAGAGCGGGTGTTAGGATGATCCCTGGTTCATGCGGTTTTGGCTAGCAGACTCGGGCGCCCACCGACCCCCCGTTTCTGCACAACTCACATGGTCCAAGTGTTGTGCGATTTTTTTCTTGCACCCATAGGCTTGCATTAGCGAGTCTCGGTGACAATCGCAGCATGCTGCGATTTTTCATGCACGCTGAGTACGCCCGAGAAAATAAATGGTGATGTGAACTGCCCCATAGATTAACACTGGGCCCAGTGCTATGCGATGTTTTCTAGCAGAGCAATCACCCGTATTCTACAGTAGTGTGACGCCGGCCTACCACTTCCAATTCCGTGTGACAGTTGCTGCTTCTCACTACTCTCCCCTCCCAACTGGGACCATGCCAGTGTTCATCTCCCCCTGTGAATAACTGCCAGCCTGAGAAAAGAGACCATGGCCGTAAACCCTGTGCTCTACAGAGAAACAGCTATTATCAGGAGACTGGCTGATAACATTATGGAGCTGCACACTGTTGTAATGTCCCATACAGTGGGGTGAGCAGTAGTGTTGAGCATTCCGATACCGCAAGTATCGGGTATCGGCCGATATTCGCGTTATCGGAATTCCGATACTTAATTCCGATACTTTTTCAATATCGTATACCGGAATCGGAAGTTCCCATAATTCTTTGAGAGGCAATGTGATTTTAGTCAGCCAATGAGGAATCCTACGAAGTGTGGGCACATCCTGTAATGCTGCGGTCATCTTAACTAATGGCATGGCTGTGATTGGCTGCTGAAATGATGTCAGAATGCACTATAAAAGGCGCCGCAGCCATTTTAGCGTCACTGTGCTGTGAACTCAGTAAGGGACAGAACGCTGCTGTGCTGACTCTGAGGGACAGTTAGATATTGCGATTTTGTGTACTACTGTGCTTGAGGCAGGCTAGTTTACCAACCGCTGTGTAAAGCTTCATTTTGCCAGTGTTGTTTTAACAGCTCTGTGCAAGGTGTGTGTGTGACAGTGCAGGTGACGCTGCAGTTTGCTCTGCATCCACCGCTGTTTGTAGGCATCTGCACGTGTCACTGACTCTTTTTTTTTTTAATTTTATTTAGTGGAATTGGTGCAGCTCCATTATATTAGAAAAAAATCAAATCTATTAGTGTGACGTGCTTCCATCCATATACAATACATTGGTTGCAAACACTATAGAAGTACAGAAAGGAGCTTTTCACAGATAGTGAATAGTTGTGTTTCAGTGTTCACTGCAGTCTGTGAGGTTTTGATTTTTTGAGTGCAGATCACGCTCCAGTTAGTTCTTCAACCACTGCTGGTTGTAGTCTGCTGAGCGTGTGTCACTGCCTCATCCTTCACATTTTTCTCTAATTGGTGCTGCTCCATTTTAGTGGAAAAAAATCTAATCTATTAGTGTGACGCGCTTCCATCCGTATACAATACATTGGTTGCAAACACTATAGAAGTACAGAAAGGAGCTTTTCACAGATAGTGAATAGTTGTGTTTAAGTGTTCACTGCAGTCTGTGAGCTTTTGATTTTTTGAGTGCAGATCACGCTCCAGTTAGTTCTTCAACCACTGCTGGTTGTAGTCTGCTGAGCGTGTGTCACTGCCTCATCCTTCACATTTTTCTCTAATTGGTGCTGCTCCATTTTAGTGGAAAAAAATCTAATCTATTAGTGTGACGCGCTTCCATCCGTATACAATTGTCACGCGGTCTTATGATATGTGTACGATGTCAGTAAACTATTCTTAAAAGAACAACACTCTATACAACATATAGATTAGCAACATCAGCATGTAAATATAGAATAGATTTACCTGACACGATATCCGTTGAACTCAGGGTTAATCTTGAGGACTTGATACACTGTCACAGGAAAGAGGAGGACCGGGGGTCTAACCTGACCCTAAACTGGGGTCCTAACTAATCCCTCACCTTGGAGGTACTGATAATGGTTCAGAGGTCCAAGTCTCCAGCCTAACCCTGTCTCCTATCAGTCCCTGAACCCTGTAATCAGTCCTAAGAAGGATACTGATTACCACCAAAGGGATATGGGCTGATCTCTGCTAAATACACAGATTAGACATATAAGACAGACTGGAGAAAACACAGACTTGCATACACACTCAAACACAGAAGGAACATAAATGATCTGGGATATTAAACTCTAAGCAAGGTGAGCTTAAAACAACTAAGGAGCTCTTTAACTTAAGTCTATACAGATACAATCCTATCTGTGGTCTGCATGAAGAATTTCACTGGCAACTCCCAACACAGACAACCAGAGATTTAAAGGAAACCAATCAACAAATAATTAATTGCAGCCGGGAGAAACTGCACCCAGTCCCAGAACTGAGCACAGACAGAATTAACTCCCTAACTGCCAAACACAAAGAAACAGCAACTCAGCTGTGAGAAGTCAGAATGTGCAACCGCGACGATCTTCGTGGCGATGCACACATGACAGTACCCCCCCTTCTACGAGGGGCCTCCGGACCCTCAGGGCCAGGTTTGCCCGGGTGAGTTCTGTGGAAGGTCCGCACCAAACGATCTGCGTTAATGTCAGACGCAGGAACCCACGTCCTCTCCTCTGGACCATACCCCTTCCAATGCACCAAGTACTGAAGGGACCGGCGATTCAGACGTGAGTCAATGATCTTTGACACTTGAAACTCCAAGTTACCATTGACCACCACTGGAGGAGGAGGTAGAGGTGATGGTATGACTGGTGCCACGTACCTCTTAAGTAATGACTTGTGGAACACATTATGAATTTTAAACGTAGGAGGGAGGTCCAGACGAAATGCCACACGATTAATTATGGAACTGATCCTGTACGGCCCGATGAATCTGGGGCCCAGCTTCCAGGAGGGAACTTTAAGTTTTATATTCCTGGTAGACAACCATACCAGATCGTTCACATTAAGATCTGGACCAGAAACTCTCCTCCTATCAGCCATACGTTTATAACGGTTCCCCATAGCACTCAGATTATTCAATACACCTCTCCACACTGAAGCAAGTGACGACGAGAAACGCTCCTCCTCAGGAACCCCAGAAGGGCCCCCCCCATTGAATGTACAAAACTGGGGGTGAAAACCATATGCCCCAAAAAACGGGGACTTACCAGTGGACTCGCTCCGCCTGTTGTTAAGAGCAAACTCTGCCAGAGGCAAGAAAGAAGACCAGTCCTCCTGGTTCTCTGAGACAAAACACCGAAGATAAGTCTCTAGGCTTTGATTCAGACGCTCTGTCTGACCATTGGTCTGCGGATGAAAAGCCGAGGAAAATGACAATTGCATCCCCCGACGTAAACAAAATGCCCTCCAAAACTTGGACACAAACTGAGACCCCCTATCTGACACCACATCAGAAGGCAACCCATGAAGTCTCACAATCTCCCCAATGAACACCTGCGCCAGAGTTTTAGCATTAGGGAGGGCAGGAAGAGCAATGAAATGTGCCATCTTACTGAACCTGTCAACAACCACCAGTATGACAGTCTTCCCTGACGACTGAGGAAGGTCCGTGATGAAGTCCATAGACAAATGAGTCCATGGACGCTCCGGAAGTTTCAAGGGTAAGAGGGTCCCAGACGGACGGGTATGAGGGGTCTTAGAGCGAGCACAAACCCCACAGGACGCGACAAAAGTTAAAACATCTTTATTAACGTTAGGCCACCAAAACCGGCGAGAAAGGAGATCTAAAGTAGCCTTACTCCCTGGATGTCCTGCTAAAGCAGAATTATGATGTGCCTCAATAACCTTTTGTCTCAACTGATTTGGGACAAACAGTCTCCCTGGAGGTCCTGCAGGGGCGTCCCCCTGAGCCTCTAACACCTCCTCCTCAAGCTCAGAACATACAGCCGACACTACCACCCCCTCCTGAAGGATAGGAATCGGGTCATCCATTCTCCCGGCCCCTGGGAAACTGCGAGACAAGGCATCCGCCTTAACATTCTTAGATCCAGGGCGATAAGTGACAACAAAATTAAACCTGGTAAAAAACAACGACCATCGAGCTTGTCTGGAATTCAGACGCTTAGCAGATTCCAAATACAGCAGGTTCTTGTGATCAGTAATGACGGTGACCGGGTGGACTGCCCCCTCCAAAAAGTGACGCCATTCTTCAAAAGCCAACTTAATGGCCAAAAGTTCCCTATTGCCGATATCATAATTCCTTTCAGCGGACGACAATTTTTTAGAAAAGAAAGCGCACGGATGCCATTTACCAGGGGACGGACCCTGGGACAATATTGCACCCACCCCTACGTCAGACGCGTCCACCTCCACAACGAACGGCTGTGATGCATCTGGTTGGATGAGAACGGGTGCCGAAGCAAAACATTTTTTCAAAGAGGAAAAAGCTTGGCAAGCTTTGTCCGACCATTTAGAAAAATCCGTCCCTTTTCTTGTCATGTCAGTGAGAGGTTTGACAACAGATGAGAAATTACAAATAAATTTCCGGTAGTAGTTAGCAAACCCCAGAAAACGCTGCAGAGCCTTAAGATCCTCTGGCTGATCCCATTCAAGCACTGCTCTCACCTTTTCAGGGTCCATACGGAAACCGGAGGCTGACACCAAGAACCCCAAAAACTGAAGTTCCTGTACGGCGAATACACACTTTTCCAGTTTGGCGTATAGTTTATTGTCTCGCAAGATCTGCAACACCTGTCTCACATGCTCCTGGTGAGACACAAGATCTGGTGAGTAAATTAAAATGTCATCCAAATATACGACCACAAACAGCCCCACCAGATGACGAAAAATGTCATTAACAAAATGTTGGAATACTGCTGGTGCAGTAGTCAGACCAAAAGGCATGACAAGGTTCTCATAATGTCCCTCCGGCGTGTTAAACGCCGTTTTCCACTCATCCCCCTCTTTTATCCTAATCAGATTATACGCCCCCTGAGATCCAATTTAGAGAACCATTTGGCGCCAACAATTTGATTGAAGAGATCAGGAATCAGAGGGAGTGGATACGGATCTCGAACAGTAATCCGATTAAGTTCGCGGAAATCCAAGCAAGGGCGTAGGCCTCCATCTTTTTTCTTCACAAAGAAGAACCCCGCGGCCACTGGGGAAGATGAAGGTCTAATATGCCCTTTGGCCAGACTTTCCGAAATATAATCTTTCATAGCCTGCCTCTCAGGACCAGAAAGGTTATATAACCTAGCTTTAGGTAACTTAGCATCAGGAAGTAAATTAATAGAGCAGTCATACACGCGATGAGGAGGCAACTCCTGACACCCCTCCTCAGAGAACACATCCCCAAAGTCCTCCAAAAAAGGAGGCAAAGTACTAGGCACGACCGCACTGATGACTGTGTTCATGCAGTTACTTTTGCAAAACTCCCCCCATTGGCTTATATCTCTGGACTGCCAATTAATCACAGGGTTATGTTTAACCAACCAAGGAAGTCCCAACACAATAGGAGTAGGTAGACCCTCCAACACATAACAAGATAATAGTTCCCTATGTATTGCCCCTACCCGAAGGTCAATGTTATGAACCTCATGAACAAAGCTACCTTGGCCGAGAGGCCTGGCGTCAATGGAGAATATAGGGATCGGTTTGACCAATACACTCAGATGCATACCTTGAGCCTGAGCAAACTGAGCGTCAACCAGATTAGCCCCGGACCCACTATCAAGAAGAACAGAAAATCTCTCCACTCTCGTACCAACCACCACCTCCACTGGTACAAGGAACTGAGAAGAACTAGCGGACGAAATACATACTCCCAGGTTGTCGTCCACCACACAACCTGGGATTAACAGTTTTCCGGCGACTTTTTGCTCAACAAGGCACGGGATGGACATCCCCCAACAAAATGTCCCTCTTTCCCGCAGAAGAAACACCTTCTAGTCCTGCGGCGTACCGCCAATCCCCTCCTACGAAATGATGTCCCTCCCAACTGCATAGGCTCCTCCGAACAGACAAGGGGAACCTCAACATAAGGGACTTTAGTAGTAAGTGGAGTAACAACAGGGGGCGGAGTTACCTCGCACCTCTCCCGGAGCCGTCTATCAGTACGGATAGCTAGGGCCATAGCAGCCTCCAGTGATGGAGGAGAATCATACTGAGCCAAAACGTCCTTTAATTTGTCAGAAAGCCCATGACAAAACTGGCTCCTAAGAGCTGGGTCATTCCACTGAGTATCTGTGGCCCATCTACGGAACTCAGAAGCAAATTCCTCCGCCGGACGATCTCCCTGCTGTATCTTACGTAATTTTGTCTCAGCAAGAGAGACCCGATCTGGGTCATCATATACCAAACCCAGGGCAGTAAAAAATCGATCTACTGACTGCAGAGCCGGGGATCCCGGAGGAAGGGAGAAGGCCCAGGATTGAGGGTCCCCTTGTAGGAGCGAGATAACAATTCCCACTCTCTGCTCTTCACTCCCTGATGATCGAGGCCGAAGCCGAAAATACAATTTACATGCTTCCCTGAAGGTAAAAAATTTGTCTCGCCCACCAGTGAACCTGTCCGGGAGAGCTACTTTAGGTTCAAATCTGGTTTGCTCCGAGGGAGACAAAACTTTGGACTTAATGTCCGTCAGCTCCATGGATAATCCCTGCAACTGCAGAGCCAGCTGGGCTACTGGATCCATGGCAACTGGAGATAATTTTATGGGCCAGTGAAAATGTCACGCGGTCTTATGATATGTGTACGATGTCAGTAAACTATTCTTAAAAGAACAACACTCTATACAACATATAGATTAGCAACATCAGCATGTAAATATAGAATAGATTTACCTGACACGATATCCGTTGAACTCAGGGTTAATCTTGAGGACTTGATACACTGTCACAGGAAAGAGGAGGACCGGGGGTCTAACCTGACCCTAAACTGGGGTCCTAACTAATCCCTCACCTTGGAGGTACTGATAATGGTTCAGAGGTCCAAGTCTCCAGCCTAACCCTGTCTCCTATCAGTCCCTGAACCCTGTAATCAGTCCTAAGAAGGATACTGATTACCACCAAAGGGATATGGGCTGATCTCTGCTAAATACACAGATTAGACATATAAGACAGACTGGAGAAAACACAGACTTGCATACACACTCAAACACAGAAGGAACATAAATGATCTGGGATATTAAACTCTAAGCAAGGTGAGCTTAAAACAACTAAGGAGCTCTTTAACTTAAGTCTATACAGATACAATCCTATCTGTGGTCTGCATGAAGAATTTCACTGGCAACTCCCAACACAGACAACCAGAGATTTAAAGGAAACCAATCAACAAATAATTAATTGCAGCCGGGAGAAACTGCACCCAGTCCCAGAACTGAGCACAGACAGAATTAACTCCTAACTGCCAAACACAAAGAAACAGCAACTCAGCTGTGAGAAGTCAGAATGTGCAACCGCGACGATCTTCGTGGCGATGCACACATGACAACAATACATTGGTTGCAAACACTATAGAAGTACACAAAGGGGCCTTTAACAGCTACAGAACAGTTGTGTTTCAGTGTTCACTGTAGTCTGTGAGCTTTTCATTTTGTGAGTGCAGATTACGCTCCAGTTTGTTCTTCAACCACTGCCGGTTGTAGTCTGCTGAGCGTGTGTCACTGCCTCATCCTTCACATTTTTCTCTAATTGGTGCTGCTCCATTTTAGTGGAAAAAAATCTAATCTATTAGTGTGACGCGCTTCCATCCGTATACAATACATTGGTTGCAAACACTATAGAAGTACACAAAGGGGCCTTTCACAGATACTGAACAGTTGTCTGCAGGGTTCACTGTAGTCTGTGAGGAATAACCACACTTAGGCCTTAACTTTTCTGACTTTCTTTATCAATCTACCAAGATGAAGAAGTCAGTGAGTAAGGCACGTGGTCGTGGTCGAGGCCGTGGATTTGCAGCAGGGAGAGGACGTGGGGATTCTGTGGCTGCTGCCGCACCCAGTGACACAGCATCCACCAGTTTTCCTCGTGAGCGTTCCTTTATGCGCACTTTTGTAGGAGCTCAGCGTACCCCCTGCTGCGTGAAGAACAAATTGAAGCCGTTGTTGGTTGGATGGCAGCCAATGCATCGACTTCAATAGCTTCCACCTCCTCTCAGGACCACAGCACTGTTGAACAACCATCAGTCTCTTCACCGCCTGCCAAATTGCCCAGGCAGTCAGAGAGCTCTGTACAGGAGCCAGCTGAGTCTCTGCTTCTGTTCTCAGAATCTGTTGGCTTGGAAACAGGGGCCCAGCCAAGCAGCATTCTGGAATGTGAAGAAGAGGCAGTATGCAGTGATGCGCAACAGCTGTGTCTCTCTGAATCTGAAGAGGCGGGTGAGCCAGTGCCGATGGTCAGCACACCGCAGAACGCATCTGATGATGATGAGACTCAGTTGCCAGTTTCTGTTGAGCATGGTGCTGGCCAGACCACCCAACAACAGCAGGTGTTGGAAGAGGGTAGTGGTGGAGATGATGAGGTCCAAGACCCAACATGGCGTGAGGAACAGGAAGGTGGTGGGAGCAGCTCTGAGGAAGAGATTGCACCAACGGTCCAAACAGTAGGGAGAGGTAGGCTGCAGACTCGCTTGCCTGTAGCCTCCAGTTTGGCACCCGTTCGGAGCAGTTCTCTTCCAACAGCCAAACCGGGCGCTCCCAGGACTTGCTCTGTGTGGTCCTTTTTTGATACAGTTGCAGATGATATTTGCTATGTCAAATGCAAGCTGTGTAATCAAAAAATTAAAAGAGGTAAAAGTGTCAGTAACCTTAATACAACAAATATGTGGAAACATGTGCGGTCAAAGCACTTTGTTGAGTTACAAAGACACACTGGAGATGTAGGCCAACCTACAGCAGCACCTACATCTTCAGCTCGTGTTGGAGCCTCTTCCTCCAGTTCACACACAGCTGGTTCGGCTTCCTCAAAGGATCGCCATGGAAGAACCTCTGTCACTGTTGTCCAGAGACACAGTGTTATTCCACCCACAGCTGCAAGTTCCCTGTCATCCTCACACACCCAGGCCACAAAACAGCCATCGGTAGCACAGGCATGGGATAAAAGACGGCCATACTCGGCAAACCATCCACGAGCACAGGCTCTGAATGCTGGCATTGCAAAACTCCTGTCCCTTGAAATGCTGTCATTCAGGCTGGTGGAGACTGACAGTTTCCGTGAATTAATGGCATTGGCAGTCCCACAATACAATGTGCCCAGCCGATTTTATTTCAGCAGGCAAGCCGTCCCTGGTCTGCAAAAGCATGTTGAGGCAAAAATTAAACATGCGCTACTAAACGCCGTCAGTAGCAAGGTCCACCTGACCACCGATGCGTGGACCAGTACCCATGGCCAGGGACGATACCTTTCACTCACTGCCCATTGGGTGAATGTTGTGGAGCCGGGTACAGATCTTGCGAGTGGCGCTGTACGTGTTCTGCCAACTCCAAGGATTGCCGGAATCAAGTCTGTCCACATTGACTCCTCCTCCTACTCCAGTTCCTCAGAATCATCGCTGCAGGAGCCGTCACGGTCTACCTCCACATGGACCCGTGGACGCTTACCTGATGCGACCGATATGAGCACAGCCGTGGCCAAACGGCAACAGGCCGTTCTGAAATTAATTCCCATGGGGAATCGAAGCCACACAGCGCAGGAGGTCTGGAATGCCATCAAGCAGGAGAGCGACGTGTGGTTTTTGCCAGCGAATCTCCAGTCAGGCTTGGTAGTGTGTGACAATGGCCGAAATCTGGTGGCAGCTCTGGGCCTTGGCAACCTCACTCACATACCATGTCTGGCACATGTGCTCAACTTGGTCGTGCAGAGTTTTTTGAGGGACTATCCGGATCTTGATGCACTGCTGCACAAGGTCCGCCTAGAGTGCGCTCACTTGCGACGTTCCAGCATGGCCAGATCGCGCATTGCAGCTCTGCAACGCAGATTGCGCCTTCCTGAACATCGCATCATATGTGACGTATCCACCAGGTGGAATTCAACGTTACATATGTTGGAGCGGTTGTGTGAGCAGCAGCCAGCAGTTATGGAGTATCAGCTGCATCAGGCGCAATCAACACGCAATTTGCGCCGTCCACACTTCACCATTAATGAGTGGGCCACTATGAAGGACATGTGCCACGTTTTGCGTGCGTTTGATGAGTCAACGCGGATGGCGAGTGCAGATGATGCACTAGTCAGCCTGACTGTCCCCCTTATCTGCCTGCTTCAAAAAACACTGCAAGCAATAAGGGATGAGGTTTTGGAAGAGGTGGAGGATGAGGAGTCACAAATTCCATCACCTTCTGGAAAGTCAGCGCAACGTGGTTCCTCACAAAGGGCTGGGCAGGGCTCACTTTGTGAGGAGGATGAGGAGGAGGAGTCAATGGAGGAGGAAGACATCGCTCCAGAGGGAGGTACACAACGCTCTAGTCAGTATGTAGAGCGAGGGTGGGGTGATGCAGAGCAGGCAGAGATAACGCCTCTTGCAGAGGACAGCGTTTCTTTGCCAGTTGGGAGTCTGCAGCACATGGTTGATTTCATGCTGCAGTGCCTAAGAAACGACCGCCGCATCGCCCACATTCTCACGACGTCTGATTATTGGGTGTACACCCTCCTAGACCCTCGCTACCGGGACAACGTCAAAAGCCTCATCACACCGTTGAACCGGGAGCGTAAAATGCGGGAGTACCAAGACACACTGGTGCAATCCCTAATGTTCTACCTTACTGCCGAGAGCACTGCTGCTGCTACTGCTTTACAAAGCAGCTCTGTGCGTCGAGGCAGTGTAGAGAGCTCTGCAACAAGAGGGAGCACACGCAGTGCCTCTGCACAGGGAAAGACCAGTATGTTAAAAATGTGGCAAAGTTTTGTGGCAGCGCCACAAATGTCTACACCATCCGAGAGGGCTCCAGTCAGCGGGAGGCAACGTATCCGTCAGATGGTGACAGACTACTTGGCTTTGCCTCTCAGTGTACTCCCAGATGGCTCTTCCCCATTCAAGTTTTGGGTCTCTAAGCTGGATACATGGCCAGAGCTTAGCCAGTATGCATTGGAGGTGCTGGCTTGCCCTGCTGCCAGTGTATTATCGGAGCGCGTCTTTAGTGCTGCAGGTGGTGTACTAACAGACCGTCGCATGCGACTATCCTCCGATAATGTAGACCGGCTTACTTTTCTGAAAATGAACAAGGCATGGATCTCGCCAGAATTTGTCTGTCCGTTTTCAGATTAAATAACTGGTTTGCAACGTTATCCATGTCTCCTGTTATGTTCATCTTTCTACCACCTGAACTCTACTCCCTGGGCTCCAACACTGCCAGTTGCTGCTCAGAAGTGTCGTGTCCACAGAACAAAACACAAGCTCTACTGTTAGTGGGGTTCAGTAACGCCAGCTGTTCCCCTGCTGTGTCAACGGCTAGAAGTCTCCTGTTCCCGACACATGGACAGAAAAACACATGACCAACATGCTCCAAATAGGGAAGAGCCGTCACCCTGCTTGTTATGCTGAAAACATGAAATTGTGAAGTTTTGCAGGCCTAGAATGATAAATTTTTATGACAAATATGGACAAATAATAATTTGTCATCACAGCGCATATCTGCACATGTCTATTAGAAATGGTAACAAAAAATAAAACATAGTCTACTCTTCACATTTTGAAATTAATGCATAAAAGTACATTTCAGACTTATGAATTAATGCTTTTTAAGGAACTTTAGCTGTACCTGTAAGATAATGCAGTCAATGGATGTACGAATCATTAAATCCTCATCATCATCATCACGAGTTTTATTTATGACAGACATTATAAAATACACATACTGATGCCAACTGTAACTTCAAACACCATATATGAAATGGCCAGCATGTAAACATGGTAATAATGTCCAATAATAAATTATTACATCTAGAAAGTGCATCATGCATACTGACAATAGGTAGTTATACCTGCAAGTGCTGTTGAAACAACCACAAGAGATATAAATTAATACTGGTATATAGGTATCACAGTGCATAGTTACTCATGGACAATGTTGATGTAATACTGTATCTCAATTAAGTCAGCGTCAACCATTAGGCTTGTTAGTCTTGTACATTGTTAAAGAGGGAACGTAATTTTTTTGTTTGTCATAGGTGGAGTATTACACATTAAATTATTACTGCTGTATTTTTTTTTGCGTCCCTAGTGCGCAATAACGCAGCCTAACCTCACATTTGATAGTCAGCTAATTGCCACACGCTACCCTACCCTACGCGTGACAGTAGGAAGGTAGTGTTGATGGATAAAGCTTTGCGCAACCAGACATTCTTTTACCCTCTTCAACACTCTACAAGCAAAAAATGCATGATTTCAGCCGCAGACTTTATTGACGTACAGTATAACATCGGCATTACCCATCAGAGGCTGTCCACTGTCTGATACAGACATAGAATATACCTTTGCTATCCATAGCCTTTGTTTCACCTACACTTGCAGGCACACACTTAAATTGTGACAAACAATGCCTAATGTTTTTTTAAATGGTTATTTTTTATTGTACATTATTGTGTCATCAATCACATTGATGAGTCCATGCTGGACATGTCATACATGCTATAGAAAGTTACGATTTTATGAACTTAAATAATTGAAATGTCTGTGACTGTCACATAAAATTTGCGATGATGATGATGAGTGACTATTACAAAATCCATTGTCTTCACTATGTTATGGTTTAACATAGCGTTCCTTAAGCATTATTCATAAAAAAAAAAAAGGACTTTTATTCTTAAATTTACAACACTATATTTTGTTACCAATTTTTTGGGTGTTGTGTTGTTCCATTTATTTTTGGCATGTGCATATATGCGTTTATATTTGTATTTTCTTTATTTTTCCTTCTTGAAATTAGAAAACATGTGTATCTTTGTACCGTGTTAGCCAGTAGATAGAAAAATATTTAGACTTCAGAGTCAGCAGTGGTTGATACCTTTTAATGGATAACTGAAAAGATGGAAACAAATTGCAAGCTTTCAAGGCTACTCACGTCTCTTCATCAGGGAAAGACTAACTAAAAAAATTAACCATCACATATTTCTATACACAACAGGACACAGGAATAGTGCAATAGGTAAGACAAGTAAGTGACGTGTATCAGAACTGTCATTATCTCACAGGGATGAACATAAATATTGGAACAGTTCCTAGATAAGGATAGAAAGTTTGATTGCCCTCTCATTGGCGTATTTTTTTGGGTTTTCATGACCCTGGAAGGGCATAGACGCAGATTCCTTAATTGATATAGAATGACATAAATCCATGTGATCTATTCATTCCATCACTAACAGTGTCAAAGGTCATGATGAGCTTATATTCTGAAACCTTTGTACGTTTCTCATATTTGAAGTTATATTTTAATACCAGTAATTCCATATCCATGATGCTATGACCGGGCATACAAAAGTCTTTTGCCACAGGTAAATTCATTAATTTATCTGTGATTGTGTGGCGCTGATAATTCATCCTTGTTCTCCTTTTTGTTGCCGGTCTCCCCTCACTTGTCCCTCCCTCACTTGTCTTAGCTATTCCTGTGTCCTGTTGTGTGTAGAAATATGTGATTCTTCATTTTTGGCTTTACTCTTAGCCTGATGAAGACACCTGAGTAGTCTCGAAAGCTTTGAATTTGTTACCATATTTTCAGTTAGCCATTAAACGTTATCAACCACAGAGGACTGTCAAGTATAAATATTTTTCTATTCTTGTAATTGAAATTTATCATTTTATTGTTGTAGTAAAAGTTCATTTATTCTTGTTTGAAGTACATACATTTGCAATGGCCACGTAACAAGGCAATAACTCAATTTTTTGTGCCTACACCCTCCTTGACCCTGGGCTTCAACAGCGCCAGTTGCTGCTCAGAAGTGTTAGATGCACAGATGAAAACAATCGCTGATGTGTTTGTGGGGTTCAGTAACGCCTGCTGTTCCCCTGCTGTGTGTCTGGCAAAAATTACTGCTGCTAACTACAACTTCAACTTCAAACGTCTCATACTAGGCCTCTGCCTACACCCTCCTTGACCCTGGGCTTCAACAGCGCCAGTTGCTGCTCAGAAGTGTTAGATGCACAGATGAAAACAATCGCTGATGTGTTTGTGGGGTTCAGTAACGCCTGCTGTTCCCCTGCTGTGTGTCCGGCAAAAATTACTGCTAGCTACCTAATCATGGTGAAAAAAACATGACATCTCAAAGTGTCTAGTGCTACACATAGATATGAGGCTACACCATGATTTCTAAGCTGTAAACATTTGAAACGTCAACTTTCAAACCATAAAATGATTTGTCTTTGTCACAAATCTGTAACAAAATAATTGTGACATATTATTACAGATATGCACATGTCGAAAACAAATGCAAACACAAAAGCCTACTTATGCTATAGGATACTGATGGTCAACCTTGTCACTCCATAGCTTAGACAAATCCAACTCACATCATGATGACTCAAATACTGCAATGTTGGAAGTGCATAATGTGAGTTGAACTTTGACAACTGCTGCAGTGCGAAGGTTATACTTCAGTGTTCTTGCCTTTGAAATAAAAGCATACAAGTAAATATAATATCCAATGTTGATTAAGGGACGTGATGTACACCTGTAATATTGTGCAAACAATGCATGTAGGAATAGTCCTCTTCAACATTACTTATATTTGTGTCATTTTAAAAAATACATATTTGATTAGAAAGTTAACAGCCCATATCATAAAGGTCCTTCATGTAAACATGATAATCGCTAACAAAAATCATGCATTACCTTGGTAAAGTCAATAGTGCATAGTCACAATAGCAAAATATATACCTGTAAGTGGTGCTGAAAGAACGACAACTGATAGAATAGGTGAATGATATCTATTTATCAGACTGAATAGCGACACCTGTACAATGTCGATATAATACTGTACCTTAACAAAACAGCTGTGTCACACCTCACACGCATTTTTCTTGTAGCTTGTTATGTAATAGGGCACATGCGTGTATGTTTCATCATAGGTGCATGTTTACTGAGTAAAGCAGTCATGACAACGCCTTTGTGTTGTCGGTACGCTTGCGATGATGAACGATGCGCACCGTGAATGTTAGTCTGCGTCATAAGACGCACAGACGCTCCAATACCCAACGCGTCACAGCAGGAAGCCAGTCTGTGCGTCCAAACAAAGGCGCAAGCATACATGCACGTACCCTTTTATAAAGCTATATAAAAAAAAGGATGTAGTAGTAACGCACACTTTATTGAGGTACAGTATTACATCGCCATTCACCATCTGTGGCTATGCAGTCTCATCTATATATACCTTATCTATCCGTTGTCATGCTTGCAAGTCCACAGTCAGGCATAAATAGCTGTTTTCACTATGCACTTTTTAAAGGTTTTTTTTGTTAATATAAATGATTGGCACATATTATCAGTATTACATGATGGAAATTTTAGATATTTTTAAAAACTTTTTAGTGATATTATTCAGCAAATGAAAATGGTGTACATACTGTTACTTATCCATCATTAATGGATTCTGATATGTACTTGTATGCTTTTATTTAAAACCGTATAGCAGATTATTTAACCGATTTTTATTGTGGTTTGCATTGCTTTTCAACATGTTAATGTATGCGTTTATGTTTGTCAATTATTAATTTACATATATTTTTTAAAGTAAAATCATCATCTTATGGTACTAAAGGTTATATTTCTCTTGTTTGGAGTATAGACATTTTTAATTGACACGTAACAAGGAAAATACTTGATCTAGTATTTAAACATCCTCCTTGACCCTGGGCTCCAACACCGCCAGTTGTTGCTTGGAAGTGCTGTTAGCACAGTCTACACTTGCTCCCGTGTTACTGGGGTTCAGTAATGTCAGCTGTTCCCCTGCTGTGTGAACGGCAAAAAGTCCTGCTGCCTCCACCCTGTTCTCTTCTCATCCCTGGGTTACAACACCGCCAGTTGTTTCTCGGAAGTGCTGTTAGCACAGTCTACACTTGCTCCTGTGTTACTGGGGTTCAGTAATGTCAGCTGTTCCCCTGCTGTGTGAACGGCAAAAAGTCCTGCTGCCTCCACCCTGTTCTCTTCTCATCCCTGGGTTACAACACCGCCAGTTGTTTCTCGGAAGTGCTGTTAGCACAGTCTACACTTGCTCCTGTGTTACTGGGGTTCAGTAATGTCAGCTGTTCCCCTGCTGTGTGAACGGCAAAAAGTCCTGCTGCCTCCACCCTGTTCTCTTCTCATCCCTGGGTTACAACACCGCCAGTTGTTTCTCGGAAGTGCTGTTAGCACAGTCTACACTTGCTCCTGTGTTACTGGGGTTCAGTAATGTCAGCTGTTCCCCTGCTGTGTGAACGGCAAAAAGTCCTGCTGCCTCCACCCTGTTCTCTTCTCATCCCTGGGTTACAACACCGCAAGTTGTTTCTCGGAAGTGCTGTTAGCACAGTCTACACTTGCTCCTGTGTTACTGGGGTTCAGTAATGTCAGCTGTTCCCCTGCTGTGTGAACGGCAAAAAGTCCTGCTGCCTCCACCCTGTTCTCTTCTCATCCCTGGGTTACAACACCGCCAGTTGTTTCTCGGAAGTGCTGTTAGCACAGTCTACACTTGCTCCTGTGTTACTGGGGTTCAGTAATGTCAGCTGTTCCCCTGCTGTGTGAACGGCAAACAGTCCTGCTGCCTCCACCCTGTTCTCTTCTCATCCCTGGGTTACAACACCGCCAGTTGTTTCTCGGAAGTGCTGTTAGCACAGTCTACACTTGCTCCTGTGTTACTGGGGTTCAGTAATGTCAGCTGTTCCCCTGCTGTGTGAACGGCAAAAAGTCCTGCTGCCTCCACCCTGTTCTCTTCTCATCCCTGGGTTACAACACCGCCAGTTGTTTCTCGGAAGTGCTGTTAGCACAGTCTACACTTGCTCCTGTGTTACTGGGGTTCAGTAATGTCAGCTGTTCCCCTGCTGTGTGAACGGCAGACAGTCCTGCTGCCTCCACCATGTTCTCTTCTCATCCCTGGGTTACAACACCGCCAGTTGTTTCTCGGAAGTGCTGTTAGCACAGTCTACACTTGCTCCTGTGTTACTGGGGTTCAGTAATGTCAGCTGTTCCCCTGCTGTGTGAACGGCAAAAAGTCCTGCTGCCTCCACCCTGTTCTCTTCTCATCCCTGGGTTACAACACCGCCAGTTGTTTCTCGGAAGTGCTGTTAGCACAGTCTACACTTGCTCCTGTGTTACTGGGGTTCAGTAATGTCAGCTGTTCCCCTGCTGTGTGAACGGCAAAAAGTCCTGCTGCCTCCACCCTGTTCTCTTCTCATCCCTGGGTTACAACACCGCCAGTTGTTTCTCGGAAGTGCTGTTAGCACAGTCTACACTTGCTCCTGTGTTACTGGGGTTCAGTAATGTCAGCTGTTCCCCTGCTGTGTGAACGGCAAAAAGTCCTGCTGCCTCCACCCTGTTCTCTTCTCATCCCTGGGTTACAACACCGCCAGTTGTTTCTCGGAAGTGCTGTTAGCACAGTCTACACTTGCTCCTGTGTTACTGGGGTTCAGTAATGTCAGCTGTTCCCCTGCTGTGTGAACGGCAAACAGTCCTGCTGCCTCCACCCATGTTCTCTTCTCATCCCTGGGTTACAACACCGCCAGTTGTTTCTCGGAAGTGCTGTTAGCACAGTCTACACTTGCTCCTGTGTTACTGGGGTTCAGTAATGTCAGCTGTTCCCCTGCTGTGTGAACGGCAAACAGTCCTGCTGCCTCCACCCTGTTCTCTTCTCATCCCTGGTTACAACACCGCCAGTTGTTTCTCGGAAGTGCTGTTAGCACAGTCTACACTTGCTCCCGTGTTACTGGGGTTCAGTAATGTCAGCTGTTCCCCTGCTGTGTGAACGGCAAAAAGTCCTGCTGCCTCCACCCTGTTCTCTTCTCATCCCTGGGTTACAACACCGCCAGTTGTTTCTCGGAAGTGCTGTTAGCACAGTCTACACTTGCTCCTGTGTTACTGGGGTTCAGTAATGTCAGCTGTTCGCCTGCTGTGTGAACGGCAAACAGTCCTGCTGCCTCAACTTTAATTTCCATGGGTACCTTCTGCTACCCATCCGGGTTCCAGTACCGTCAGCTGGTTCTCCGCAGTGCCTTTGGCCTAGGTGCCTCCATGTCGGTATCCGAGTTCCAGCAACGTCTGCTGGTCCTTGGTAGTGCTTTGGAGCACAGGTACCTCCTGCTTAGTAACCGTGTCCCAGTAACGTCAGCTGGTCCTCGGTTGTGCCATTGGCTCTTTTCCTTCTGCTGACCCTCCGGGTTCCAGCACAGTCAGCTGGTCCTCGTTACTTTCATTGGCTCTTGTACCTTCTGCTACCCATCCGGGTTCCAGTACCGTCAGCTGGTTCTCCGCAGTGCCTTTGGCCTAGGTGCCTCCATGTCGGTATCCGAGTTCCAGCAACGTCTGCTGGTCCTTGGTAGTGCTTTGGAGCACAGGTACCTCCTGCTTAGTAACCCTGTCCCAGTAACGTCAGCTGGTCCTCGGTTGTGCCATTGGCTCTTTTCCTTCTGCTGACCCTCCGGGTTCCAGCACAGTCAGCTGGTCCTCGTTACTTCCATTGGCTTTTGTACCATCACCAACAGGACAAAGAAGGTTAAGACAAACTACAAGATACAGAACAAGAGACAGAAGAACAATAAGCAGAAGATCAAAAAGCAGAAGAACATTAAGTATAAGACCAAAATGAAGAGCAAAATATATGCTCTAAATTCTAAGCAGAAGAAGACTAAGCAGTGTATGGGGTGAGTCTGTTCCTCCTCGTGGTGCCCCTGGAAAATGCCTGATGCTGCTGCAGGCTAAACTGAACGCGGACAAATACTGTTGTAATTAAAATCTTTCGTGACAGCAAGAACGGAAGAATGAAAATTCAGAGTTTTACAGATTACAAGTACAGGAATGTCTTTCACAAATAAGAATATGATGAAAAGGATGAATAGGAAGAAGATGAAGAAGTAGAATATGAAGAATAATAACTGTTTAATAAGAACAATATAAGTAATGTTAACAAAAAGATGAATAGCAAGAAGTTTTAGAAGATTAAGAAGGTGAAGATGAAGAATAATTTGATGAGAAAGATGATGCTGCTGAAGATTATGAAGGAGAAAGTGTGTGAAAAGTTAAAAAGGTGAAGACCATGGAAGTTGTGAAACAGACATATTTGACAAAATAGAAAAAAGGTTAACAACATTGTGAATTTCTTCGTCAATCCGAACGTATTTCCTAAAAAAAAAAAATTAATGCTATTCCATTGGATTGGGTTAAACATCTATGCCTTTAATGTCTCCTCAACCTCCCCCAATACATTCTACATTACTCTTTGTTGTTTTCCTTCATGTACAATTAACCTACAAGGCAAGAATGGGGTTTTTTTTATTTCGATATTTTGTTCCCATAGACTTACATGGGACTTCCGGTATCGGTATCGGTATCGCCGATATTTTATGGTATCGGTGATACCATTCCGATTCCGATACTTTTGGATATCGGAAAGTATCGCTCAACTCTAGTGAGCAGTGCAGTGAAAAAGCAGCTCTTGCTACACCAGCCCCCTGAAAATATCTCTCAGTCTGCATTCCAAAGTGAGGCGACACGGTGGAGGTGCAGCCTGCTCCCGGCTAGAAGCACTGCAGAGAAGGAGACATTATCAGGGGGCTGGCTGATAATAGTAAAATCCCTACTCCCAACTGTTCCCTACTGTTAAAGGCACATGACAGCTGATTAAATCAGCAGTCTTGTGCAGGGAAAGATGCGGGCTCAAGACCGGAACACGACAAATAATGTAAATATACATCATATGTCGTGAAGGAGTTGATGATGGTACATTCTTTAATAAAAGTTTTTCCATCTGCGTTCATGCATTTTGCTTTGATAAACTCACAATATAAGGAGGCTAAAATATGTATGGGATGGCAACTGTCAGCTGGTAGATTTGAATTTCAACTGACAAGTTTTCTGAAAACAAAGCATTCTACTTTTCTGAATATAGGATTAGCAGTCAAAGCAATGTACAGGAACTCAGTATGAACCCCAAGAACAGTACATGTGAATCTGAGACATCATTGAAAATGAAACATTCCTCCCACCAAGCAACAAATGTAATAGCTAAAGAGGGGGAGAAACACAATCCCATGATGGATTCCCTGATCTGAAAAAAAAATATATGTAAAAAAAACAATCAGTAATTCCACATTACTCTCCACTAGTGATGGGCGAGCACTAAAATGCTCGGGTGCTCGTTGCTCGGGTCAAGAAAATTGGAATGCTCGGGTACTCGGACAGAAAAATGAGCCCAATGTAAGTCTATGGGAGACCCGAGCATTTTTACCGTGATACCCCCGGGGGTCCATTTAAGGTCTAAATACATCTGAAAATGATGGAAACACTGCTCAAATGACACGGGGACATCATGGGGATCACCCCAGGAAGCATTCCTGACTCCTAGTTCACAGCTTTAAACAATGCTGTCAGAGTTTCATGCCATTTTTACCAGTGCACCAAAAAACACACCAAAACGAAACCAAAACGGATTTTGCTGGGAAATATGTTAACCCCTTAATGTCCACTGACGTGCAGAGTCCGTCATGGCAAGGTGCCAGTTCCGGCACCAGGACGGACTCTGCACGTCATGCCTTTGATCTACCACTGCGTGTAAACACGCAGTGGTAGATCAGTGCCGACAGCTGTCACAGACAGCTGACAGGCACGGCAAGCGGTGCGGGGACCTTTGCCGTCGGTCCCCGCACTCACAGCGCTGTGATTGGTCAGTCAATCTGACTGACCAAACACAGCAGCGATCGCGCAGGAGAAGCTGAAATTTCAGCTTCCCCAGCGCGATCAGTGCAGGAGCCGGCGCTGCAGTGGCCAGGCTTCCTGCACTGACAGCCAGGAGCGGAGCCCCCACCGCCCCTGGCTGTTAACCCCCTGACTGCTGCGATCGAGCGCGATCGCAGAGCTCAGGGGGGGAGGCAGAGGGTCGGGAGCTCCCTCTGCCTCAGATCAGCATCCCAGTGATGTAATCGCAGGGCCTGATCTCTGCCTTGATGACCCGGGGGTTGTCATGACAACCTCCGGGTCATCTAGCTACGGGAAGCTGCTGTGATCATGTCACAGCAGCTTCCACTATAGTTGCAATGCATTGCAATGCCAGAGCATTGCAATGCATTGTAACTGCAATCAAAAGTAAAAAAAGTGAAAGTCCCATAAAGGGACAAGTTGAAAAAAATCATTTTTTTAAAAAAATTGTAAAAAAAATATTAAAAAATAATTTCAAAAAAATCCCCTAAAAAATACACATTTTTATGTAATAAAAAAAATAAAAAACAAAAAAAATACACATGTTAGGTATCGCCACGTCCGTAAAAATCCCATCTATAAAATCATAACCCTAGTTAACCCCTTCAGTGAAAGCCGTAAAAAAAAAACACAAAAAAGTAGTAAATTATACTTTTTCCAAGCGGTATCATTATACCGCTTGGAAAAAGTGCAATAACACGCGATCAAAAAGTCAGATATAAATAATCATGGTACCGCTGAAAACGTCATCTTGTCCTGCAAAAAACAAGCCGCTACACAGCATCATCAGCAAAAAATAAAAAAGTTATAGCTCGCGGAATAAACTGATGCAAAAATAATTATTTTTTCTATAAAATTCTTTATTGTGTAAAAAACGCCAAAACATAAAAAAAATATATTTAAATGAGGTATCACTGTAATCGTAGTGACCCGAAGAATAAAGCTGCTTTATCAATTTTACCACACGCGGAAAGGGGAAAAAAAATTAAAAAAAAACAATTCCTGAATTGCTGGTTTTTGTTCATTCTGCTTCCACAAAAATCGGAATAGGAAGCGATCAAAAAACGTTATGTGCCCGAATATGGTACCAATAAATACGTCAGCTCGTCCCGCAAAAAATAAGCCCACAGATAACTCTGTCGGCCGAAATATGGAAAAATTATAGCTCTCAAAATACGGCGATGCAAAAAATTCTTACAAAAAATTATTCCAAAAAAAAGCATCTTTTAGAGTGTGACAGAAGCTAAACATGAAAAAAGGGTGTAAATCTGGTATCGCTGTAATCGCACCGATCCGAGGAATAAAGTCGCCTAATCACTAATATCGCACGAGGAACGGGTAAAAAAGAAAACCAATTCTTCACCTTTGGTAGATTTGTTCATTGTGCCTCCCAAAGATCGCAGTAAGGGATCACAGTGGTTCCCCCCCGCATATGGGGTATCAGCGTACTCAGGACAAAATGCACAATAGCTTTTGGGGTCCTATTTCTCCTGTTACCCTTACAAAAAAATAAAAATTTGGGGCAAAAAGGTCATTTTTGTGGAAAAAAAATATGATTTTTTTTATTTTCACGGCTCTACGTTATAAACTTCTGTGAAGCCCTTGGGGGTTCAAAGTGCTGACCACACATCTAGATAAGTTACTTGGGGGGTCTAGTTTGCAAAATGGGGTCATTTGTGGGGGTTTCTACTGTTTAGGCACATCAGGGCTCTCCAAGCGCGACATGACACCCGCAGACCATTCCATCAAAGTCTGCATTTAAAAACGGTGCTCCTTCCCTTCCGATCTCTGCCATGCGTCAAAATAGTGGTTCCCCCCCACATATGGGATATCAGCGTACTCAGGACAAATTGCACAATAGCTTTTGGGGTCCTATTTCTCCTGTTACCATTATAAAAATAAAAATTTGGGGCAAAAAGATTATTTTTGTGGAAAAAAATATGATTTTTTTATTTTCACGGCTCTACGTTATAAACTTCTGTGAAGCACTTGGGGTTCAAAGTGCTCACCACACATCTAGAAAAGTTCCTTGGGGGTCTAGTTTCCAAAATGGAGTCACTTGTGGGGGGTTTCTACTGTTTAGGCACATCAGGGGCTATCCAAACGTGACATGACACCCACAGACCATTCCATCAAAGTCTGCATTTGAAAAAGGCGCTACTTCCCTTTCGAGCTCTGCCATGCGTCAAAATAGTGGTTCCCCCCCACATATGGGATATCAGCGTACTCAGGACAAATTGCACAATAGCTTTTGGGGTCCTATTTCTCCTGTTACCATTATAAAAATAAAAATTTGGGGCAAAAAGATTATTTTTGTGGAAAAAAATATGATTTTTTTATTTTCACGGCTCTACATTATAAACTTCTGTGAAGCACTTGGGGGTTCAAAGTGCTCACCACACATCTAGAAAAGTTCCTTGGGGGTCTAGTTTCCAAAATGGAGTCACTTGTGGGGGGTTTCTACTGTTTAGGCACATCAGGGGCTAACCAAACGTGACATGACACCCACAGACCATTCCATCAAAGTCTGCATTTGAAAAAGGCGCTACTTCCCTTTCGAGCTCTGCCATGCGTCAAAATAGTGGTTTCCCCCACATATGGGATATCAGCGTACTCAGGACAAATTGCACAATAACTTTTGGGGTCTAATTACCCTTTGGAAAATAACAATTGGGGGTGGAAAGATCATTTTTGTGGAAAAGATATGATTTTTTAATTTTACTGCTCTACGTTATAACCTTCTGTGAAGCCCTTGGGGTTCAAAGCTCTCACCACACATCTAGATAAGTTCCTTGGGGGGTCTAGTTTCCAAAATGGGGTCACTTGTGGGGGGTTTCCACTGTTTAGGCGCACAGGGACTCTCCAAATACGACATGGCATCCAATCTCAATTCCAGCCAAAAAAGTCAAATGGCGCTGCTTCCCTTCCGAGCTCTGCCATGTGCCCAAATAGTGGTTTACCCCCACCTATGGGGTATCAGCGTACTCAGGACTAATTGCCCAATAACTTTTGGGGTCCTTTTATCCTTTGGAAAATAATAATTGGGATGAAAAGATCATTTTTGTGGAAAAAATATGATTTTTTAATTTTACGGCTCTACGTTATAACCTTCTGTGAAGCCCTTGGGGGTTAAAAGCTCTCACAACACATTTAGATGAGTTCCTTGAGGGGTCCAGTTTCCAAAATGGGGTCACTTGTGGGGGGTTTCCACTGTTTAGGCACACAGGGACTCTCCAAATGCGACATGGCGTCCAATCTCAATTCCAGCCAAAAAAGTCAAATGGCGCTGCTTCCATTCCGAGCTCTGCCATGCGCCCAAATAGTGGTTTACCCCCACACATCGTATATCGGTGTACTCTGGAGAAATTGTACAACAAATATTGTGGTTCATTTTCTCCTGATACCCTTGACAAAATTTAAAAAAATTGTGTCGAAAGAAAAATTTTGGGAAAAAAAGTTAAATGTTCATTTTTTCCTTCCACATTGCTTCAATTCTTGTGAAGTATCTAAAGGGTTAATAAACTTCTTGAATGTGGCTTTGAACACGTTGAGGGGTGCAGTTTTTAGAATGGTGTCACTTTTGGGTATTTTCTGTCATATTGACCCCTCAAATTCACTTCAAATGTGAGGTGGTCCCTAAAAAAATGGTTTTGTAAATTTTGTTGGAAAAATGAGAAATTGCTGGTCAACTTTTAACACTTATAACTTCGTAACAAAAAAAAATTTTGGTTCCAAAATTGTGCTGATGTAAAGTAGACATGTGGGAAATGTTATTTATTAACTAATTTTTGTGACATATCTCTCTGATTTAATGGCATAAAAATTAAAAGTTTGAAAATTGCAAAATTTTCAAAATTTTTGCCATATTTCCATTTTTTTCATAAAAAAACGCAAGTTATATTGAAGAAATTTTACCACTATCATGAAGTACAATATGTCACGAGAAAACATTCTCAGAATCGCCAAGATCCGTAGAAGCGTTCCAGAGTTATAACCTCATAAAGAGACAGTGGTCAGAATTGTAAAAATTGGCCTGGTCTTTAACCTACAAAATGGCTTGGTCATTAAGGGGTTAGGTACATCCTTTCCAGGTAAATGACTTGTATATAAGGCAAAATATATAACCCTAGACCAAAATGTTCCTCCACAACTTGGTCTATGTTCAGATGCAACGTTTTTGAAGCGTTTTTCAACTTTAACATTGCTTTCAACCAAAACAAATGCATTCACTGGGAAATGTCATTGTAACATTTACCAACCCTAGCTGGCCATGTGGTGTGTGACACATAAGAAGACATATCTTGTTTCATTTATGAAGGAGGGACTCTTAAAGTCACATCACAAAGGGGCATCAGGGAGCATTAATCTGCTTAAAGGGCCATTATTAAACAGTGGGTCTTCTAAACTCTTATAGCCTATACTGTGAGTGGATGGGCTGCCAAGAATTATGACGCGCCTCAATACCCCTTTCACGAGATGTCCACAATGGCTTCTATAAAAAATGTTGCATTAAATGCAAGGCCTGCCCTGCTACCAAGTCATATGCACCCCAATATGCCTTTGAACCCAGGTACTGGATGGGCACAGGAAAATCCAATTCACATTATTCATTTTGTACTCCTATTCTGTTTTCTTATGCATTGACAGCAAGGTCTGCCCTGCTACCAAGTTATATGCACCGCAATAACCCCAATCTCCCCTTGGAAGAAATATGGAGGAGGATCTCTTAAAAAAATGTCCCATTAAAAAGGAGCGGGTCTCCTAGACTTGGAATGCGCATACACTAAGTGTATGGGCTGGCAAACATTTTCCCATGTGGGGTACACCTCAACCTTTTCCATAACAAGTATTTTACGCCCAGCATAACCACCCACACTTGTTAGGAATTTGACACTGGCTGTAGCAGCATGGAACACGTTAACCCTGGTGATGTAGTGGTGGTGGATGATGAGCCGTGGAGGAAGACCTGATTAAAAAATAGGCCCAATTTCTAGTAGCGTGTCTCATAGACTTGGAATGCCCATACACAGTGTATGGGCTGGCAAACATTTCCCCTGTGGGGTACACCTCAACCTTTTTCAGAACAAGTCTTTTACGCACAGCCTAACCACCCACCCTTGTTAATACTGCAACACTGGCTGTAGCCGCATGAAACACGTAAACCTTTTTGATCTTGTCGTGGTGGATGATCAGACATGGAGCAAGGCCTGATTAAAAAATAGGCCCAATTTAAAGGAGCGGGTCTCATAGACTTCGACTGCCCATACACATAGTGCATGGGCAGGCAAACATTTCCCTTGTGGGGTACACCTCAACCTTTTTCAGAACAAGTCTTTTACGCACAGCCTAACCACCCACCCTTGTTAATAATGCGACACTGGCTGTAGCTGCATGGAACACATAAACCCTTTTGATCTTGTGGCGGTGGATAATCAGACGTGGAGGAAGGCCTGATTAAAAAATAGGCCCAATGTCTAGTAGCGTGTCTCCTAGACTTGGAATGCCCATACACTTAGTGTATGGGCTGGCAAACATTTCCCCTGTGGGGTACACCTCAACCTTTTTCAGAACAAGTCTTTTACGCACAGCCTAACCACCCACCCTTGTTAATACTGCGACACTGGCTGTAGCCGCATGAAACACGTAAACCTTTTTGATCTTGTGGCGGTGGATGATCAGACGTGAAGCAAGGCCTGATTAAATATAGGCCCAATTTAAAGGAACGGGTCTCCTAGACTTCGAATGCCCATACACATAGTGCATGGGCATGCAAACATTTCCCTTGTGGAGTACACCTCAACCTTTTTCAGAACAAGCCTTTTATGCACAGCCTAACCACCCACCCTTGTTAATAATGCGACGCTGGCTGTAGCTGCACAGAACACGTAAACCCTTTTGATCTAGTGGCGGTGGATGATCAGACGTGGACGAAGGCCTGATTAAAAAATAGGCCCAATTTCTAGTAGCGTGTCTCCTAGACTTGGAATGCCCTTACACTTAGTGTAAGGGCTGGCAAACATTTCCCGTTGGGGGTGTACATATTTTTTGTATTTTGATGACAGGCATCATAACACCCTTGCCAAAACATAGAGTGGCCCGGAGCATGACTAAATATGTTCACCCTGGTGTTGAAGTGGTAGTGGACGGTGAGGATGAGAGAAGGAGGAGGAGGACACCAAATAGCCAAAATCAGGAAGCGTATATCCATGTTTGGTTGTGAAAAGGTACATGGGAATACACCTCCCAAAAAAACACTACATTGGAGCTAACGCTTCACTGTCATCATTTGAGTGGTGTTGAGAAGTAAGGCGAATCCATCCCTTGTTCATTTTTATAAGAGTCAGGCTTTTTGCATTTTCCGTAGAAAGGCGAATGCGCTTATCTGTGATAATGCCACCAGCAGAAATAAAAACCCGCTCAGACAAAATGCTAGCAGCAGGGCAGGCCAGGACCTCCAAGGCATAGAGAGTCAGCTCATGCCACGTGTCCAGCTTGGATACCTAATAATTAAAAAGCACAGAGGAATCATGGAGTACGCTGGTACGGTCAGCAAGGTACTCCCTCAGCATCTTAGAGAACATTGCATATCCTTGGGAGATTACCACGCGCCTCAGTGCATGGGCGATGAGAGGGTCTTAGAAAACTGTCCCAGAACTTTGCCAGTGTTTCCCTGCCTCTGCTGGAGTGGACTTGTATCTGTCTCACCTGTCCTGCTTGGTTGGCCAAAGAACTGTTATCTCTGCCGCCAGCGTTTTGAGATGGCAATTTTTTTTAATAATTCTGCAACAATGGCCCTATGGTACTACACCATTTTGTTACACCTGTCTGCCTCTGGAACAAGAGATTGAAAGTTATCCCTGTACCGTGGGTCTAATAGTGTCACTAGCCAGTAATGACTGGTACTCAATATTTTGACACTACGAGGGTCACGGGAAAGGCAGCACAACATAAAGTCAGCCATGGGTGCCAGACTGGTAAGAGGCAAGACTTCCGTGTCCTCACCAACAGGACGACTGACCAAGGTGTCCTCCTCCTCCTCTTCCTTGTCCTCAGGCCATTCATGCTGAACAGACGGTATGACAGTTGTGGTTGTAGTCCCGTCTATAGTGCCTGAAAGTTTCTCCTGTTCTTCCTCCTCCTCCTCTTCCTCATTGTCAACTAATCCATGTTGGGATGACACGAGGCTGGGCTGTGTGTAATAACCCTGTGTGGTTCCTTGATCCATGTCCTCATGCTCCGCCTGCAATGCCTCCTCTTTCATTGTGAGCAGAGAGCTTTTCAGAATACCGATGAGCGGGATGGTGATGCTAATTATGGCGTCATTGCTGCTCACCATCTTGGTGGACTCCTCAAAGTTTTGGAGGATGCTACATATGTCTGACATCCATGTCCACTCCTGAGGTATTATGTGTGGAGTCAAACCTGACAAACGACGGCCTTGTTGATGCTGGTGTTCAACAACTGCCCACTTCTGCTCACAAATCCTTTCTAACTTATGCAGTGTAGAGTTCTAACAGGTGGGAACATCACACACCAGTCGGTGAGCAGGAATCTGCAATCACTGCTGAAGCATGGCAAGGACGGCTGAAGCTGTAGCTGACTTTCTAAAATGTGCACACAGGCGGCGCACTTTAACCAGCAGATCCGGCAGCTCAGGATATCTTATTAGAAAACTTTGAACAAGGAGGTTCAGCACATGGGCCAGGCATGGTATGTGTGTCAGTTCGCCTCACCTCAAAGCCGCCACCAGGTTCCTGCCATTGTCACACACAATCATGCCTGGCTGGAGATTTAGCGGTGTCAGCCACACATCTGCCTGCTCTTTCAGAGCTGTCAACAACTCTTCAGCATTATGCGGTTTGTCACCTAAGCAAACTAGCTTCAGCCCAGCCTGTTGCCACTTTGCTTTGGAGGTGCTGCAGTGCTTCCAGCTTGTGACTGATGTGCTTATTTCTGACATGGAGGCTGAGGAGGTGCAGGAGCAGTACACAGTGGGGGCAACGTTGATTGACGTAGGGCCCACAATCCTTGGCGTCGGAGGACGTATTCCATCCCAAGGTCTGACTGGGTCCCGGCTTCCACTATGTTAACCCAGTGTGCCATCAGCGAGATGTAACGTCCCTGGCCACAAGCACTTGTCCACGTGTCCATGGTTAAGTGTACTTTCCCAGTAACTGCATTGTTGAGGGCACCGGTACTGTTGTGGGGCACGAGCTTGTGTAATGCCAGGACGGTACAGTGGAAGAAATAGCGGCGGCTGGGACACAGAACCTTGAGACGGCCGCCACCATCAGGTTGCGGAAAGCTTCCGTCTCCACAAGCCTAAAAGGCAACATTTTGACCGCAAGCAGACAAGAAATATGAGAATTGAGTACTGTGGCCTATGGGGCGTTGGCTGCATATTTCCACTTACGTTCCAATGACTGGGTTATGGACAACTGAAGGCTGCGCTGGGACAAGGACGTGGATGTGCTTGATGATGGTGCTCTTTGACTGTGGGCAACGGCAGGTGCAGGGCAGGAGGCATATTCGCATGCACAGTGGACAGGGGATTGGCTTGCACACAGAACAGTGGAAGAAGTAATGGTGTCACCCGCAGGCACTGTTCCTGGAGCCTGGGGTTGGGCCCATAAAGTCGGGTGCTTTGCTGCCATGTGCCTGATCATGCTGGTGGTGGTAAGGCTGGTAGTTTTGCTACCCTGCTGATGCTGGCATGACAGGTGTTGCAAATGACCTGTTTGGGGTTATTGGCAGAGTCTTTAAAAAATAACCTGACTCGGGAAGACCTAACAGTTGGACTGGCAACTTCCGTCAGGTTGGTGTTACAGGTAATGGTTGCACGCCTTCTGTCTGCAGCCACCACACTGCTTCTTCCTGCCTGAAGTGGTGCCTACCTCCCCCTGTGTGCTGCTGTCCTCACTCTGTATGTCCTCCTGCCAGGTTGGGTCTGTTACTACATCGTCCACCACCTTATCTTCCACTTCCCCACCCTGGTCCTTCTCCTGACTTTCCGGCAATTTTGTCTCATCATCGTCCACCTCTTGTGACCGTGGCTGCTCAAAGATTTGTGCATCCCTACATGGAATATCATCTTGCCCTTCTTCTAGTGGAGCGAGAGAGAGGCACGAATCTCTAAATGGAAAACTGAACAGCTCTTCGTAGTGTCCGAGTGTGGGATCAGTTGCCTTAGGGCACTCAGCATGGTGGGAGGAAGGAGGATCAGGGTAAGGAATATGCAGTCCAGATTCACGGCTACTGTGTCTTGACTGTGTTGAAGACAGGGTGCTGGTGGTGGTGGAAAAGTAACTGGAAGTATTATCTGCTATCCAACCAACAACCTTTTCACAATGCTCAAGCTTCAATAGTGCTGTCTTGCCGTGGTCCCCTAGGACTTCGGACACTAAGGTCCAGCGAGAAGATGTGGGTGTTTTCGATGGGCCAATTTCAGCTTGCCAACGGCCTCGGCCTGCACCATCACCATCACGTCCACTTCCCCGTCACTTGCCACACACCTTGCCCATTGTAAATGGAATAGAATATTATACACGTTCACTACAAAAGGGTGATTTGGGAGTCAACTTGTATGTGATACGTGTGCTTGAAAGCCACATTTTTACCTATCTGTACTTTAGGTAAAAATGCTTTTGGCCTTATCACATTTAAAAATTAAGTTAACAGACTGCAAAGAAATGCAATGTTTTGGCCTAAACTGGCAAAATTTTGTGCACACACAGATATGAGCTGGCATGGAGATATCACTATTTCAAATGTGTATTTTTGTTTTTATTGGGGCTAAATAGTGCTGTATATAAGTACAGTTTCACCCAGGACTAGAGTTGAGCGATACTTTCCGATATCCTAAAGTATCGGAATCGGAATGGTATCGCCGATATCACTAAAATATCGGCGATACCCGATATCGATACCGGAAGTCCCATGTAAGTCTATGGGAACAAAATATCGAAATTAAAAAAAACCCATTCTTGCCTTGTTGGTTAATTGTACATGAAGGAAAACAAGAAAGAGTAATGTAGAATGTATTGGGGAAGGTTGAGGAGACATTAAAGGCATAGATGTTTAACCCAATCAAATGGAATAGCATAAATATTTTTTTTTTTAAAGATGTTCGGATTGACGAAGAAATTGACAATGTTAACGTTTTTTATATTTTGGCAAATATGTATATTACACAACTTCCATGCTCTTCATCTTCACCTTTTTAACTTTTCACACACTTTCTCCTTCATAATCTTCTGCAGCATCATCTTTTTCATCAAATTATTCTTCATCTTCACCTTCTTTATCTTCTTCTTAAACTTCTTGCTATTCATCTTTGTTAACATTACTCATATTCTTCTTATTAAACTATTATTCTTATTCATATTCTGCTTCATCTTCTTCATCATATTCTTATTTGTGACAGAGAATCCTGTACTTGTAATCTGTCAAAGTATGAATTTTTCATCCTTCCGTTCTTGCTGTCACAAAAGATTTAAATTACAACAGTATTTGTCCGTGTTCAGTTTAGCCTGCAGCAGCAGGCATTTTCCAGGGCACCACGAGGAGGAACGGACTCACCCCCATACACTGCTTAGTCTTCTTCTGCTTAGAATTTAGAGCATATATTTTGCTCTTCATTTTGGTCTTATACTTCATGTTCTTCTGCTTTTAGATCTTCTGCTTATTGTTCTTGTGTCTCTTGTTCCGTATCTTGTATTTGTAGCACAATCTTGTACCAGCTGATGTTACTGGGACACGGTTACTAAGCAGGAGGTACCTGTGCTCCAAAGCACTACCAAGGACCAGCAGACGTTGCTGGAACTCGGATACCAAGATGGAGGCACCTAGGCCAAAGGCACTGCGGAGAACCAGCTGACGGTACTGGAACCCGGAGGGGCAGCAGAAGGAAAAGAGCCAATGGCACAACCGAGGACCAGCTGACGTTACTGGGACACGGTTACTAAGCAGGAGGTACCTGTGCTCCAAAGCACTACCAAGGACCAGCAGACGTTGCTGGAACTCGGATACCGAGATGGAGGCACCTAGGCCAAAGGCACTGCGGAGAACCAGTTGACGGTACTGGAACCCGGACGGGTAGCAGAAGGTACAAGAGCCAATGCAAGTAACGAGGACCAGCTGACTGTGCTGGAACCCGGAGGGGCAGCAGAAGGAAAAGAGCCAATGGCACAACCGAGGACCAGCTGACGTTACTGGGACACGGTTACTAAGCAGGAGGTACCTGTGCTCCAAAGCACTACCAAGGACCAGCAGACGTTGCTGGAACTCGGATACCAAGATGGAGGCACCTAGGCCAAAGGCACTGCGGAGAACCAGCTGACGGTACTGGAACCCGGAGGGGCAGCAGAAGGAAAAGAGCCAATGGCACAACCGAGGACCAGCTGACGTTACTGAACCCCAGTAACACAGGAGCAAGTGTTGACTGTGCTAACAGCACTTCCGAGCAACAACTGGCGGTGTTGGAGCCCAGGGTCAAGGAGGATGTTTAAATACTAGATCAAGTAATTTCCTTGTTACCTGTCAATTTTAAATGTCTATACTTCAAACAAGAGAAAGATAACCTTTACTACCATAAGATGATGATTTCATTTAAACTAATATCTAGATAAATAAAGAATTGACAAACATAAACACATACATTAACATGTTGAACAGCAATGCAAACCACAAAATAAATTAGTTAAGGAATCTGCTATACGGTTGTACATAAAAGCATACAAGTACATATCTGAATCCATTAATGATGGATAAGTAACAGTATGTACACCATTTTTATTGTATAGACAATGAATGTCTGACTTCAAAACATCATCAGCATTACAAGTTATCTGTGACATTACTAAAATGTTACATTTGCTGAATAATGTCACTAAACAGTTTATACAAAATTATACAATTTCCATCATGTAATACTCATAATATGTGGCAATAATCATGTTTATTAACAAACATAACCTTTAAAAAGTGCATAGTGCATAGTGAAAATTGCTATTTATGCCTGACTGTCGACTTGCAAGCATGACAACGGATAGATAAGGTATATATAGATGAGACTGCATAGCCACAGATGGTGAATGGCGATGTAATACTGTACCTCAATAAAGTGTGCGTCACTACTACATAATTTTTTTTATATAGCTTTATAAACAGGGTACGTGGATGTATGCTTGCGCCTTTGTTTTGACGCACAGACTGCCTTCCTGCTGAGACGCGTTGGGTAGTGAACAGTTGTGTGCAGTGTTCACTGTAGTCTGAGGTTTTCCTTTTTGGAGTGCAGATCACGCTCCAGTTAGTTCTTCAACCACTGCTGGTTGTAGTCTGCTGAGCGTGTGTCACTGGCACATCCTTGAAATTTTTCTATAATTGTTGCTGCTCCACTCTATTACAAATAAATAAAATCTATTAGTGTGACGCGCTTCCATCCGTATACAATACATTGGTTGCAAACACTATAGAAGTACACAAAGGGGCCTTTCACACCTACTGAACAGTTGTGTGCAGTGTTCACTGCAGTCTCTGCGGAATAACCACACTTAGGCCTTATAACTTTTCAGACTTTCTTTATCAATCTACCAAGATGAAGAAGGCAGGGAGTAAGGCACGTGGTCGTGGAGTTTCTTCAGGGAGAGGACGTGGGGATTCTGTGGCTGCTGCGGCCCCCAGTGACACAGCATCCACCAGTTTTCCCCGGGCCGTGAGCGTTCCTTTATGCGCACTTTTGTAGGAGCTCGGAGTACCCCCCTGCTGCGGGAAGAACAAATTGAAGCCGTTGTTGTTTGGATCTCAGCCAATGCATCGACTTCAATTGCTTCCACCTCCTCTCAGGACCACAGCACTGTTGGGCAACCATCTGTCTCTTCACCGCCTGGCAAATTGCCCAGGCAGTCAGAGAGTTCTGTACAGGAGCCAGCTGAGTGTCTGCTTCTGTTCTCAGAATCTATTGGCTTGCAAACAGGGGCCCAGCCAAGCAGCATTCTGTAATGTGAAGAAGAGGGAGTATGCAGTGATGCGCAACAGCTGTGTCTCTCTGAATCTGAAGAGGCGGGTGAGACAGTGCCGATGGTCAGAACACCGCAGAACGCATCTGATGATGATGATGAGACCCAGGTGCCAGTTTCTGTTGAGCATGGTGCTGGCCAGACCACCCAACAGCAGGTGTTGGAAGAGGGTAGTGGAGATGATGAGGTCCAATACCCAACATGGCATGAAGAACAGGAAGGTGGTGGGAGCAGCTCAGAGGAATAATAATAATATTTATTTATATAGCGCCATCATATTCCGCAGCGCTTTACAGTTTAGCAGTTTCAGAACACAAGTCATAAGTAACAACGTTAACAATACAATAATTTAAGCTAAATAAGTCGCCCCTGCTCGTGACAGCTTACAATGTACAATGAGATGGGGGAGATACAAAGTATAGGTGTTTATATACAATGGTGCATTTACAATGATGTTCCAGCCATCTTAAGGGACTGAGGGATGGAGATAGTGAATGGGCTAGAGACACACACACACTTACACAGAATACATAGAATGACTTTGATTAGTGAATGTGATAGGCCGCTCTGAACAAATGTGTTTTGAGGGAGCGCCTGAAACCATGCAAATTGTGGATAGTCCTAATTTCTTGGGGTACAGCATTCCAGAGGATTGGCGTAGAGCAGGAGAAGTCTTGGAGTCGGGAGTGGGAGGTACGTATTAGTGCAGAGGTTAGTCGAAAGTCGTTTGCAGAGCGCAGCAGTCGGTTAGGCCGATAGATAGAAATGAGGGAGGAGATGTAGGAGGGGTGCTGCACTGTGGAGAGCTTTGTGGGTGAGAACCAGTACTTTGGTTGAAAGCTGGGAGAGGCCTAGAGAAATGGTTAGTGATAGAAGGAAGATAGAGGAAGACATTGCCCCAACGGTACAAACAGGAGGGAGAGTTAGGCTGCAGACTCGGTTGCCTGTAGCCTCCAGTTTGGCACCTGTTCGGAGCAGTTGTCTTCCAAAAGTCAAAACGTGCGCTCCCAGGACTTGCACTGCGTGGTCCTTTTTTCACACACTTGCACATGATATTTGCTATGTGAAATGCAAGCTGTGTAATCAAAAATTAAAAATAGCTAAAAGTGTCAGTCACCTCAATACCACAAATATGTGGAAACATGTGCGGACAAAGCACGTAGTTGAGTTACAAAGACACACTGGAGATGTAGGCCAACCTACAGCAGCACCTACATCTTCAGGTTGTGTTGAAGCCTCTTCATCGAGCTCACACACAGCTGGTTATGCTTCCTCACAGGATCGCCATGGAAGAACCTCGGCCACTGTTGTCCAGAGACAAACTGTTATTCCACACACAGCAGCAAGTTCCCTGTCATCCTCACACTCCCAGGCCACAAAACAGCCAGCGGTAGCACAGGCATGGGATAAAACACGGCCATACTCCGCAAACCATGCACGAGCACAGGCTCTGAATGCTGGCATTGCAAAACTCCTGTCCCTTGAAATGCTGTGATTCAGGCTGGTGGAGACAGACAGTTTCCGTAACTGAATATCATTGTCAATCCCACAATACAATGTGCCAAGCCGATTTCATTTCAGCAGGCAAGCCGTCCCTGGTCTGCAAAAGCATGTTGAGGGAAAAATTAAAACATGCGCTACTAAAAGCCCTCAGTAGCAAGGTCCACCTGACCACCGATGCGTGGACCAGTACCCATTGTTATGATCTGCTACAACCAGTAAGGAAAGAAGGGAATTCTGTCCCTACAATACAACTAAGCTGAATCCCTACGATGTAACGGGAACCTGATCCTGCGACCAGACCCGCTAAAGTCCTCATCTAGTGTGAACGAAGACCTATAGTTGCGAGGGAGTAATCCCTACAAGATCTAGGGACTGGGAGAAAAGGTGGACACCTCCTAACATAAATTGTAGCATGGATAATTAAACAGAAAAATAAATACTTTGTGATCCTAACATCAAGCAAAACTCACAGATTAAGGCACCTAAGCACCCGGCTAGCTTAACAGTAGATAATACAATGAAGTCAAGCAAAGCCAGAAGGGCGGAGCCAGACTAAATAGGGAAAAAAGGTCATGTGACCAGCAAACTGAAACAAAACCTAACAAGAGGGTTCTAACACCCATGGCCAGGGACAATACCTTTCCCTCACTGCCCATTGGGTCAATGTTGTGCAGCCGGGTACTGATCTTGCGAGTGGCGCTGTACGTGTTCTGCCAACTCCAAGGATTGCAGGAATCAAGTCTGTACACATTGATTCCTCCTATTCCAGTTCCTCAGAATCATCGCTGCAGGAGCCGTCACGGTCTACCTCCACATGGACCCGTGAACGTTTACCTGTTGCGACCGATATGAGCACAGCCGTGTCCAAATGTCAACAGGCCATCCTGAAATTAATTTCCATGGGGAATCTTAGCCACACAGCGCAGGAGCTCTGTAATGCCATAAAGCAGGAGAGCGACGTGTGGTTTTTGGAAGAGAATCTACAGGCAGGCTTGGTAGTGTGTGACAATGGCCGAAATCTGGTGTCAGCTCTGGGCCTTGGCAACCTCAGTCACATACCATGTCTGTCATATGTGCTCAACTTGGTCGTGCAGAGTTTTTTGAGGGACTATCCGGATCTTGATGCACTGCTGCACAAGGTCCGCCTAGAGTGCGCTCACTTGCGACGTTCCAGCATGGCCAGATCGCTGATTGCAGCTCTGCAACGCAGATTTCACCTTCATGAACATCGCATTATATGTGACGTACCCACCAGGTGGAATTCCTCGTTACATATGTTGGAGCGGTTGTGTGAGCAGCAGCCAACAGTAATGGAGTATCAGCTGCATCAGGCGCAGTCAACTCGCAATTTGCGGCGTTCACACTTCACCACTACTGAGTGGGCCTCTATAATAAGAATAATAATATTATTTATTTATATAGCGCCATAATATTCCGCAGTGCTTTACAGTTTAACAGTTTCAAAACACGAGTCATAAGTAACAACGTTAACAATACAATAATTAAAGCAAAATCAGCCGCCCCTGCTGGTGAAAGCTTACAATCTACAATGAGGTGTGGGAGATACAAAGTACAGGTGTTTATATACAATGGTGTTTTTACAATGATGGTCCAGCCATTTTAAGGAAGTGAGGGATGCATGGAGATAGTGAATGGGCTACACACACAGAATTACACATAGAATGACTTTGATTAGTGAATGTGATAGGCCACTGTGAACAAATGTGTTTTGAGGGAGCGCCTGAAACCATCCAAATTGCGGATAGTCCTAATTTCTTGGGGTAGAGCATTCCAGAGGATTGGCGCAGCGCGGGTGAAGTCTTGGAGTTGGGAGTGGGAGGTACGGATTAGTGCAGAGGTTAGTCGAAGGTCGTTTGCAGAGTGCAGCAGTCGGTTAGGCCGATAAATATAAATAAGGGAGGAGATGTAGGGGGTGCTGCGCTGTGGAGAGCTATGTTGGTGAGAACCAGTAATTAGAATTGGATCCTATAATGAATGGGCAGCCACTGCCAGTGTAATGAGTGGCGAATAACTCTATGAAGGATATCTGCCACGTTTTGCGTGCGTTTGATGAGTCAACGCGGATGGCGAGTGCAGATGATGCACTAGTCAGCCTGACTGTCCCCCTTATCTGCCTGCTTCAAAAAACACTGCAAGCACTAAGGCATGAGGTTTTGGAAGAGGTGGAGGATGAGGAGTCACAAATTCCATCACCTTCTGGACAGTCAGCGCAACGTGGTTCCTCACAAAGGGCTGGAGGACTTTCAAAGTACCATGCTGTATCAACAATTGAACCTCCAGAGTCGCTGTCTATATTTTCATAACCATTACAAACTTTTAATGTATTTACAAAGCACATAATGTACATTTTTTGTCTATCCTTTTGTAATGCTATTGTGTTTCCATAAACTGATGTTACAGAATTATGATACAAAGTTTTTAAATTTTGAGTTTTAAATTTTGTAAATTTATATGTATTTGAAGGACTTTGTGAGGAGGATGAGGAGTCACAAATTCCATCACCTTCTGGACAGTCAGCGCAACGTGGTTCCTCACAAAGGGCTGGAGGACTTTCAAAGTACCATGCTGTATCAACAATTGAACCTCCAGAGTCGCTGTCTATATTTTCATAACCATTACAAACTTTTAATGTATTTACAAAGCACATAATGTACATTTTTGTCTATCCTTTTGTAATGCTATTGTGTTTCCATAAACTGATGTTACAGAATTATGATACAAAGTTTTTAAATTTTGAGTTTTAAATTTTGTAAATTTATATGTATTTGAAGGACTTTGTGAGGAGGATGAGGAGGAGTCAATGGAGGAGGAAGACATCGCTCCAGAGGGAGGTAGACAATGCTCTAGTCAGTATGTAGACCAAGGGTGGGGTGATGCACAGCAGGCGGAGATGACGCCTCTTGCAGGGGACAACGTTTCTTGGCCAGTTGGGAGTCTGCAGCACATGGTTGATTTCATGCTGCAGTGGCTGAGAAACGACCGCCGCATCGAACACATTCACACCACGTCTGATTATTGGGTGTACACCCTCCTAGACCCTCGCTACCGGGACAACTTACAAAGCCTCATCACACCGTTGAACCGGGAGCGTAAAATGCGGAAGTACCAAGACACACTGGTGCAATCCATAATGTTCTCCATTCCAGCCGAGAGCACTGCTGCTGCTACTGATTTACAAAGCAGCTCTGTGCGTCGAGGCAGTGGAGACAGCTCTGCAACAAGAGGGAGCACAAGCAGCGCCTCTGCACAGGGCAAGAACAGTATGTTCCAAATGTGTCGAAGTTTTGTGGCAGCGCCACCAATGTCTACACCATCCGAGACGGCTCCAGTCAGCAGGAGGCAACATTTCCGTAAGATGGTGACAGACTACATGTCTTGCCCTCTCAGTGTACTCCCAGATGGCTCTTCCCCATTCAAGTTTTGTGTCTCTAAGCTGGATACATGGCCAGAGCTTAGCCAGTATGCATTGGAGGTGCTGGCTTGATCTGCTGGCAGTGTATTATCGGAGCGCGTCTTTACTGCTGCAGGTGGTGTACTAACAGACCGTTGCATGCGACTATCCTACGATAATGTAGAACGGCTTACTTTTCTGAAAATGAACTAGGCATGGATCTCGCCTGAATTTGCCTGTCCGGTTTCAGATTAACTAACTGGTTGACAACGTTTTCCATGTCTCCTGTTATGTTCATCTTTCTACCACCTGAGCTATACTCCCTGGGCTACAACACTGCCAGTTGCTGCTCAGAAGTGTCGTGTCCACAGACCAATACACAAGCTATAGTGATAGTGGGGTTCAGTAACGCCTGCTGTTCCCCTGCTGTGTGTCCGGCAAAAATTACTGCTACCTACCTACACATGTTTAAAAAAAACATGACATGTTAAAGTGGCTAGTGCTACACATAGATATCAGGCTACACCCTTATTTCTAAGCTGTAAACAAGTGAAACGTCAAATTTAAAACCATTCAATGATTAGTGTTGGTAACAAATCTGTAACTAAATAATTGTGACATATTATGGCAGATATCCACATGTCTAACACAAATGCTAACACAAAAGCATACTTATGCTATAGGGTACTGATGGTGAACCTTCTCACTCCATAACTTTGACCAATCCAACTCACATCATGCCTCAAATGCTGCAATGTTGGAAGTGCATAATGTGGGTTGAACTTTGACAACAGCTGCAGTGCGAAGGTTATCCTTCTGTGTTCTTGGCTTTTAAATAAAAGCATACAAGTAAATATAATAATACATTGTTGATTAAGGGACATGATGTACACCTGTAATATTGTGCAAACAATGGATGTAGGACTATTCCTCTTCAACATTACTTATATTTGTGTCATTTGAAAAAATACATATTTTAGTTAAAAATTAAAAACCCATGTTCAGTAGCTGTGAAAGGCCCGTTTGTGTACTTCTATATTGTTTGCAACCAATGTATTGTATACGGATGGAAGCGCGTCACACTAATAGATTAGATTTATTTTAAATGGAATGTAGCAGAACCAATTGGAGATAAATGAAAAGGATGAGCCACTGAGACACGCTCAGCAGAGTACAAGCAGCAGTGCTTGAACATGTAACTGGAGCGTGATCTGCACTCAAAAAAGTAAAAAACACAGACTGAAGTGAACACTGAAACACAACTGTCCACAATCTGTGAAAAGCTCCTTTCTGTACTTCTATAGTGTTTGCAACCAATGTATTGTATACGGATGGAAGCGCGTCACACTAATAGATTAGATTTATTTTAAATGGAATGTAGCAGAACCAGTAAAACCTTCACTATATACTATGACGAAAATGCTCTGACACAGGAAATGTAAATCAGAAATCTGAGAGTGACAATAAAAAAAAGTGGTTTAGAAAATTAGGAAGGGAGAAAACCTGTCAAAAAATTTTCTTCAATTAATTTAGCACAATAAAGGAAAAATTTCAGACAATTGTTATGTAAAATTTTTTACAAGTATGTGCTTTCTTATCTTAATATCTATTTACCGTAACTTACCAGTGGTAGGAAGTTCTATATAAAAGATGCATGAAAATAAAACGGAAAAAAAAGGAAAACTTTATTAATTTTTAAATTTAATTTTGGAAAGCAATATAATAAACACAACAAATAAACAGTAAATACTAAGTAAAACATTCACAATACTCTGTGAGAATAACAATTATGAATGTAACTCAATGATCCGTAATGGATTTGTAAAATTAGAGCAGAAAAAGAAATCAAACTTTGATGTTTACTTGTTGCAGAAAATACCAAAATTTATACAATACTGTAATAGATAAATTGTGACTAATGTATTGAATTGTGACATGTATTTTTTCAATGTTGGGTTTATCTGAATACTAGATTGAGATTGATCATTGCAAGGTTGCTCTATGGAATCTTGACACATATTTATAATGTACTTATTGTACGTGTTTATTATTATTTTTGTCAAGTAGTATGCTATGTCATTAATGTGTTGTTTATTTATATACATATTACCTGTAGATGATACAGAATAATACCAAGCTTCAAAATATCCTCTGAAGTTCTCATTAACAAATTCCAATGTCATGACATTAGATGATGAGTAAAACTTCTGACTTGTCGGGTGGCAAATCTTCCCAAGGACAACTGAGTTCCAAGGATGTCCATCATATATTTTCACATACACATCACAACTACCATTAGTATTTTGCATACTGTTTGGTAAGAAAAGAAAAATCCCATTTAATGATAACATATATAATTGGGTATACAGTATGAGGAATCCTAAAAAGTTGTGTTGTCTAGAATGGTAAGAGGGAGACAAAGGATGGTGTTGAGAAAGGAAAAGTTAGAAAACACATAGGCAATACTTACTACACATAACTGAAGTAAAGCTCAATCTGGCCGTATGGGACTTCAATTGTCCAAGTACACAAATTTGAAGACAAATCATACCAATAACTGTATATATATCCTGAAGGTTGAGTCAGTCTATCCACACAAGGACGTACTAGAGTAATAGGAGATAAATTCAATTTGAAAAACTGTCAAAGTTTCTACTGTAGAGTAATAATTTATAATGTGTATATACAGTATATATATCTTATATATAATGCTGGACGCATCCTTCTGTATTAAGCCGGGATGGGGGGCACCTGCACAGTGTGGCGCCGAAGTCAGTGCGTGTACATACCACACTACGGTACCATTTTATTGAACACACTGTGTATGTGAATTTGCAGACACAGTGTTTTCAACAAAATGCCACCAGATATCATGTCCTCCTGTCCCAAGCAGGGATAAACAGCGCCTGAGCAGCGTAGCATCGGAGTGAGCGCGTGCGCATATCGCACTACAGTGCCATCTTATTGAGCACTGTGCGTATGTGAATTCTCAGTGATTGTGAATTATCCATATGACCAGCACGTGTGCACTGCTATGTTGACATTGTATTACATTACTTCAATAAAATGGCACCGGAGTCAGCCCATGCACATACCTTGATCTCCGGTGCCATTTTATTGAAGACACTGTATATGAAAATTCACAGACACAGTGTCTTCAATCCCAGAAATGTGGTTTACAGAGAAGCTTTTGCACAATAAAAAAAATTCAGCTAATACTTTAATAACATTAAAAATGTACCAGTAAAAATGCTAGCCAACCGGGCATCCAGTGGATTCAATAGCTAGTATGTACATATATTGTGCAAGTTCACTGGTAAACTACTGGAGGGGAGATATGTATCCCTTAGAATGTTTGCTTCAGTGATATGAAGCTGGAAAATTGATCCAACACACTAAGTGCTGAGATGGATTAATTGGCCATGTTAAAGGTTGGGTGTTGTGGACAACTGTAATGTGGGTGGAGGCTGTCCACCATATCTCCATCCCAGGGGGTGGTCCACAAGGTATATGCCCAGCTTTCTGACTCATTTAGTGTTCGATGTGCCTGGAGGCGAGATCTCCAGAGCTAGGTCTATGGTATAAGTTGATTTTTTTTTCAAAATTATCAGAATATTGAACCTTTAGAGGAACTAATATGGTGCCAATGGCTGCACTGTAAACTGGCAAAATTGTTTGGCTATTGATCACCACAGGTGGCTATGGATTGACTGAGTATGTTTAGCTGCACCATCTTCTCTCACACTAAGAGGAGCTTTTGATATTCGGTTAGAGCCCCGTCTCACATAGCGATACACCAGCGATCCCGACAACGATCAGGATCGCTGGTGTGTCGCTACATGATCGCTGCTGAGCTGCTAAACAGGCAGCTCAGGCAGCGATCAGGACAGCGACATTGCGGGTAACGTCGCCTAGTTACCCGCAGTGTAAGGTTCCTTGTCTCTGTTGACATGTTCCTTGAAACTCAGTTTTCCGTCGGCCATTTTGCTTTCTGTCTTTCTGCAGCTCTTGCCCTCAGTTAATATGGAGTTTCCAGTTTTCATGTTCCCGCCCTGATTCTTCCCTCTTGCTTCTTAAGCAGCCTCGGCTGAACAATCAGTGCTCCTGAATCAAGCCTCAGTCAGTCTGTGACCTGACTCCTGGTAACCTTGGACTTGTACTCCAGCTATTTCCTACTGAGGAACCTTGGAACACTTTTGGACTCTGGAAACCTGCTGTTTGGTGAATCGATGTTTGCAGAGGAATTACGGTACAGAGAAGAGATCCTGAACCTGCTTTGGAGAGTTATTGTAGTGCTTGAAGTTACTCTGGCCTGCTGTGTCTCCTGCCTCTGTTCCTGCAAACTGTGTGACCTTTTCCGCATGCTTGTATGAAGTAATACAAGTCATTTCATATCAACCTGTGTCTCATGTGTTTTCCTCGCACCCAAGCACAAGACGCTATAGGAACTGTACACTATACATGACAAGATTCAGGAGCCAATGTTTAGTGTCTGCTGGGTCTGGGAAAGCCGTGTCTGCCGTGACTGTGGATATCAGATGTCCGTTTAATACCTTCTGTGATGACAGTGGTTGTGACTTCTCACAACCATTCCAGGTGAGCGCATTCCCTTAAATTTTACTCTGGAGTGTTACCACAGGTAAACACTATTGTTTTTTTTTTTTCTCCTCTTCTCCTTCCAGCATTTCTGCCTTAAAAGATCTGGAAGATGGAGGCCCGCATAAAGGAGCTTTGCGGAGTGACTGATACAATCCTTGCAGATATACAAACTATAAAGACCCGTTTTGCAAGCCTACAGGACCTCACTAATCATAATTTGCAAGTGTTTGGACAAACTACCCAGGAATTACGAGCCAGGATTGAGGCTCTAGAGGAACGAGCCCAGGCTCCTGCCATAACCCCGAGTTCTGGGATCCCCAAGTTACCTCCTTTTCGTTTTGGCGGTGAACGTGAGAAATTCAGGGGATTTATTAACCAATGCAATCTATTTTTCTCTGCACATGCTTCACAATTTCCCACTGAACGATCCAAAGTGCTTACTATAATCATGTTGCTTACCAATAAGGCTTTGATGTGGGCAAACCCTCTGATTGAGACTGAGGATGATTGTTTGAATCACCTTGATGCTTTTATTTCAGCCATGGGGCAGGTGTTTGATGACCCCAATCGAGGTGCAACAGCTGAAGCAGCCATGTTAACTTTGCGCCAAGGTAAGCGTTCAGTAGCCGAATATGCCTTGGATTTCAGGAGATGGGCTCTTGATACCACTTGGGACACTTCCGCCAAAAAATCTATTTTTCGGAAAGGGTTGTCTCCACTGATTAAGGATGAACTTGCTCGTGCCGACCCTCCCACTGCGTTAGGTGACTTTATTAACTATTGTATCCGTATTGATGCTCGTCTGACTGAACGCAGACAAGAGAGATGGTTCGAAAATAATCGCACTAACCTTTTCCTACCTCCCTCCTCAGCTAAGGAACCTTTGAGTAGGATCACAAGGGAACCAGAACCTGAACCCATGCAGGTGGACTCTTTACAAAGACGGGTTAGTGATGCACGCAAAGAACATCGTATAAAGGAAAATCTATGTTTCTACTGTGGTAAGTCAGGGCACTTCATTATAAACTGCCCCAGCCGTTCTCGTAAGACTACTGCAGCAGTCATTCACTGTGAGTGTTGCGAGAGGAGCTCTGTCATGTCCGAGCCTCAGGCTCCAGAGAGATCTGCTGCAAGAGATCTTGATTTTTCGGACTTAAACTCTGTTAGTTCTGGGGACAATGACGGTATAAACGCTGCAATTTTTCAAGTTTTCTCAGCGGTGTCCCAGCTGAGTTGTAAAAGAAACAATTCTCATTGCTTCCTTTCCATCAAACTCTGGGTTGACTCAGTCTGGGTGTCTAGCTCTGCTATGATCGACTCAGGAGCAAGTGGAAATTTTATGGATATCTCCTTTGCTCTGAAACAGGGGATACGTTCAGTGAAGAAGGCTACTCCAGTACAGATGGAGACTGTGGATGGCTCCCTGCTGACCTCTGGACCAGTGGATCAGGAAACAGAGCCTTTGAGGGTCCTTATGGGTAAAGATCATCAGGAGAAAATGTCTTTTATGCTTATCTCTTCTCCCCACTTTCCCATTATTCTAGGGCAACCATGGCTGCAGGCGCAGAATCCTACGATTAACTAACTGGGAGACCAAGGAATTACACTTTCCGGAGAAACAGATGAGTCAAGGAGTTTCAGCTTGCTCTGTTCCTAAAGGAACCATGTCAGTCCCTGAACTACCAGCTGTATACCAGGACTATGTGGATTTATGTGACAAGAAGAACGCTGATCAGCTTCCTCCTCACCGTCCATATGATTGTCCAATTGAATTATTGCCTGGAGCCGAGATACCTTTTGGTAAGATCTACCCCCTAGCGGGGCCCGAGCTAAAAGCTTTGAAGGACTACATAGATGAAAATCTAGCCAAAGGCTTCATACGCCCCTCTTCATCTCCCGCAGGTGCACCCATCTTCTTTGTGAAGAAGAAAGATGGATCTCTGAGACCCTGCATAGACTATAGGGAACTCAATAAGGTTACTATTAGAAACCGTTATCCATTGCCTTTAATCCCTGAGTTGTTGGAGAGAGTGCGGCATGCCAAAATTTTCTCTAAACTGGATCTCCGTGGGGCCTATAACTTGGTCCGTATTAGACCTGGGGATGAATGGAAGACTGCATTCAGGTCACGCTATGGACACTTTGAATATCTAGTTATGCCTTTTGGTCTGAGTACCGCCCCAGCCACTTTCCAACACTTGGTGAATGACATCTTCAGGGATCTCCTAGATACATTTGTGGTGATTTATCTGGATGATATTCTAATTTTTTCTAACTCCACAGAGGAACATCATGGACATGTGAGAATGGTCTTAGAACGCCTAAGACAAAACCATCTCTACATCAAACTTGAAAAGTGTGAATTCCATAGGACCGAAATTCAATTTCTGGGGTATGTACTATCTACGCAAGGGATTAGTATGGATGGAAGCAAGACCCAAGCCATCAAGGATTGGCCAATTCCTAGAAATGTGAAGGAGGTGCAGCGCTTCATCGGGTTTGCCAACTTCTATAGATGTTTCATTAGGAATTTCTCTGAGGTAGTGTCACCTATCACGCAACTTACCCGGAAACAGTCTAGGTTCTCCTGGACCCCGCAAGCCCAGGAAGCATTTTCCTGTCTAAAGGATAAATTTACCACCGCACCTATCTTAGTACATCCCAACCCCGAGCTTGCCTTCATAATAGAGGTGGATGCTTCAGACTGTGCCGTTGGAGCTATACTCTCTCAGAGAACAGGTGAGAAGAATGTCTTGCATCCCTGTGCCTTCTTTTCCCAGCAGTTGTCTTCGGCTGAGAGGAACTACGATGTGGGCAATAGAGAATTGTTGGCCATTATTGCCGCCTTCAAGGAATGGAGACACCTTCTTCAGGGAGCTGCACAGCAAATAGTCGTCCTGACAGACCATCGTAACCTTGAATTTATCAGGTCGGTTAAGTGCCTGACTCCTCGCCAGGCTCGCTGGAATCTTTTCCTAAACCAATTTAATTTTGTCATTTCTTATAGACCAGGATCGCGCAATGGAAAGGCTGATGCACTCTCTAGGATTCATTCAGCAGAGACACGTCCACTTACTCCTCCTAAGACTATTCTTCCTGACTCTATATTCCTGGGAGTGATTCATAATCAAGACCTACTTAAGGACATCAAGGAAGCATACCATGCGGATTCTTTGTTGGCTCAACCCCCAAGGGACGTAAGTCTTGTCTTTAAGAATGGTGTGTGGATTCAGGGACAACGTCTGTATATACCTGAAACAGTCAGATTGAGAGTATTGCAACTCATCCACGATTCCAAGATAGCCGGGCATAGGGGAATTCTAAAGACACAAGAATTTCTTTCTCGTTTCTTTTGGTGGCCCACTTACAGGAAAGATGTTTTAAACTATGTCACTTCATGTGAAGTCTGTGCAAGATGCAAAACACCTCGCTCCTCACCAACTGGTCTGTTACGACCTCTTCCCACCCCTTCCCGCCCGTGGGGATCCATTTCTATGGACTTCATTGTGGAGTTACCAACCTCTCAAGGGAAGAACACCATTCTAGTGGTGGTTGATCGTCTAACAAAGGCAGCTCATTTTATCCCTTGTGTCGGCTTACCCACTGCAAAACAGACATCAGACTTGATGATTAAGAATGTGTTTCGCTTACATGGAGTACCGGATGAGGTTATTTCGGATCGAGGGGTACAATTCACTTCAAGGTTTTGGCAAAATTTCTGTGCCGCATTGGACATTAAAGTAAACCTTTCTTCTGCTTTTCATCCCCAGACTAATGGACAGACAGAACAAACCAATCAGACCCTGGAGCAGTATCTCCGCTGCTTTATCTGCCACCTACAGGATGATTGGGTGGATCTACTTCCACTGGCTGAATTCTCTTATAACAACTCTCAGAGCGCCTCCACTAAGCAGTCTCCTTTTTACTCCAATCTAGGTTATCATCCTAACATTCTTCCTCGATTTCCCATAGATACGCCCTTGCCGGCAGTGGCTGAAAGAATCACTTCTTTACAAAAGAATATGGATCTTCTAAAGGAAAATCTAGAATTGGCTCAGGAAAGGTACAAGAAAGCAGCAGATAAATTCCGTAAACCTGCACCAGCTTTCAAGGTAGGAGATTTGGTCTGGCTGTCAACCAGAAATCTTAAATTAAAGATTCCATCGTCTAAATTGGGACATAAGTACATTGGACCTTATAAGATCAGTAAGATTATAAGTGCTGTTGCTTGTCGTCTTCAACTGCCCAGAACTATGAGAATCCACCCTGTCTTTCATGTATCCCTACTAAAGGCTGCAACACCCAATACGTTTCCTGGACGCTCTTCTCCTTGCCCTGACCCAGTGCTGGTCGATGGTCAGGAAGAATTTATGGTGGAAAGGATTCTAGATTCCAGGTTGTACAGAAATCAGTTGCAATATTTGATTAAATGGCAGGGCTACCCAGTGGAGGACAACTCATGGGAACCAGTCAATGTAAATGCTCCTCGCCTGCTCCGCCAGTTTCATCAGAGGTACCCTGACAAGCCTGGTCTGAGGTCATCCGGAGGTTGTCCCTAAGGGGGGAGTAATGTAAGGTTCCTTGTCTCTGTTGACATGTTCCTTGAAACTCAGTTTTCCGTCGGCCATTTTGCTTTCTGTCTTTCTGTAGCTCTTGCCCTCAGTTAATATGGAGTTTCCAGTTCTCATGTTCCCGCCCTGATTCTCTCCCTCTTGCTTCTTAAGCAGCCTCAGCTGAACAATCAGTGCTCCTGAATCAAGCCTCAGTCAGGCTGTGACCTGACTCCTGGAAACCTTGGACTTTGTACTCCAGCTATTTCCTACTGAGGAACCTTGGAACACTTTTGGACTCTGGAAACCTGCTGTTTAGTGAATCGATGTTTGCAGAGGAATTACGGTACAGAGAAGAGATCCTGAACCTGCTTTGGAGAGTTATTGTAGTGCTTGAAGTTACTCTGGACTGCTGTGTCTCCTGCCTCTGTTCCTGCAAACTGTGTGACCTTTTCCGCATGCTTGTATGAAGTAATACAAGTCATTTCATATCAACCTGTGTCTCATGTGTTTTCCTCACACCCAAGCACAAGACGCTATAGGAACTGTACACTATACATGACACGCAGTGTACATTGGATACCAGCGCACTGATGCAGGGAGCTGGTAACCAACGTACACGTCGGGTTTCCAGGCGCTGCGTGGTGCCTGGAAACCCGATGTGTACCTTGGTTACCAGCTCCCCTGCAGCAGCGCGCTGGTATCCAATGTACACGTCGGGTTTCCAGGCACAGCCCCGCGCTTGGAAACCCGATGTGTACCTTGGTTACCAGGAGATTGCTGGTCTCCCGCCTGTCACATGCAGCGATGCGTGCTGGCCAGCGGGAGACCAGCGATCAAAAAAATGTCCAGGCATTTCTGACACGACCAGCGATTCACAGCAGGGGCCTGATCGCTGGTACGTGTCAGACATAGCGAGATCGCTGCTGAGATCACTGTTTAGCAGCGATCTGCTATGTGAGATGGGGCCTTAAGTGCATCTTGTTTTATGCTATAGTCGCCACTAATTAAAGACACACTCCCACAAAAATGTTTATTGTCAAAACCTGTCCGAATTAATATTTATTGTTGACTCAGAGTATGTGTACACATTAAATATTTGCGGCAGATATATCTGCATCAAAAAATGTATCTTTTGGTTAAAAAAATGCATATTTTGTGTGAGTGCTTCTTTAATCAACAGCTTAGTTTTAGTAAGAAAAATGCACTAGCAATTGAGCAATCATCCCTTCTCTTCCAATATTTTATTTCAGACCCTTTTATCAAATATTTGAAAAAGCCACTTTGGAAAGTATGAGATTGAACTGCAGGCCAATTGTATATCAAGATTCTAAGAAAAATATCTCTTCTCAACATTTTTTCATTTATTGTCTCACAATATTCAGTGGCATATAAAAGTTTGGGCTAACCTGGTCAAAGTTACTATTAAGCAAGTTGAAGATGAAATAATCTCTAAAGGGCCTGAAGTTAAAGATGCCACATTTCATTTGTATTTTAGGCAAAAAAAAATTAAAAAATTTTTTCTCCCAATTGGGGGTGGTCTTTGTTGTCCTTTCTCATTCTCGGGTCCTCTACCAGAGGCCTGGGAGTTTGAGGGTTCTGCGCAGGATCTTAGCTGTTCCCAGCATTGCGATTTTCTGGACAGAGAGCTCAGATGTTGCTCCTGGGATCTGTTGTAGCCATTCTTCCAACTTAGGGGTCACTACTTCAAGTGCTCCTATCACCACTGGAATCACTGTTGCCTTCACCTTCCACATCTTCTACAGTTCTCCTTTGAGGCCCTTGTATTTCTCCAGCTTCTCATATTGCTTATTTCTGATGTTGCTGTCACTTGGCACTGCCACATCTATTATCATTGCTGTCTTCTGACCCTTATTTACTATGACAATATCTGGTTGGTTAGCCAACACCTGGTTATCCGTCTGGATCTTGAAGTCCCACAGGATTTTAGCTCTTTCATTCTCCACCACTTTTTCTGTGGTCTCCCACCTGGACTTAGGGGGACTTAGCCCATATGCTGTGCAGATGTTCCGGTATACAATTCCCGCTACTTTGTTGTGGCATTCGGTATACGCTGTTCCTGCTTGCATCCTGCCACTATGTGTTGGACGGTTTCTGAGGTTTCTTTGCATCTTGAGTCTTGTCTTGTGTGGTAGATTCCTGCTTCTATGGATCTGGTACTTAGTGCTTGCTCATGTGCTGCTATGATTAGTGCTTCTGTGCTGTCTCGGAGTCCGGCTTTCTCCAGTAATTGGTAGGATTTCTCTATGTCAGCCACCTCCATTATCTGTTGATGGTACATCCCATGCAGCAGCTTGTCTTGCCATGGCGCTTCATGTTCCTGTTCTTCCTTCCAGATCTGTTGTTGTTGTTGCTGCCTTAGGCTTTCTCTCAGCATCTCATCTTTTGATGCCATTTTTCTGATCTATTCCTGGATACTCCTTGTTTCATCCGTGATGATGGCTTTGATGCTTATCAAGTCTCGACCACCCTCCTTTCTGTTAGTATACAATCTTTGGGTGCTAGACTTAGGGTGGTGACCTCCATGCATTGTGAGGAGCTTTCGTGTCTTCACATCTGCAGCTTCCATCTCTTCTTTTGGCCAGCAGACTATGCCAACAGGGTATCTGATAACTGGCAGGGCATATGTATTGATGGCGCAGGTTTTATTCTTCCCATTGAACTGGCTCTTCATGACTTGTCTTACCCTTTGATGCTATTTGAATGTTGCTGCTTTCCTTGCTTCCTCATCATGGTTACCATATCCCTGTGGTATGCTGAGGTACTTGTAGCATGTCTGTACATCTGGCTATCTGTCCTGCTGGTAATTCCACTCCATCAGTCTTGACTAACTTGCCTCTTGATTTCCATTCATGTCACCTTGATCTTTGTCTCCAGTCTTCTTTTCCAAGAGGGGTACATACTTCTGTGGTTCTTGCTGGTTGCATAGCCAAGTATTTCCATGATTGCTGAGGCAGTAGAATATATCAGTTTATTAGTTTGAGTTATGGTGGTAGGGATTGATGCACCTGCTCTATTGGCATCTTCTTGCATACTGTCTGGTGGTGTTTCTTTGCTGGGCCTTGGCAGTCGATCTCTGTTATTGATGGTATTAAGTTTATCTAAGATCTTCTGTTTCAGATCATCTGCAGAGCTCTCTAGTTGCAGGATTGGATCAGGATTGTCAGGGCGTTGCACATGTTGTTCTTACAGGTTTTCATGTGGGGTGGATCTGCAGTGCAGTTCATCCATCTCAAGTTGTGATAGTTACTTTCTCTTTATGACATTGAAATGTTGGGTGACTAGTTGTTTCTCAGTCAGTGGACATGCTGGTCTTGTATCCATCCAGAGTTTCCTCATACGCTTCATATATCCTCTCTCATTTGGTCTGATTATATCATAGTAACATTTCATCAGATCCAGGTTCTCTTGCCTTGTTCATGTATGGTTTGTTCCAGTAGCCCATTTATCATCAGATTGTCCTGGTTCCTCGACATCTAACGCGGACCTTGTTAATACTGGCGACGTCCAAGCTGGCATGCTTATTGAGGTAATAGTAGTCTATATTCTTAGTTGTCTTGCCCAAGTACCACTACTGGTATATTATTTCCAACAGGGCAGAGCCTGGATATGAACCCACATTGTCTCCAACATTGGTGGTTGTGCCCTTTAACTAAGCTATAACAGCCACCTAAGTTAGATATAATCGTGTATTATGGTGCCTTGGTATATAATTTATTCAATTTATTTTTCCACATGCCAGAGCAGATATTTGAACTCCTAGTCCCCCATGTATAGGCTGTGCACTTAACCATTACACCATACCAGCCACATCTAATCTAATATAATCTAATCTAATATAATATACATATAATTTTTGCAGCACTGTAAAAGACTGTAATTTGTGTTTATTTGATTATGTAGAATGTGTATGCATTTCACACGTTTTTTATTTTTTTTCATTGAGTCATTCGAATAACCCCGTAATTACTCAACTGGACCTGTTGAAGCATAGACACGCGAAATGGCCATCGTCCTCTTTACTATTTCCCTGTATGCCTCTGCACCTAGCAAGCCACATCTAATGTCCTGTAATTGTTTCATTCAATAAAGGACTTTCTTCACGAATGCCATTTGGTGAGTTCCGCCTTTTTTCTATGTCAGTGAGATGTAATGCCCCTGCTCATGTTTGATCATCCAGTTGTCAGTGGTGAAATGTACACTGGCAGACATAGATTTTTTCAGGGAATGGGTGATGTGTCCTCGACATGCTGGTGTAGCACAGGCACAGCTTTCTTAGAGAAGTAATGGAGACTGGGCAACTCATACTAGGCCATCAACTTTCTCAAAACGTCTGCATCCAACAGGCTGAAAGTCAGCATTTCTGCGACCAACAAATTGGAGTTCAAGCTCTTAGCTTTGTCATGTGTAAGAGGAAACATTCGTTTATGTGACCACAACTGCGGGACCGACAGCTGGCTGCCGTGCTGAGAAAGGGTGCACTACGGAGAGCAGGACAAACTGTTGGACTATGAGTGAGGTGCTGGCAGAGATGTTATGTTGGATTGATAAAGACATTTTTTGCCAGGTGACATAAAAACAGTAGTCATGTCCACTTTCGTAACACTTTGCAGGCTCTCACTCACCCTACTGTAGGGGGGTAAATAAATGGAGTTTCTGCGGCTGGAGATCTGTGTAAGAAGATTTGGCACATTGATGGAGGAGGAAGAAGCAGCAGGTGTGGTTGATGGGACTTCTGATGGTTGGCAAGTCCGCTAGTCGGCATTTTAGCACAGTGAGATTCCCACACTAAGGCATGTTCATCACGCATGTGCCTGTTCATGCATGTAGTTGTCAAATTATTGCAGTTTTTGTCTGTACTTAGTCTTCTTTTGCAAATTTGGCAGATAACATGAGTTGGATCATCCTTTGCGGTCTCAAAAAAGGCGCAGGCTAGACAAAGCTTGCCACTAGAGTTGAGCGAAACAGGTCGGTCAGATTCATAAGTCGCCGACTTTCGCCAAAGTCGAGTTTCGCCGAGCGAAACCCAACCATAGCCTGAAGTCGGCCATGCGGTCGTCGACCCGAGCGCCAAAGTCTGTTTTCCCATAATACTTGCAGGCGCCTTTTTTCAGCCAATGAGCAAGGACGTACACTGTGGGCAACGAGATGACATGGGCAGCGTCCACCACCATCTTAGAGAAGGGCATTGCAGTGATTGGCTTGCTTTGGGGGGCATCATAGTGTCTATAAAAGCCCTGACCGCCGACTGCCATTTTACTTATGCCGATCTTAACAGTAGGGAGAGGTTGCTGATGCTGTTTATCAGTAGGGAGAGAGTTAGGGCTGGAAAGAGAAGTTCCTCTGTGCTTGTGCTGATAGAAATTGTGCTGTACAGTTAGTGTGCAGTGACAGGGAGGATGTATTGCTGTGTGTACACTGCTGTGCAGACTGCTTTTTACACAGCACTAATACTTTTATTCTTTTTTTCTGCCCAGTTACTGAGCGTTAATTTTTTCCCACACCATATAGAGCTGTACGCTTCTCACACACTACAGTGTACCAGCTGGTATCATGGACAAATACATGCTGACTATCTGTGTGTGACTCCGGAAATATACGGAGATTTAAATTTTACCCTATGCTACAGTATATACACCTGGTAACTTCTGATACAGTACCTATTTTCTGCCTTTTGTATTATGGTCAAATCCCGTCCTGTCCGTGCTCTCCGTCCTCCCCGTCCTGCTCGTGCTCTCGTCTCCCAGTTCTGCTCCGTGCTCTCATCCTCCCCCATCTGCTCCATGCTCCATCCTCCCCCATCTGCTCCATGCTCCTTGTCCTTCCATGTCCCATCCTTCCATCATATCACCCTCCCGTGCATCGTGAAGTCGGCAGCAATCTGCATTCCGCTCTGCAGCTCTCCGCTTCTGCAGCTCTCAGCGCTGAGCGGTGACGTAATACCGTCATTAAGGCATGATATGGAGGCCACGCCATGGAGTGGCGTCGCGTCCATATTACATGACCTTAATGAGTGGGTATTACGTCACGCTCAGCGCTGGGAGCTGCAGGAAGCCAGGGAGAGCTGCAGGAAGCGGAGAATTCAGGATTGCGGAGTTCAGCGATGGCACGGAGGGTGATATGATGTCCAGCCACCGGCTCTGCGCCGCATCCCCTCCCCGTGGTTTGCCCTATGACTCATGTATAAGCGAGGGGCATTTTCAGCACAAAAAAGTGCTGAAAATCTCGCTTATAACGAGTTTACAGTACTTTTATCTTTTTTTGCACTGTTACGAGCGTTCATTTTTTACCACCCGTATAGAGCTGTACGCTCCTCACACACTACCGTGTACGGCTGGTATCATGGACAAATACATGCTGACTTTCGTGTGTGACTCGGAAATATATATGGAGATTGAATTTTACCCTATACATTACACTGTATCTTCTGATACAGTCCTTTTTCTGCTTTGTATTACGGTCAAATCCATACTGAGAGAGCGTTTGTGTGTGACTCTGGAAATATATACGGAGATTTATATTTGACCCTATACTATATACAACCATGGGCGTACCCAGGATCAAAACTGGGGGGGGCAAGCCAATGTCGCATCTTATACAGGTTACATCATATACACTGTACATTATCCTGCATATTAGGTATGGCGCATTAGAACTGTTGTATATTGTATAATACAGCAGTGTATGCGACACTACGCTGTATATACCATATATTATAAATGGCAGTCGCGCTCATGTCAGGAGCGGTACCAGCAAGTCTGAGGATTGCAGTGCGATCCTCGCATGAGTTATACGGCCGTCTGTCTATGCCCTTGTTATAATAATACTGAAATCTTAATCTATTATTAAAGTATTAAGGAGCTCACAAGTAAAAAAAGCCCCTTACCTTCCCTGTCCCCACCCACACCCCAACAGCCCATTGTCTCACATGCACCCCTTAGTGTTCTGTCCCACTGAGCCCACAATACCCCATCCTCTCACATGCACCCCTCAGTGCTCTGTTGCCCCTCCCCACTTCAGTCCCCACAATACCCCCATCCTCTTACATTCAACCCCAGTGACCTGTCCACCCTCCCTCACAATACCCCATCCTCTCACATCAACCCCTGTGTGCCAGCCCCCACAATATCCCCATCCTCTCACATTCACCAACCAGTGCCCTGTATCCCCTCCCCCACAATACCCCATCCTCTCACATTCACTTCTATGCCATGTTGCCCCTCCCCCACTTCAGCCCCCACAATACCCCCATCCTCTCACATTAACCCCCCAGTGCCCTAGCCCCCACAATACCCCATCCTCTCACATTAAACCCCCAGTGCCCTAGCCCCCACAATACCCCATACTCTTACATTCACCCCAGTGCCCTGTACCCCACCCCCACAATACCCCCATCCTCTCACATTAACCCCCCCAGTGCCCTAGCCCCACAATACACCCATCCTCTTACATTCACCCCAGTGCCCTGTACCCCTCCCTCACAATACCCCCATCCTCTCACATTAACCCCCCCAGTGCCCTAGCCCCCACAAAACCCCCATCCTCTTACATTCACCCCAGTGCCCTGTACCCCTCCCCCACAATACCCCCATCCTCTCACATTAACCCCCCAGTGCCCTAGACCCCACAACACCCCCATCCTCTTACATTCACTCCAGTGCCCTGTACCCCTACCCACAATACCCCCATCCTCTCACATTAACCCCCCAGTGCCCTAGCCCCCACAATACCCCCATCCTCTTACATTCACCCCAGTGCCCTGTACCCCTCCATCACAATACCCCCATCCTCTCACATTACCCCCCCAGTGCCCTAGCCCCCACAATACCCCATACTCTTACATTCACCCCAGTGCCTTGTACCCCTCCCCACAATACCCCCATACTCTCACATTAACCCCCCCCAGTGCCCTAGCCCCCACAACACCCCCATCCTCTTACATTCACCCCAGTGCCCTGTACCCTCACCCACAATACCCCCATCCTCTCGCATTAACCCCCCAGTGCCCTAGCCCCCACAATACCCCCATCCTCTTACATTCACCCCAGTGCCCTGTACCCCTCCATCACAATACCCCATCCTCTCACATTAACCCCCCCAGTGCCCTAGCCCCCACAATACCCCATACTCTTACATTCACCCCAGTGCCTTGTACCCCTGCCCCACAATACCCCCATCCTCTCACATTAACCCACCCAGTGCCCTAGCCCCCACAACACCCCATCCTCTTACATTCACCCCAGTGCCCTGTACCCTCCCCCACTGTACCCCCATCCTCTCACATTCCCCCACAGTGACCATGACATGCCTGAGCAGAATGAATTTAATAAATTCCATCCCCTCTTACCATGAAGCTTGCAGGCAGTGGCTGAGGCAGGAGCAGGAAGTGTCCAGTGTCTGCACACAGAGGGCACTAGGACCCAGTGTGGCTGAGACAACCAGAGCCTGCAGGGCAGAAAGTGAAACTACAGCTGCTGCTGGCCAGGAAGAAGCTCCTCTGGTGAGACAGCAGCTCCATGCACTGCGCACACAGACAGGCACTACAATCTGTGGCAGAGGGAGCCGGCATAGTGCTGCTCTCTCCGCTCTCTTTCATTGTGTGCCCCTGCTTCTGGGGGGGGCAGTTGCTGCTCCACGGTGGGTACGCCCATGTATACAACTGGTATCTTCTGATACAGTACCTATTTTCAGCTTTTTGTATTATGGTCAAATTTATAATGAGAAACCGTTTGTGTGTGACTATGAAAATATATACAGAGATTTAAATTTTACTCTATACTATATACAACTGGTATCTTCTGATACAGTACCTTTTTTCTGTCTTTTGTACTACGGTCAAATCCATACTGAGAGAGCGTTTGTGTGTAACTCCGGAAATATAAACGGAGATTTAAATTGTACCCTACACTATATACACCTGGTGTCTTCTGATACAGTTCTTTTTTTCTGCTTTTTGTATTCTGGTCTAATCCATACTGAGTGAGCGTCTGTGTGTGACTCCGGAAATACAGTACAGACCAAAAGTTTGGACACACGTTCTCATTCAAAGATTTTTCTGTATTTTCATGACTATGAAAATTGTAGAATCACACTGAAAGCATCAAAACTATGAATTAACACATGTGGAATTATACATTACACTTTACAAAAAAGTGTGAAACAACTGAAAATATGTCTTATATTCTAGGTTCTTCAAAGTAGCCACCTTTTGCTTTGATTACTGCTTTGCACACAGAAAAGGTGAAGGAATGGACTCTACATTCCTTGGACCCACTGTGAAGCATGGAGGAGGTGTTGTGATGGTGTGGGGGTGCATTGCTGGTGACACTGTTGCAGGCTCATCGTACAATAACCCCAAGGCCTGAAAAAATGCATCAACATCACTCAAAACAGGATCCCCAGGTGTCAGGGAAAAAGCCCAATCCTGAGGATCGCCGCGCAGGAGAGAGATGACAATTTGAACCTGCTGCGCTGCGTTCCCTGAGGACTTAGATTTTAAGGCAAAAAACAATTTACAATTATTTTTGAAATTCAGAAACTTGGCTCGATCCCCCAAAAACAAATCTGGCATGGGAATCCTAGGTTCCACAACAGGCAACCTAGCAAGATAGGTAGCAATACTCCGAACCTCAGTGGCAAGCTGATCCACACGGCCAGACAACTGTGAAAACTCCATTGAGAGAAAAAATCCTCCCCAGCACCCAGAGATACAGAGGGAAAAAAAAAATGCAACAAACAGAAAAATATCTCTGACAACTCTGACAACCTTTTTTTTTCTTTCACAATATTTTTCCCTTCTGTGAGTACCATATAATTTTCAGTTTAGGCCGGTGATACTGTTATGATTTGGTAACTGAGGAGTGCAGTGACTTACCACCACAACTAGAGGCAGCCGTGGAGCGTTCCTACGTTGGTCCTAGACGCCTCGTCACAGCCTGAGAAACTAACTATACCTAAAGATAGAAAGAGGAAAGCTATCTGCCCCGGAGCAGATCCCCAAAGAACATAGAAAGCCCCCAAACATGTAATGGCGGTTAGACAAGAAGAAATACTGACACAGACAGAAAATAGTATGAGCAAACGTTGGGACCCAAACTATCTAAATAGAAAAGGATAGGAAGGGCACTTACTGCAATCCCAAAAAACCCTGAAAAGCACCAACTCTACTAATTTCAAAAACACCTGAGATCACACGACCTCTACCACCTAAATTAGTTCTCTGGTGTAACAAAATCAAAACAGCAGCCACTGAAAAAACTGGAAAAAGCAAATGTACAAAACATCAGTGGCTGAACTAAACTGAGAGGGCAAAAGCCCCCGGAGGGGACCCAGAAGGCCCCCACAGAAGTGCAGGACAAAATGCAAAAATCAAGCACAAAAACAAAAAGAAGAAAATGTCTTATCTGTTAGCAGGAGATGCAGACACGACACAGCAGGCTACAAAGGAAACAGGAATCAAGGATTGAGACCAGAACAATTGATCACCGGCAACCCTGATGGGAAGGCGACTCCCTTATATAAGACCAGTCAGTAACACCTGATTCCCAATCCTCACAATCTTCACTAGACAGTCCAGTACCGCTTGTAACCACCAGAGGGAGCCTCTGCTCAGAACTCATCTCAAGTCCATTCACAACAGTACCCCCCCCTTGAGGAGGGTCACCGAACCCTCATTTGAGCAACCAGGTCGGTCAGGATGAGTTCTATGATACGCACGGATGAGTCTCCTAGCATGGATGTCTGAAGCAAACACCCAAGAATTGTCTTCCTGACCATAACCTCTCCACTTAACCAAATACTGGAGTTTCCGTCTAGAAAAACGAGAATTCAATATTTTCTCAACATCAAACTCCATATTGCCCTCAACCAGAACAGGGTCAGGAGGCAAAGCAGTAGGAACCACTGGCTCAACAAACCTCTTTAACAAGGACTTGTGGAACACGTTATGGATCTTAAATGTCCCTGGAAGAAGCAAACGAAAAGAAACAGGATTAAGAATCTCCATGATCTTATAAGGTCCAATGAACCTAGGCTTAAATTTAGGAGATGCCACTCTCATAGGAATATTTTTTGAGGACAACTAGACCAAGTCCCCCACTTTAAACCGAGGACCATCAGTCCTATGCCGGTTAGCAAACCGCTGGGCCCTCTCCTGAGAGAGGGACAACCTCTCCACTACCTGGTCCCAAATCTGTTGCATACGCTCCACAACAGAGTCAACACCTGGACAGGCATAAGCCTCCGTCTGTCCTGAAGAAAATTGAGGGTGAAACCCAGAATTACAGAAAAATGGAGACATCAAAGTGGCAGAGCTAGCCCTATTATTAAGAGCAAACTCAGCCAAAGGCAAAAAAGAGACACAGTCATCCTGATTAGCAGACACAAAGCATCTTAGATAAGTCTCCAATGTTTGGTTTGTTCTCTCAGTTTGACCATTGGTCTGAGGATGAAACGCCGAGGAGAAAGACAACTGAACACCAAGCTTAGAACAAAAGGTCCTCCAAAATCTGGAAACAAACTGGACTCCTCTGTCAGACACAATGTTCTCAGGAATGCCGTGTAAACGAACCACGTGCTGAAGGAACAAAGGCACCAATTCAGAGGAGGAAGGCAACTTAGGTAATGGCACAAGATGTATCATCTTGGAAAACCTATCACAAATCACCCAGATGACGGTCATTCTCTGAGAAACAGGGAGGTCGGAAATGAAATCCATAGAGATATGGGTCCATGGTCTCTTGGGCACAGGCAATGGCATCAACAAACCCCTAGAGCGAGAGCAAGGCTTGGAGCGAGAGCAAGTCCTGCAGGACTGCACAAATTCCCTGACATCACGAGACAAGGTAGGCCACCAAAAGGACCGACTAACCAAGTCTCTGGTACCAAAAATTCCGGGATGACCGGCCAACGCGGAACAATGAATCTCAGACATCACACTCTTTTTCCACTGGTCCGGGACAAACAATTTCCCAACAGGGCAGCGCTCGGGCCTATCCTCCTGACACCCCTCCAGAGCCAGTCTCAAATTGGGCGAGATGGCGGAAAGAACTACACCTTCTTGCAAAATAACAGAAGGATCAGATACCTCAGGAGAGTCCGCAAGGAAACTCCTCGAGAGGGCATCCGCCTTAACATTCATAGTGCCAGGAAGAAAGGAAACCACAAAATCCTGAATTCCCCAGTCCAAGATGAATATGACATGGAGTGCACTGATGCACAGCCACTGCTATATTATTCTGCTGGAACATTCACCCAGAGCACTGCATTTCCCTCGCAGTCTACTGAGCCAGATTCTGACCCTGATGAAACTCAGGTGCCCCTTCCCGCATACTCTAACACCTTACACGGTGACACAGAGGAAGATGCAGATGAAATTGAAGAGGAGGTGATGGATGACCCAGTTGTTGACCCGGATTGGCATCCATTGGGGGAAGAGGGTGCCGCTGGCAATAGCCCAGAAGAGGAGGAGGATCCGCAGCAGGCATCGACATCGCAGCTGCGGTTATCTGGCAGCCCCGTAGCAGTCCAAAAACGTGTTAAAGAAACAAAAATAGTTGCAGGACAGCTTGGCCAGACGATCAAATTAGCACAGCGTGCAAGCCCTGAAAATTTATCCCATAGTAGGAAGAGTGCAGTGTGGCATATTTTTGACCAAAATCCTATTGATGAGGCAAAGGTTATCTGTAAGAAGTGTGGAAGGACCTTTAGCCGAGGGAAAAATGTCAGAAATTTGAATACCAGTTGCATGCTTAGACATTTAAACACCATGCACTTACAAGCGTGGACGGACTACAAAACCTCAGGTAGCACATGTGCACCTGCTCCGACTGAAGGTAGCCAGCAACGCTACATCGCTTCCCCCACTGTAAGCCCACCAGTTAGCCCACCACCAGCAAGAAATGTTGAGGTGTCGACGCAAGGCCAAAGCAGTCAGGGAATCACCATGTTTTTCCAACGAAAGACTGAATCTAGGCCATCACCACCATCATCACCATCACCAACCCCCTCTCAGTTCGCCATGTCCACCGCTAGTTCCCCCATATGTAGCTCTCAAGTCCAGCTCACCCTAGCAGACACTCAAAGTAGGACAAGAAAGTACTCATTCTCTCATCTGCGTACACTGGCTTTGAACGCCTACATTGCCAAACTGATCTCATTAGAGATGATGCCCTTCCGTTTAGTTGAAAGCGCAGCGTTCCGAGAGCTCTTGGCCTACGCTGTCCCACGCTATGACCTACCCAGTCGGCACTTCTTTTCTAGAAAAGCCATCCCTGCCCTCCACCTGCATGTGAAAGACCGCAATGTCCATGCACTTAAACAATCAGTGAGTGGAAAGGTGCACCTCACAACAGATGCATGAGCCAGTAGGCATGGCCAGGGCCATTACGTGTCCATCACTGCGCACTGGGTTAATGTGGTGGATGCAGGGTCCACAGGGGACAGCGGCGGTGGACAGTGCTGTCTAGCCCACGGTATAGGCAACAGTTGGCTGTAGGCATTCAACCCTCCTCCTCCATCCAGAAGCGAAAGCTCGTCGACAGAGCGCAGTCACACGAGCACTCCATCCTCAGCTGCCAGTGTTGCACACGAGGTGTCCCACTATCGAACAGCTAGTGGTAAGCGTCAGCAGGCTGCTTTAAAGATGATGTCTTTGGGCGACAACAGACACACCGCGGAGGTACTGGCCGACTACTTGCAGCAAGAAACTGAGTCATGGCTGGGCAGTCTACATCTTACGCCAGGCAAGGTAGTCAGTGATAACGGCCGTAATTTTGTGGCGGCCATAGCCCTGGCAAAACTCAGACACATACCTTGCCTGGCTCACACCTTGAACCCGGTGGTGCAGTGCTTCATGAATAATTATCCAGAGTTACCAGCCCTGCTCCATAACGTGCGAAGACTGTGCTCGCACATCCGTCGCTCGCCCTAGACTCCAGTCGTATGCAGAGGCTGCAGCGATCGCTCCACCTCCCCAAGCACCACCTAATCATAGACATTGCAACAAGGTGGAACTCCACCATGCACATGGTTGAGAGGCTGTGCGAACAGAGGCAGGCTGTAATGCATTTATGGGAGGATACACGGGCAGGCAGTTTGAGGGCAGACATGGAGTTGTCGGGTGTGCAGTGGTCAAAGCTGAAAGACCTCTGTAAAGTCCTTCAGTGTTTGAGGAATGCACACGGCTGCTAAGCGCAGACGACGCCATCAAAAGCATGAGCATCCAACTTATGCGTCTGCTCATGCAAACTTTGACGCACATTAAGGATCAGGCGTCTGCAGCGGAGGAGGAAGAGGAGGAGGAGGAGAGAAGCTTTGATGACAGTCAACCATTGTCTGCTCAGGGAACTCTCCTGGACAAGGTGGAGGAAGAAGAGGAAGAGGAGGAGGATGAGGGGATGATTATTTTGGGGAGGAGGATGCTTCTCAGGGGGCAAGAAAAAATGTTGGCTTGCCAAGGTCAGGTACAGGGTTTGTGCGTGACTGGAGGGATGTGGATTTGGCAGAAAGTGCTCCTCCACCCACCACTGGAAGTTCATCATTGACACCTGGAACATTGGCCCACATGTGTGATTATGTCTTGTGGATCCTAAAAAGGGACCCCTGCATTGCCAAAATTATGAAGGATGACGACTACTGGTTGGCCAGCATCCTCGATCCACGCTATAAAGGCAAATTACAGAACATCATGCCACAGGAGAACCTAGAGCTAAAATTGGCGAACAAACAAGCAACTTTGGTAAACCGTTTGTTAGAGGCATTCCCAGCACACAGCAGTGGTGCAGGTTCTACCACAAGCCGTACTGGGCAACATGGAAGAGGTGTTCGTGGTGCACACAGCCGAAGTGGCGTTGGAGACAGGGGATTCATGACCATGTTGTAAACTGATTTCTCGAGTACCTCTCACACGACTGGTAATACTGAATCGATTGCAACAGACAGGAGACAGCAGTTGTCAACTATGGTTCAAAATTACCTCTCCTCCCCTATCGATGTTCTCCCTCACAGGTCATTCCCTTTTGACTACTGGGCGTGTAAACTGGACAGCTGGCCTGAATTGGCACAATATGCCTTACAGGAGCTCGCTTGCCCTGCTGGTAGTGTACTATCAGAAAGAGTCTTCAGTGCTGCTGGATCAATCCTGACAGTAAGAAGGACACGGCTGTCGACCCAAAATGTTGGTGATCTCACCTTCATTAAAATGAACCATGCCTGGGTTTCCAAGGATTTTGTACCACCTTCCCCTGATGACACATAGGTTGCCAGCAAAATGGCTCGCTTTGTCCTCCTCTTCCTCTGACTTCTCCAATTCCTCCATTTGCAGCTGCTGAACGTCCAGCCTACACCTCAACATATGCCAGTTTTTCCACCTCCCTAACTGGGCTGTACCCCCCCAGGGCCGGCGTGAGCATCTGGTGCACCCGGGCAAGTGCCGGTGCCTTGAGCAGGTGGGGGGGCCCACTCACCGTCAGAGACTTCGGCGTACTATGAGGGGCCATGTGCCAGTCCCGGCGCCCATGAGTGGGCCCCCCCTGCTTGCTCAGGTCCCAGCACTTGCAATACTTACCTCTCCCTGCTCCACCGCTGTGACGTCTTGCGCATTTTCTGACAGTGACATTCAGGTCACAGAGCGTGATGACGTCACATCTGTGTGCCCTCTGCCTGAACAGTCACAGTGCAGAGAGCTGGAAGATGGCAACGCTGAGGAGTTCAGAGTAGAGCAGTGACCAGCGAGGAGAGGTATTTCATTTTTTTAATGTTTAGAGCAATATATGGGGAGCATTATACACTGAAGAATTATATATGGGGCCCATCATACACTTGAGCATCATATATAGGGCCCATTATAAACTGGAACATTATATATGGGGCCCATCATACACTGGAGCATTATAAATGGGGCCCATCATACACTGGAGCAACATATACGGGGCCCATTATACACTGGAGCATCATATGGTGCCCATTATATATGGAGCATTATATAAGCCCATCATACACTGAAGCATCATCAATGGGGCCCATCATATACTGGAGCATCATATGGGGCCCATTATATATGGAGCATTATATAGGTCCATCATACACTGGAGCATCATCCATGTGGCCCATCATATACTGGAGCATCATATGGGGCCCATTATATATGGAGCATTATATAGGCCCATCATACACTGGAGCATCATCTATGGGGCCCATCATATACTGGAGCATCATATGGGGCCATTATATATGGAGCATTAGATAGGCCCATCATACACTGGAGCATCATCCATGGGGCCCATCATATACTGGAGCTTCATATGGGGCCATTATATATGGAGCATTATATAGGTCCATCATACACAGGAGCATCATAAATGGGGCCCATTAGACACTGGACCATCATATGGGGCTCATTATGTATACATCATTATATAGGCCCATCATACACTGGAGCATCATCCATGGGGCCCATCATACACTGGAGCATTATAAATGGGGCCCATCATACACTGGAGCATCATATACGGGGCACATTATATATGGAGCATTATATAGGCCCATCATACACTGGAGCATCATCCATGGGCCCATCATACACTGGCGCATTATATATGGGGCCCATCATACACTGGAGCATCATATAGGGGGCCCATTATACACTGGAGCATCATATGGAGCCCATTATATATGGAGCATTATATAGGCCCATCATTACCTGGAGCATCATCTATGGGCCCATCATATACTGGAGCATCATATGGGGCACATTATATATGGAGCATTATATAGGCCCATCATACACTGGAGCATCATCCATGGGCCCATCATACACTGGCGCATTATATATGGGGCCCATCATACACTGGAGCATCATATGGGGCTCATTATTTATGGAGCATTATTTAGGCAAATCATACACAGGAGCATCATCCATGGGGCCCATCATACACTGGAGCATTATAAATGGGGGCCCATCATACACTAGAGCAACATATACAGGGCCCATTATACACTGGAGCATCATATGGGGCCCATTATATATGGAGCATTATATAGGCCCATCATTACCTGGAGCATCATCCATGGGGCCCATCATATACTGGAGCATCATATGGGGCACATTATATATGGAGCATTATATAGGCCCATCATACACTGGAGCATCATCCATGGGCCCATCATACACTGGCGCATTATATATGGGGCCCATCATACACTGGAGGATCATATACGGGGCCCATTATACACTGGAGCATCATATGGGGCTCATTGTTTATGGAGCATTATTTAGGCAAATCATACACAGGAGCATCATCCATGGGGCCCATCATACACTGGAGCATTATAAATGGGGGCCCATCATACACTGGAGCAACATATACAGGGCCCATTATACACTGGAGCATCATATATGGGGCCCATCATACACTGGAGCATCATATACGGGGCCCATTATACACTGGAGCATCATATGGAGCCCATTATATATGGAGCATTATATAGGCCCATCATTACCTGGAGCATCATCTATGGGGCCCATCATATACTGGAGCATCATATGGGGCACATTATATATGGAGCATTATATAGGCCCATCATACACTGGAGCATCATCCATGGGCCCATCATACACTGGCGCATTATATATGGGGCCCATCATACACTGGAGCATCATATGGGGCTCATTATTTATGGAGCATTATTTAGGCAAATCATACACAGGAGCATCATCCATGGGGCCCATCATACACTGGAGCATTATAAATGGGGGCCCATCATACACTGGAGCAACATATACAGGGCCCATTATACACTGGAGCATCATATGGGGCCCATTATATATGGAGCATTATATAGGCCCATCATTACCTGGAGCATCATCCATGGGGCCCATCATATACTGGAGCATCATATGGGGCACATTATATATGGAGCATTATATAGGCCCATCATACACTGGAGCATCATCCATGGGCCCATCATACACTGGCGCATTATATATGGGGCCCATCATACACTGGAGGATCATATACGGGGCCCATTATACACTGGAGCATCATATGGGGCTCATTGTTTATGGAGCATTATTTAGGCAAATCATACACAGGAGCATCATCCATGGGGCCCATCATACACTGGAGCAACATATACAGGGCCCATTATACACTGGAGCATCATATGGGGCCCATTATATATGGAGCATTATATAGGCCCATCATTACCTGGAGCATCATCCATGGGGCCCATCATATACTGGAGCATCATATGGGGCACATTATATATGGAGCATTATATAGGCCCATCATACACTGGAGCATCATCCATGGGGCCCATCATATACTGGAGCATTAAAAATGGGCCCATCATACACTGGAGCATCATAAACGGGGCCCATTAGACACTGGACCATCATATGGGGCTCATTATATATGGAGCATTATATAGGCCCATCATACACTGAGCATCATCCATGGGGCTCATCATATACTGGAGCATCATATGGGGCCCATTATATATGGAGCATTATATAGGCCCATCATACACAGGAGCATCATCCATGGGGCCCATCATACACTGGAGCATTATAAAGTGGGCCCATCATACACTGGAGCATCATATATGGGGCCCATTATA
>JARQOD010000003.1:560772883-560810585 GCA_033576555.1 Oophaga sylvatica
CTCATTTCTGGGATTCATTTTGTCCCCATCTGTTATTGAAATGGACCGGTCAAGGTTCAGGCCATCTGTGATTGGGGCACCTACTTCATTAAAGGCTCTTCAGAGATTCTTGGGTTTTGCCAATTTTTTATCGTTAAATTTATTGGTAATTTCTCTGTTATTGTTAAACCATTGACTGATTTGACCAAGAAGGGTTCTGATGTGGTGAATTGGCCTCCTGAGGCAGTCTCTGCGTTTCAGGAACTTAAGCAGAGATTCACTTCTGCTCCTGTTCTTCGCAGCCTGATGTTTCTCTGCCATTTCAGGTGGGGTTGATGCCTCTGAAATTGGGGTAGGTGCCGTTTTGTCCCAAAGAGATCCAGAGGACCTCTAAAAGTAACCATTGTGCCTTTTTCTCTCGAACATTTTCTCCAAACTGAACGTAATTTATGACGTGGGTAATCGGGAGTTATTGGCCATGAAGTGGGCTTTTGAAGAGTGGAGACATTGGCTGGAGGGAGCCAAACATCAGGTGGTGGTCCTCACGGACCATAAGAATCTGGTTTATCTGGAATCAGCCAAGCGACTTAATCCTAGACAGGCCAGGTGGGCCTTGTTTTTCACACATTTTAATTTTGTGGTTTCCTTTCTTCCTGGCACTAAGAATGTTAAAGCGGATGCCCTCTCGAGGAGTTTCCTTGCGGACTCTCCTGAGTTATCTGATCTGCTGTTATTTTGAAAGGAGTGTAGTTCTTTCCGCCATCTCGCCCAATTTGAGACTGCTCTGGAAGGGTGTCAGGAGGATAAACCCGAGCGCTGCCCTATTGGGAAATTGTTTGTCCCAGACCGGTGGAAAAAGAGTGTGATGTCTGAGATTCATTGTTCCGCGTTGGCTGGTCATCCCGGAATTTTTGGTACCAGGGACTTGGTTAGTCGGTCCTTTTGGTGGCCTACTTTGTCTCGTGACGTCAGGAATTTTTTGCAGTCCTGCGGGACTTGCTCTCGCTCCAAGCCTTGCTCTCGCTCTAGTGGTTTGTTGATGCATTGCCTGTGCCCAAGAGACCATGGACCCATATCGCTATGGATTTCATTTCTGACCTCCTGTTTCTCAGAGAATGACCGTTATCTGGGTGATTTGTGATAGGTTTTCCAAAATGATACATCTTGTGCCATTACCTAAGTTGCCTTCCTCCTCCGAATTGGTGCCTATGTTCCTTCAGCACGTGGTTCGGTTACACGGCATTCCTGAGAACATTGTGTCTGACAGAGGAGTCCAGTTTGTTTCCAGATTTTGAAGGACTTTTTGTTCTAAACTTGGTGTTCAATTGTCTTTCTCCTCGGCTTTTCATCCTCAGACCAATGGACAAACTGAGAGAACAAACCAGACATTGGAGACTTATCTGAGATGCTTTGTGTCTGCTGATCAGGATGACTGGGTCTCTTTTTTGCCTCTGGCTGAGTTTGCTCTTAATAATAGGGCTAGCTCTGCCACTTTGATGTCTCCATTTTTCTGCAATTTTGGGTTTCACCCTCGATTTTCTTGGGACAGACGGAGGCTTCTGTCTGTCCAGGTGTTGACTCTGTTGTGGAGCGTATGCAGCAGATTTGGGACCAGGTAGTGGAGAGGTTGTCCCTCTCTCAGGAGAGGGCCCAGCGGTTTGCCAACCGGCATAGGACTGATGGTCCTCGGTTTGAAGTGGGGGACTTGGTCTGGTTGTCCTCAAGAAATATCCCTATGAGAGTTGCATCTCCTAAGTTTAAGCCTAGGTTCATTGGACCTTATGAGATCATGGAGATTCTTAATCCTGTTTCCTTTCGTTTACTTCTTCCAGGACATTTAAGATCCATAACGTGTTCCACAAGTCCTTATTGAAGGGTTTGTCGAGCCAGTGGTTCCTATGGCTGCGCCTCCAGACCCTGTTTTGGTTGAGGGCAATCTGGAGTATGTGGTTGAGAAAATATTGGATTCTCGTTTTTCTAGACGGAAACTCCAGTATTTGGTTAAGTGGAGAGGTTATTGTCAGGAGGACAATTCTTGGGTGTTTGCTTCGGACATCCATGCTAGGAGACTGATCCGTGCGTATCACAGAGCTCATCCTGACCGACTGGTTGCCCAAATGAGGGTTCGGTGAACCCTCCTCAAGGGGGGGGGTACTGTTGTGAATGTGTTAGAAATGAATTCTGAGCAGAAGCTCCCTCTGGTGGTTACTAACAGTACTGAACTATTTAATGAAGATTGTGAAGATTGGCAATCAGGTGTTACAGACTGGTCTTATTAAGGGAGGTTCCCTCCCATCAGGGTTGCCGGTGATCTATTGTTCTTGTCTCAACTTTGGTTCCTGGTTCACTTGGAAGCTTGCTGTGTCTTGCCTGCATCTTCTGCTAACAGATAAGATATTTTCTGCTTTTATTTTTGTGCTTGCTTTTTGAATTTTGTCCTGCACTTCTGTGTAGGTCAACCAGGTCCCCTCCGGGGGCTTGTGCTCCTCTCAGTTCATCTGTTATTTGTTCATTTGCCTTTTCCAGTTTTTTCAGTGGCTACTGCTTAGTTTTGTTACACCAGAGAACTAATTTAGGTGGTAGAGGTCGTGTGATCTCAGGTGTTTTTGCAATTAGTGTGTTGGTATTTTTTAGGGTTTTTTGGATTGCAGTAAGTGTCCTTCCTATCCTTTTCTTTCTAGGAAGATTGGGCCCCAACGTTTGCTCATACTATTTTCTGTCTGTGTCTGTATTTCCTCTTGTCTAATCCCCATTACATGTTTGGGGGCTTCCTATGTTCTTTGGGGATCTGCTCCGGGGCAGATAGTTTTCCTCTTTCTATCTTTAGGTGTAGTTAGCTTCTCAGGCTGTGACGAGGCGTCTAGGACCAACGTAGGTACGCTCCACGGCTGCATTTAGTTGTGGGTGGTTAGTCAGGGTACTGCAATCCAATAGATTCCAACCTCTCTGGTGTATTGCCTTTTTTTTGCCTGCTCTCCTCAGCTACCAATCATAACAGATTAACCTGGCTCCGCCACCACTCTCCCCATATTGAGTGGTCTTCAGGGAGAATTCTGGGTTGGGGTAATTTATGTAAAGGCAGATGCATTAGGGACAGCGTGCAGGTCAACACCACTGAGATACCCATAGACCTCTCTCCTCTTCCAAGGTCTATTGGTCTTATGCCGACGTTTTCTCAAAGAAGGCTGCGGAGACTCTTCCGCCTCATCGCCCTATGACTGTCCTATCGACCTCTTGCCTGGAGCTGGGGCCTCCTAGAGGAAGAGTTTATCCCCTCTCTCTTCCTGAGACAGAGGCCATGTCCCAATATATTCAGGAGAACTTGGCAAGGGGATTCATTAGGAAGTCAGTGTCACCAGCGGGAGCAGGATTCTTCTTTGTGCAGAAGAAGAACGGAGAATTACGTCCGTGCATTGATTATAGGGGTCTCAACGCTATCACCGTGAAAAATAAGTATCCTTTGCCGCTAATCTCTGAGCTCTTTGACAGGCTTCGGGGAGCAAGGGTATTTACTAAGCTAGACCTGCGGGGTGCGTATAACCTGATTTGCATCTGTGAGGGGGACGAATGGAAGACGGCATTTAACACCAGGGATAGGCATTATGAATATCTGGTAATGCCCTTTGGGCTCTGTAATGCCCCAGCTGTCTTCCAAGACTTTGTGAACGACATCTTCTGGGATATGTTGACCACCTCGGTGGTAGTCTATCTGGATGACATTCTCATCTTTTCTCCAGATATGGCCTCCCACCGGAGAGATGTCTGCAAGGTCTTCAACCTCTTGAGAGCAAATTCCCTGTATGCGAACTTGGAGAAGTGCATGTTTGAGCAGGAGTCTCTACCTTTCCTGGGCTATATCATCTCCACCCAAGGATTGGCTATGGATCCTACCAAACTACAGGCTGTGATGGATTGGCAAGAACACCACTCCCTTAAGGCAGTGCAGCGCTTTATGGAGTTCATTAACTACTATCGCCAATTCATTCCCCACTTCTCTACTTTGGTAGCTCCCTTGGTAGCCCTCACCAAGAAGGAAGCTAATCCCAAGTTGTGGTCAGAGGAGGTCACCAAGGCGTTCTCCTCCATCAAGACGCATTTCGCCAGTGCTCCCATCTTACATCGCCCCGATGTCGATAAACCGTTTATCTTAGAGGTGGATGCCTCTTCTGTTGGTGCTGGAGCAGTCCTTTTTCAAAAGGATGCCCAGGGTCGGAAGCATCCTTGCTTCTTCTTTTCCAAGACCTTTACACCAGCAGAGAGGAATTATTCCATCGGGGACAGGGAGTTACTGGCTATGAAGTTGGCCTTCTCCGAGTGGAGACATCTTCTGGAGGGGGCTCGCTTCCCCTTCCAAGTATTCACGGACCACAAGAACTTGGTGTATTTGCAGACAGCCCAGTGGCTAAATTCCCGTCAGGCCAGATGGTCCTTGTTTTTCTCCCGGTTCCATTTCACCCTCCATTTCCTCTCCGGTGAGAAGAACATTCGCGCAGACGCTCTATCCCGCTCCGTGGTGTCCTCTGAGGAGGTGGAGGAGGAGCCTCGGCTAATTGTCCCCACAGAAAGCCTAAGAACGGTGGCTCCGGTTTCGCTTGAGTCTGTGCCTCCGGGCAAGACTTTTGTGCCCACCAATTTGCGACCGGAAGTACTCTCTTGGGCACATTCGTCCAGGGTGGGTGGACATTTTGGGACAAAAAGGACATCTGAGTTGCTGGTTAGGGCATACTGGTGGCCGCAGATGGCCCGTGACGTCAGGGAATACGTTTAGGCGTGCGTCTCCTGCGCCAAGAATAAGTCCCCTCGACAACGGCCAGCTGGGTTACTTTTCCCTTTACCGGTGGCAGACAGGCCTTGGGAGATGGTCGGGATGGATTTTGTGGTGGGCTTACCCAAGTCTCGGGGCTGCACCATCATCTGGGTGATAACCGACCACTTCTCCAAAATGGTGCACTTAGTGCCGTTACCACGGTTACCGTTTGCACGGGCCTTGGCAGCATTATTCATTAGGCATATTTTCCGCCTACATGGTATGTGAGACAAAATTGTCAGTGATTGAGGTCCCCAGTTTGCGTCTCGGTTCTGGAGAGAGCTGTGTCGCTTACTCAGCATTAAGTTGAATCTCTCCTCTGCATACCATCCCGAGACGAATGGGTTGGTAGAGAGGGCCAACCAGACCTTGGTCACATACTTGCGACATTTTGTCTCTGCCAGGCAGGATGACTGGGCATCCTTGCTACCGTGGGCTGAGTTCGCTCTAAATAATGCTGTGGCTGACTCCACCGGACAGACCCCATTCCTCCTGAACTACTGTCAGCATCCGTGGGTACCAGTGCCCATGCCCGTGTCTTCCGCCGATTCCAGGGTGGCAGACTGGGCTGTGGAGGCACGGGACATTTGGGACCGCACCCAGGATGCCATTCATGCCTCCAAAGAGAGGATGAGGTCTTCGGCCGATGTCAATCGGCGCCCCGCTCCTACATTTGCTCCGGGTGACCTAGTGTGGCTTTCTGCCCGAAACATCAGGCTACGTGTAGAGTCCACCAAGTTGGCACCTCGCTTTTTGGGCCCCTTTAAAGTTCTTGAGCAGGTGAACCCGGTGGTTTACCGCCTAGCCCTTCCGCCCCGCCTTGGTATCACTGACACCTTTCACGTGTCCCTCCTGAAACCCGTGGCCGTTTCCCAGTTTTCCGAGTCATCTGCCGGGACGTCGGGTTCATCTACCGACGAACATGAGGTGAACGCCATTGTTGGGTGCAAAGTGGTACGAGGCAAAAAAATTTATTTGGTGGATTGGAGGGGTTATGGGCCTGAGGATAGGTCCTGGGAGCCTGCCGAGCATGTTCACGCTCCGCAGCTCATCGCTGCCTTTGAGCACAGCGAGGCCCAAAGAAGGGGGGTAATGTTAGGGTTCGAGTTCCCGCTGCTGCACAAGGGGAGTCTCGAACCAGTCCTGCTGCGGTCCCCCATTCATCTCCGGCCGCAGTGGAGCCTGCTCAGCTGAGACGTTGGTCCCAGCGTCTTGCCCATTCCAGTACTGTGCAGAGACTTGCTGCTGCCTCTCCTGGATCTGCTATTATAGCCAGTACTGGAGCAGACGTCTTTAGGACAAAGTCCTGCGTTTCCCTTCTGAGCATGCCCAGGGTAAGATCTCTCATTGGAGATCAAGGGTCACATGTTCAGGTACTGCAGCAGCTCCTATTGGTCCGCCAGGAAGGTCATGAAACTACATGTGTTTGGAACAGTTTTCTCATTGGTCCTTGTTTCTGGCAGGTCCTGTAGCTGTTGCTATAAAAGGGTGGCATGGCTGGGCCGCCATGCGCTAATATCAATCATTATATGCTTAGCGCCAGTGTGGTCATGTGTGTGTGTGGTTAGGGCCCGGCTGAAATAAGCCCCTAGAATACCGACTTAATCGGTGAGGAGTTTGGTATGCTAGCTGGTCAGGGTCGGTGTCCTAGATGCCCTAGATTGCCGGCATAACCGATAAGGAGTTTGATTGCCGTATTCAGGGTCTGGCGTTCAGACGCCATAGATTGCGGGTGACTCCCGCGAGGACATTAGCGCATGATCACGTTCTATGTTCGCTTAGCTGTTCACTGTATACCTGGGTGCCTGACAGGACACAGAAGTTTGTCTCAGCGGCTCTGTGACATAACAGGATTTCGCTTTCAACGCTAGACAGCGCCCTAGCGTGTTTATTTTGCGACTCAGTTGTGTTAAGTGAGTTCGCACACATCGCCATATAGCGCTGCGGCACTCCTTCTAGCGGCTCTGTGGATTAACAGAGTTCGCACATATTGCCACAGCGCGTTACGGCGTTTATTTTGGCGACTCTGCGGGATAACAGAGTTCGCTTCTTGCGCCATTTTACTAGCAGCAGGCTCCGCCTGCACGGTGGACCCCGGGCTGCGAATGCACCTCTCCACATCTTATATTTGTTGCGTTCCGCCGACCCTAACATAGATTATGCCCCATATGCTCCACAGATTATGCCCCATATGCTCCACAGAGTATGCCCCATATGCTCCACAGTTTGTGCCCCATATGCTCCACAGATTATGCCCCATATGTTCCACAGATTATGCCCCATATGTTCCACAGATTATGCCCCATATGCTCCACAGATTATGCCCCATAGGTTCCACAGATTATGCCCCATATGCTCCAGAGATTATGCCCCATAGGTTCCACAGATTATGACCCATATGCTCCACAGATTATGCCCCACATGCTCCACAGATTATGCCCCATATGCTCCACAGATTATGCCCCATATGTTCTACAGATTATGCCTCATATGCTCCACAGATTATGCCCCATATATTCCACAGATTATGCCCCATATGCTCCACAGATTATACCCCATATGCTCCATAGATTATGCCCTATAGTATAGGTCCCTTATGCTGCTGCTGCCGCTGCAACTAAAAAAAAAACAATTACATACTCACCTCTCGTCGCTGGGGGCCAGGTGCCGATGTCCTGAGCAGGCGGGGACACCGGCGCGCTATGGGGACAGGTGCTGGTGTCACTGCTCGTTTAGGGCCCTGGCACCTGAGATATTTACCTGTACCCGGTCCACCGCTGCACGCCGCTGTCTTCCGGGTCCTGTTGTCAGTGTGCGCTCAGGCAGAGGGCGCGGCGCGTACTAACTACATCATCGCACCCTCTGCCTGAACATTCACAGCTAGAGGACGCGAGGACACAGCAGCGAGCAGCAGTGGAACGGGGACAGGTGAATATCTCCTATACTCACCCCCACGCCGGTGAGTCTCTGCAGCCCCTGCTCTTCTCCCGCAGCTTTTCCTTCCTACAGCGGTCACATGGTACCGCTCATTAAGGTCATGAATATGTGCATATTCATGACTTTAATGAGCGGTACCATGTGACCTCTGCAGGAAGGAGCCTGAGATCGTGGGAGAAGAAGGAGACTGCAGAGACGCGCCGGTGAAGGGGAAGTATGATCTGACACCATCACCGACCTCCCGGTATATGACTCGCGTATAAGCCGAGATGGGGACTTTCAGCCTTAAAAAATGAGCTGAAAATCTCAGCTTATACGCAAGTATATACGGTATGTGTATTTTTATTGTTTTTTTTCATAAAAATATTTATTCAAGGATACAATATTTTTTAATTTTTTTATTATTATTTTATATATTTTTACAATTCCTCTAAACTTTTTTTTAAACTTTTGTTTAACTTTTTTACTTTGTCCCACTATGGAACTTTCATTTTTGCAGTGTGATCGCTTGTAAAGCATAGAGATGGAACAGCATCCCTATGCTATGCAAGCTGTCAGTGCTACACTGACAGACAAAGTTGCTGATCATGCTCTGAACATGATAAAGCAACTTTGCTAGCTCTGGTGGCCCGGACGTTGTCATGACAACATCGAGTCACCATGGCAACTATCGGGACTCCATGACGGGGGTCTCCGATCTAAGGTCAAAGGGGCTTTTTTCCTCGAACTGCTCCTGAAATACTGTGATCAACTTCGATCTCAGCATTTAGGGGGTTGAAATGCCGGGAGCGCCTGGCACACTGAGTGCCGGGTGTCAGCTGTTAAAAATCACACAAAATCGAGACTTGGGTAAGCCCACCACAGAATCCATCCCGACCATCTCCCAGAGCCTGTCTGCCACCGGCAAAGGGAAAAGTAGCAAAGCCGGCAGTTGTCAAGGGGATTTATTCTTGGTGCAGGAGACGCATGCCTGAACATACTCCCTGACGTCACGGGCCATCTGCGGCCACCAGTATGTCCTCGCCAGCAACTCAGAAGTCCTTTTTGTCCCAAAATGTCCACCCACCCTGGATGAATGTGAATGTGCCCAAGAGATTACTTCCGGTCGCAAATTGGTGGGCACAAAAGTCTTGCCCGGAGGCACAGACTCAAGCGAAACCGGAGCCACCGTTCTTAGGCTCTCTGTGGGGACAATAAGCCGAGGCTCCTCCTCCACCTCCTCAGAGGACACCACGGAGCGAGATAGAGCGCCGGCGTGAATGTTCTTCTCACCGGAGAGGAAATGGAGGGTGAAATGGAACCGGGAGAAGAGCAAGGACCATCTGGCCTGACGGGAATTTAGCCGCTGGGCTGTCTGCAAATACACCAAGTTCTTGTGGTCCGTGAATACTTGGAAGGGGAAGCGAGCCCCTCCAGAAGATGTCTACACTTGGAGAAGGCCAACTTCATAGCCAGTAACTCCCTGTCCCCGATGGAATAATTCCTCTCTGCTGGTGTAAAGGTCTTGGAAAAGAAGAAGCAAGGATGCTTCCGACCCTGGGCATCCTTTTGAAAAAGGACTGCTCCAGCACCAACAGAAGAGGCATCCACCTCTAAAATAAATGGTTTATCGACATCGGGGCGATGTAAGATGGGAGCACTGGCAAAATGCGACTTGATGGAGGAGAACGCCTTGGTGACCTCCTCTGACCACAACTTGGGATTGGCTCCCTTCTTGGTGAGGGCTACTAAGGGAGCTACCAAAGTAGAGAAGTGGGGAATGAATTGGCGATAGTAGTTAATGAACCCCATAAAGCGCTGCACTGGAGTGTGGTTCTTGCCAATCCATTACAGCCTGTAGTTTGGCAAGATCCATAGGCAATCCCTGGGCGGAGATGATATAGCCCAGGAAAGGTTGAGACTCCTGCTCAAACATGCACTTCTCCAACTTCGCATATAGGGAATTTGCTCTCAAGAGGTCGAAGTTCTTGCAGACATCTCTCCGGTGGGAGGCCATATCTGGAGAAAAGATGAGAATGTCATCCAGATAGACTACCACCGAGGTGGTCAACATATCCCGGAAGATGTCGTTCACAAAGTCTTGGAAGACAGCTGGGCATTACCAAATATTCGTAATGTCCATCCTACACTCTGCTGCATGACTAATCCACCTGTCTCCCCGCTATTCCCCAGCCTCCCCCCTATGCCAGGCCCTTCACTGGCTCCCTATTGTCCAGAGGCTCCAGTTCAAAACCTTAACCATGACATACAAAGCCATCCACAACCTTTCTCCTCCATACATCTGTGACATGGTCTCCCGCTACCTACCTACACGCAACCTTCGATCCTCTCAAGATCTCCTTCTCGACTCCCCCCTCATCTCTTCTTCCCACAACCGCATACAAGACTTCTCCCGGGCTTCCCCCATACTCTGGAACTCCCTGCCGCAAAACATCAGACTTTCACCGACAACGGAGACCTTCAAGAAAAACCTGAAGACCCACCTGTTCCGACAAGCCTACAACCTGCAATGATCCTCAGTGTACTGAACCATCGTACGACCAGCTCTACCCTTTCCTAGTGTATTCTCACCCATCCCTGCAGACTGTGAGCCCTCGCGGGCAGGGTCCTCTCTCCTTCTGTACTTGTGTGTCCCTTGTCCAGCACATGTTTATTGTACCTGTCTATATTTTTCCCCTTTTCATATGTAAAGCGCCATGGAATAAATGGCGCTATATAAATGTATAATAATAATAATATAATAATAATAATGCCCATCCCTGGTGTTAAATGCCGTCTTCCATTCGTCCCCCTCACGGATGCGATTCAGGTTATACGCACCCCGCAGGTCTAGCTTAGTAAATACCCTTGCTCCCCTACAATGAGGTGGGAGAGATACAAAGTACAGGTGTGTATATACAATGGTGCATTTACAATGATGGTCCAGCCATCTTGAGGGAGTGAGGGATGGATAGAGATAGTGAATGGGCTACACACACACACACTTACACATAAAATGACTTTGATTAGTGAATGTGATAGGCCACTCTGAACAAATGTGTTTTGAGGGAGCGACTGAAACCATGCAAATTGTGGATAGTCCTAATTTCTTGGGAAGAGCATTCATAAAGATGGTACTGAAAGCCAAATCTGCTGATGGTCTGTCCAATTGGGGCCGTGTAGAGAGAGAAGAGAAGGGGGCCAAGTACTGAGCCCTGGGGTACACCGACAGTGAGAGGAAGAGGAGATGCCTTCAGCACAATCTCTCCCTAAGTGCAGCAAACAGCAGTATTACTATTTATTATAATTAGCCCTAAGAAGGGCTGTTGTTGTACGTAAAAGAAATGTAAATGTGGTTGAATCACTGGCTAATATGCAGCCACAATTCTTTCCCTCTTTCACCAGCATCTCAATGTCTTCTTCTTGTTTCCCGATTGCAGTGTGCAGAGCTTGATGTCATGGGTCATATATAGACCCGATTACACTATGCGACCAGCCAGTCACAGTAATACCACAACCAATATGACTAAAACACTACAGTGACTGGCAGGCAGTCCCCACGTTTATTGGCTGATTAAAAAGTGCCAAACAAGCGGGACAGGGACTGAAGATCCCGCTCAAGCATTCAAAAACTACTCGTATAGTAATGGGCATCTTGAGCAACAGTAATGAGGTGGGTGCGTGGTATCAAGATCTGGCGGCATTTAAAGGTACATGGTCCCCTTTTTTAGGCACTTTAGCACTAAGCGCTTTCAGGATGTATCCTAAATGGATTAAGTTGTTCTGACACTGGTGCACTTTAGTTCTTGCCCTCATTTGAGGCTTTTTGATCACTTAATTATATTATATCTACATATATTGATTGATTTTATTTTGGAGGTTTTTTTCTGTATATGCTATAGCTTGTCACTTGAGCACCTTAACCTTTGTCCTCATACGAGGTATATATTTTTTACTTTCTCTGTTTACTAGTGTTGAGCATTCCGATACTGCAAATATCGGGTATCGGCCGATATTAGCTGTATCGGAATTCCGATTCCGAGTTCCGATATTTTCGTCTTATCGGATACCGGAATCGGGATTGTCACTGTCACTGTCAGTGTCCGTCGGTCGGGTCTGTCAGGAGTCAGCGGCACTTACCTGGCAGAAGATCTCCGGCGGTCACGTCCTGCACTGCTTCATGGCCGCCATCTTCTTTCCCCGGCGGTCACATGCAGTTTCTCGCGATAACTGCAGTGACTGCTGGGTAATCGCGGCCGTAAAGCAGTCAGTCCGATGACGTCACCGCCGGGGAACCAGGTAATCAGCTGTGCTGCGTCGAGATGACAGGCTCTGCCTGTCATTGCGATGTAGCAGAGCTGGATCGTCGTGGGACTATCGTTATGGACTGCGTCGGACAGGTGGTATACTGTTGGTTTGTTTTTTTTCTTTTTTTACAGGAGATCGATGGCGTCGCAGGAATGAGTGTATAATAAAAGAAATGAAAACTGTGTTGTCTCTTTTATTTCATTAAAAGACTTTTTTCTTGCTGTGTCTTTTTTTTATACATTTAATAACTTTGGGATTAATAATGGATCGGTGTCTTATTGACGCCTCTCCATTATTAACCGGGCTTATTGTCACCGTGCAATCAACGGTGACAATAACCCCTTATTACCCCACTTGCCACCGCTACAGGGCAAGTGGGAAGAGCCGGGTAAAGTGCCACAATTGGCACATCTTTTGATGCGCCAAATGTGGGGCTGCTGTAGCCTGGTATTATCAGGCTGTTGAGGGCCAAAATCCATGGGCCTTGACAGTCTTTTAATACCAGGCCGCAGCAGTCTGCATTTTACTTGGCTGGTTAACAAAAATAGGGGGGATCCCCACGCCGTTTTTTTTTCGAGGGGATCCCCTATTTTTGTTAACCAGCCAAGCTAAGCAGACTGCTGTGGCCTGGTATTATCAGGCTTGCAAGGTCCATGGATATTGGATCCTTACCAGCCTGAAAAACCAGGCCTCAGCGGTCTGCTTCATCTGGCTGGTTAACAAAAATAGGGGGGACCCCACGCCAATTTTTTTCAAGGGGATCCCCTATTTTTGTTAATCAGCCAAGATATGCAGACTGCTGTGGCCTGGTATTATCAGGCTGGCAAGGTCCATGGATCTTGGCTCCTTAACAGCCTGAAAATCCAGGCCTCAGCGGTCTGCTTCATCTGGCTGGTTAACAAAAATAGGGGGACCCCACGCCAATTTTTTTCGAGGGGATCCCCTATTTTTGTTAATCAGCCAAGATATGCAGACTGCTGTGGCCTGGTATTATCAGGCTGGCAAGGTCCATGGATCTTGGCTCCTTAACAGCCTGAAAATCCAGGCCTCAGCGGTCTGCTTCATCTGGCTGGTTAACAAAAATAGGGGGACCCCACGCCATTTTTTTTTCGAAGGGAACCCCTATTTTTGTTAATCAGTTCCCTCTGACGTCACTGATTGTGTCCCTGGCTGACCTGAAGTGAAAGTGGAAAGCAATCAATTAAGCTTTCCACTTAAGGGCCCGTCTCACATAGCGATATCGCTACCGAGATCGCTGCTGAGTCACTAGTTTTGTGACGCAGCAGCAAGCTCACCAGCGATATCGCTGTGTGTGACATTCAGCGACGATCAGCCCCCCTGCCGGGTATCGCTGATCGTCGCTGAAATGTCAGGACCTTTGATCGCTGGTTTCCCGCTGACAGGCACACATCGCTGCGTGTGACAGGCGGGAGACCAGCGATCCGCTGGTAACCAAGGTACACAGCGGGTTTCCAGGCGCGGGGCTGTGCCTAGAAACCCGCTGTGTACCTTGGATACCAGCGCCCTGATGCAGGGAGCTGGTATCCAAGGTACACAGCGGGTTTCCAAGCGCTGCGCGGTGCCTGGAAACCCGCTGTGTACCTTGGTTACCAGCGGATCGCTGGTCTCCCGCCTGTCACACGCAGCGATGCGTGCCTGTCAGAGGGAAACCAGCGATCAACAAAAGGTCCTGACAGTTCTGCGACGATCAGCGATACCCGGCAGGGGGGCTGATCGTCGCTGAATGTCACACACAGCGATATCGCTGGTGAGCTCGCTGCTGCGTCACAAAACTAGTGACTCAGCAGCGATCTCGGTAGCGATATCGCTATGTGAGACGGGCCCTTAAGCGATGTTACCCGCAGTGTCGCTGTCCCAGATCGCTGCCTGTTTGGCAGCTCAGCAGCGATCATGTAGCGATACACCAGCGATCCTGACAAGTGCATATCGTTGTCGGGATCGCTGGTGTATCGTTATGTGACACCCAGCCTTTACTCTCCTGTCAGGCAGGAGAGGAACTCATTCATTTGGGGTTTACTGTGAGGCTGCAGCATTAGCTGCGGTCCCTGCAGTAAACATTAACCCTTTCTGAAGGATTACACCGTGGGACCTGACTGTGCATGGGATAGGTAAGAATAATTTTGCTTTTTTATTTTATTTTTATTACAGGAAATGGTTTTTGCAGTAAAATAAAAGATGGTCAAAAACATGTGTCTTTATTTCATTAAAATGATTTTTAATTAAAGTGTGTGTGTTTTATTTTTATTTCATGCAATAGGATTAATAATTGATAGTTGTCTAATTGACAGCTCTCAATTATTAACCTGGCTTAAGGTCACCTTTCAATAGCAAGGTGGCTTTAAACCCCATATTAACCCATTCGCCACCGCTACAGGGCAATGGGAATAGACGGGCAAAGTGCCAGAAAGGGCGAATCTAATTATAGATTTGTCTTTCCTGGGGTGTCTGGGGGCAGATGTTAGTAGCCGGGGGGGGGCAAAAATAATGGTCCCTCTCTGGGGTATTATTATCTGCCCCCACTCACTGGCTTTGTCTGTCTGGTTGCGAAAATAGGGCGGGAGCCCACGCATTTTTTTTCAGCAATTTTACACCTCATATATATATATACATGTCATTGAATTTGTGACACATATATATATATATTTATATTTGTAGTTCATACACTTCTACATAGTATAATAGCCGCTAATTCAATTGCCGGCTTTTGTGAAAATGCAGAACCCGACATGAAATGACACTTGGTGTACATAGGGTTAACCATGTCTTTTCATGTCGTTTGCTATCTGATTTGCACAAACAATTAAATCAGACTATGTGTGCAAAATTTCACACCTGTAGGGGTTAATTAAAGGTGTAAATTCGTTGTAAAAAAAACGGACTTTTTTTGCTACGAATTTACACCTTTAATTAACCCCTACAGGTGTGAAATTTTGCACACATAGTCTGATTTAATTGTTTGTGCAAATTAGGCTGGAGTCACACACAACCACAAAAAATCGGTCCGTTTTAGACGGTCGACAATCGGATCAAAATAAAAACATCACACATCCTTCTGGCATCCGATTTTCCTTCAAAGATGCGATTTAATCGCATGTGTGTGTACCTTGTAACATCCGATTTTCATCCGACTTGCGAGATTTTCTCGCAGGCTTGCAAAACTGACATATAATGGATCCAAAAGAATAGTATTTAAATGCCAAAAGAAAGAATAGATATATACACATATATATATATATATATATATATATATATATATATATATATATATATATATGTCATTGTGACATATATATATATACATATATTTATAGTTCTTACACTTCTACATACTGTTATAGCCGCTAATTCAATTGCCGGCTTCAGTGAAATCACAGAAGCCGACATGAAATGATACATTGTTTCCACACATTTAACCATGTAATTTCATGTATTTTTATATATGTTTGAAACATACAATTACATGAGTATATGTGTGCTAAATTTCAGACATGTAGGGGTTAATTAAAGGTGTAAATTCGTAGCAAAAAAGTCCGTTTTTTTTACAACGAATTTACACCTTTAATTAACCCCTACAGGTGTGAAATTTTGCACACATAGTCTGATTTAATTGTTTGTGCAAATTAGATAGCAAAGGACATGAAAAGACATGGTTAACCCTATGTACACCAAGTGTCATTTCATGTCGGGTGACATGAAATGACACTTGGTGTACATAGGGTTAACCATGTCTTTTCATGTCCTTTGCTATCTAAGGCCGGAGTCACACTGGCGACAAAATCGGACGACTGCAATGCGATGAAATATCGCATTGCAGTCGGACCTATGTTAATCTATGGAGCAGCTCCCAGTATCAGATTTTTTGTGGTCCGTTTTAAACGTCCGTGTACAATCGCAGCATGCTGCCACTGTCACCGATTGTCGGTCGACAATCGCCAATGCAAGTCTATGGGAGCGATGAAAAATCTGATTACAAACGGACCACACTGTGTGACTTGCGATGAAATCGCATCGGTGTCCTTTAGAAAAGCCGGCAATTCATCCCCGGCTATACTGTAAAATCACACTGACAGCTTTAATAAAGACTAGAAAGAATAGATATATACACATAGAACACATACATATATATATACATGTCATTGTGACATGTATATATACATATATTTATAGTTCCTAGACTTCTACATACTGTAATAGCCGCTAATTCAATTGCCGGGTTTTGTGAAATCACAGAAGCCGACATGAAATGATACATTGTTTCCACACATTTAACCATGTAATTTCATGTATTTTTATATATGTTTGAAACATACAATTACATGAGTGTATTTGTGCAAAATTTCAGACATGTAGGGGTTAATTAAAGGTGTAATTTCGTTGAAAAAAAATGCGTGGGCTCCCGCTGTATTTTCTCCACCAGACAGACAAAGCAAAGCGAGTGGGGGCAGATAATAATAGCCCAGGGAGGGTGCATTTTTTTGTGCCCCCCCTGGCTACTAACATCTGCCCCCAGACACCCCAGAAAGGGCAAATCTATAATTAGATTCGCCCTTTCTGGCACTTTGCCCGTCTATTCCCATTGCCCTGTAGCGGTGGCGAATGGGTTAATCTCACCTTACTGTCACCTTGCAATTGAAAGGTGACCTTTAAGGCAGGTTAATGATTGATAGCTGTCAATTAGACAACTATCAATTATTAATCCTATTGAAGTAAATAAAAAAACACACACACTTTAAGAATAAATAATTTTAATGAAATAAAAACACATTTTTTTGACCATATTTTATTTTACACTAAATCCGTGCGAAGCCATTGATCTCCTAAAATAAAGAAAAAGAAATAAAACAACATTATTCTTACCTATTCCGCCGATCTGTCACGTCCCACGCTGTAATCCTTCACAAAGGGTTAACTAGCTTTGAGCCAAGCAGTGCAAGTAATCCTGCATGCTCAGCTCAAAGCTCATGAATGAATAAGTTCCTCTCCTGGCGACAGGAGAGGATGTGTTTCATGAATGAAGCTTAATTGATTGTGTCCACTTTCCCTTTAGGTCAGGTCACTACAGTTAAATTGGCAATAAATCAATTAAGCTCCATTCATGAATCTATTCCTCTACTTTCGCTGGGAGAGGAACTTATTCATTCAGGGGAATACAGGTCTGAGACAGCATTATTAGCTCTCTGCGACCTTTAACCTGTTAACCCTTTCTGATGGATTACACCGTGGGACCTGACTGTACATCGGATTGGTAAGTATAATTTTGCTTTTTTATTTTATTTTTATTACAGGAAATGGTTTTAGCAGGAAAATAAAATATGGTCAAAAACTGTGTGATTATTTCATTAAACTTATTTTTTATTAAAGTGTGTGTGTTTGATTTTTCTTTCATACAATAGGATTAATAATTGATAGTTGCCTAATTGACAGCTATCAATTATTAACCTGGCTTAAAGTGACCTTTCAATTGCAAGGTCATTTTAACCCCTTATTAACCCATTCGCCACCGCTACAGGGCAATGGGAATAGACGGGCAAAGTGCCAGAAAGGGCGAATCTAATTATAGATTTGCCCTTTCTGGGGTGTCTGGGGGCAGATGTTAGTAGCCAGGGGGGGGCACAAAAAAAATGTACCCTCCCTAGGCTATTATTATCTGCCCCCACTCGCTTGCTTTGTCTGTCTGGTGGAGAAAATACAGCGGGAGCCCACGCATTTTTTTTTAACGAATTTACACCTTTAATTAACCCCTACATGTCTGAAATTTAGCACACATATACTCATGTAATTGTATGTTTCAAACATATATAAAAATACATGAAATTACATGGTTAAATGTGTGGAAACAATGTATCATTTCATGTCGGCTTCTGTGATTTCACTGAAGCCGGCAATTGAATTAGCGGCTATAACAGTATGTAGAAGTGTAAGAATTATAAATATATGTATATATATATATATGTCACAATGACATATATATATATATATATATATATATATATGTGTATATATCTATTCTTTCTTTTGGCATTTAAATACTATTCTTTTGGATCCATTATATGTCAGTTTTGCAAGCCTGCGAGAAAATCTCGCAAGTCGGATGAAAATCGGATGTTACAAGGTACACACACATGCGATTAAATCGCATCTTTGAAGGAAAATCGGATGCCAGAAGGATGTGTGATGTTTTTATTTTGATCCGATTGTCGACCGTCTAAAACGGACCGATTTTTTGTGGTTGTGTGTGACTCCAGCCTAATTTGCACAAACAATTAAATCAGACTATGTGTGCAAAATTTCACACCTGTAGGGGTTAATTAAAGGTGTAAATTCGTAGCAAAAAAAGTCCGTTTTTTTACAACGAATTTACACCTTTAATTAACCCCTACATGTCTGAAATTTAGCACACATATACTCATGTAATTGTATGTTTCAAACATAATAAAAATACATGAAATTACATGGTTAAATGTGTGGAAACAATGTATCATTTCATGTCGGCTTCTGTGATTTCACTGAAGCCGGCAATTGAATTAGCGGCTATAACAGTATGTAGAAGTGTAAGAAGAACTATAAATATATGTATATATATATATGTCACAATGACATATATATATATATATATATATATATATATATATATATGTGTATATATCTATTCTTTCTTTTGGCATTTAAATACTATTCTTTTGGATCCATTATATGTCAGTTTTGCAAGCCTGCGAGAAAATCTCGCAAGTCGGATGAAAATCGGATGTTACAAGGTACACACACATGCGATTAAATCGCATCTTTGAAGGAAAATCGGATGCCAGAAGGATGTGTGATGTTTTTATTTTGATCCGATTGTCGACCGTCTAAAACGGACCGATTTTTTGTGGTTGTGTGTGACTCCAGCCTAATTTGCACAAACAATTAAATCAGACTATGTGTGCAAAATTTCACACCTGTAGGGGTTAATTAAAGGTGTAAATTCGTAGCAAAAAAAGTCCGTTTTTTTTACAACGAATTTACACCTTTAATTAACCCCTACATGTCTGAAATTTAGCACACATATACTCATGTAATTGTATGTTTCAAACATATATAAAAATACATGAAATTACATGGTTAAATGTGTGGAAACAATGTATCATTTCATGTCGGCTTCTGTGATTTCACTGAAGCCGGCAATTGAATTAGCGGCTATAACAGTATGTAGAAGTGTAAGAACTATAAATATATGTATATATATATATATGTCACAATGACATATATATATATATATATATATATATATATATGTGTATATATCTATTCTTTCTTTTGGCATTTAAATACTATTCTTTTGGATCCATTATATGTCAGTTTTGCAAGCCTGCGAGAAAATCTCGCAAGTCGGATGAAAATCGGATGTTACAAGGTACACACACATGCGATTAAATCGCATCTTTGAAGGAAAATCGGATGCCAGAAGGATGTGTGATGTTTTTATTTGATCCGATTGTCGACCGTCTAAAACGGACCGATTTTTTGTGGTTGTGTGTGACTCCAGCCTAATTTGCACAAACAATTAAATCAGACTATGTGTGCAAAATTTCACACCTGTAGGGGTTAATTAAAGGTGTAAATTCGTAGCAAAAAAAGTCCGTTTTTTTTACAACGAATTTACACCTTTAATTAACCCCTACAGGTGTGAAATTTTGCACACATAGTCTGATTTAATTGTTTGTGCAAATCAGATAGCAAACGACATGAAAAGACATGGTTAACCCTATGTACACCAAGTGTCATTTCATGTCGGGTGCTTCTGTCTTTTCACTGAAGCCGGCTTTACCCGGCAATTGAATGAGAGGATATTTTACTATGTAGAAGTGTATAAACTATACATATATGTATATATATATATGTCACAATGACATGTATATATATATATATGTATTCTATGTGTGTATATTTAGTGTTTACAAGGAAAGAATGGGTTTTTTTTAGTTGCGATATTTTGTTCCCATAGACTTACATGGGACTTCCGGTATCGGTATCGGGTATCGCCGATATTTTAGTGATATCGGCGATACCATTCCGATTCCGATACTTTAGGATATCGGAAAGTATCGCTCAACTCTACTGTTTACACATATATAATTATTATATTTTTTCTTTGCTAATTTTACACATTTTTGTGGTTATATGTATTTCCTGTATAATTTGTACCTTTAGTCCGCCACTTGTATCAATTTTTGCATATAATTTTTTATGTTAATTATTTATGTATCTTGATATGCACACTTTTTATCATATCACTTTCTTGTCAAATTTTTGAATTTAATTAATAAAGATATATTTTGTTAGATTTCCTGTCTGGATATCTCCTGGCTATCCATGTTCTTGTACTTTTGGTTTGTCTCTTGAGCAACAGTAATGAGCAGTGACGAACATGCTCGCTCATCACTAATGATTACGTATTCAGCCCCCTGCAGTCTGATACCTGTAAATAAAATCCTGAGTGACCAGTTGCCTCCAGAAGTCAAATAATTAGTAAATTGAGTCCACTTGTGTGTAATTTATTTTCAGTATAGCAACAGTTGTTCTGTAAAGGCCTCAGAGGTTTGTTTGAAAACATTAGGGATCAACAGCATCATGAAAACCAAGGATTACAACAGACAGGTCTGGGAAAAAGTTATGGAGAAGAATAAAGCAGGGTTAGGTTATCAAAAACAGTGCACAAGCTCTGAACATCTCACAGAGCACTGATCAATCCATCATCCAAAAATGAAAATTCTAAAAAATTACACATCTGCATTGGCTCATAGTATAATATTGGACCAAGTGCTATCTGATAAAACATCAGTGTGAGCGAGCCCTAAATCTGTGTGTTTATTGGGGGTGGCTTAATAAGTGGGGGGAGGAACAGACACATGTACCACACAGGGACCCTGCACTGTCAGTGTCCATCCCTGTAAATAGGAATACGTCAGAAAAAGTGAGGGGGCTCTCCACTTTGGTTTATACATCCTGAGTTGGTAATGATAATCCTTCTCTGTGACATCCAAACACCCTAATAGGGCTATCCTGATAAGTCAGGCACATTACGATGTGGCTATATAACCAAAATTTATGAGATTTCACTATATTGTACATGGAGTCAAAAAGTATACATTAGAAAATAAATCTGTACTGTTATGAATTAAATATTTTGTACTTACTTGTCGTCTGTGCATCTGTAAGGACAAAAATCAAAGTTAATTTACTTGTCAAATTAGAAAATCAAGTTGTGTCACATAACAGTTGTAATTTTATCATAAAAGAAAACATGCTGAATTTAACATGATAAAAACAAAACAAAACAACAATACAACCAAAAACAGCCATTCACTGCTTTGTTTTTGTAGACAATCTTATGGTTGCAAACAAGTACAGTAGTATAGGAACTGTAGTATTCGTCAAACTCAAATCTGACAGGTCGACACGCCCCCTATCATTTAATCCGTCTCCCTGGGACTTGATCTGTCTGAACTTTGCTGTGGGTGGGAAATCTGAGCTGCTGGATTTGTGAATTTCAATCAAAGTGATTTATTCATCTCTATTTATATTTTATTCAGTGACTTTGATTAGTCTGTGGAGTATTAGTGTATTAAAGAGGAGAGAAACTTTTAAGGACCCAGTAAATGTATAAGGAGTTCTAGTGAAATACAGACTTTTGTTACAGATCGGTAAGCTATTACCAAGCTGTGTATCTAAGGCTTGTGTTGTGTTGAGAGGAGCATATTTTTCTATTTACTAACTAACATGGTACATAGATATACATCTTTACTGGCACATAGAAATGTAGTACAACAGTGTTGACATGAATTGTCAGAATGAGTGAAGGTCGATGCTACGGTAATTCAGGCAAACAGTAAATAGTATTGCATTGTGTATAGTCAGTGGGATCTCACATTTGGAATTACGACGCTCATCTTATAGTTTTATTCAGTATATATATTTTTGAAGAGTGAATCTTGATCTTTTTTGGGGTGAGAAACTTTTAAGGACCCAGTAAATGCATGTAAAACACTATTGTGGTGGAATTTGGAATTATGACGCTCATCTTATAGTTTTATTCAGTATATATATTTTTGAAGAGTGAATCTTGATCTTTTTTGTGGTGAGAAACTTTTAAGGACCCAGTAAATGCATGTAAAACACTATTGTGGTGGAATTTGGAATTATGACGCTCATCTTATAGTTTTATTCAGTATATATATTTTTAGCTTGGCAGTGTATCTACACTTATATCAGTACTGGGAAGAATGTAATGTTTAGTGAAATACAGACTTTTGTTACAGATCGGTAAGCTATTACCAAGCTGTGTATCTTAGGCTTGTGTTGTGTTGAGAGGAGCATATTTTTCTATTTACTAACTAACATGGTACATAGATATACATCTTTACTGGCACATAGAAATGTAGTACAACAGTGTTGACATGAATTATCAGAATGAGTGAAGGTCGATGCTAAGGTAATTAAATTGCTAGAAATCACATATACTAAATAGCCCTGTATTGTGTCATGACCTGTAAGTACAATGAGAGAAGGTCGCATGCATTCATGATGGTTTGTATTAGAAGCACTCAGTAAATGTCTGTATTAGAATCCATCAGTAAATGTATGTAAAGCTCATTTCTAGCAGGTTTGTATAAATGTCCCCCAGTAAATGTGTAAAAGTTTGGAACTGATATGCCTGTATGTAAAGGTGATTTCTAGCACTCTCTGTTACAGATCGGTAAGCTATTACCAAGCTGTGTATCTAAGGCTTGTGTTGTGTTGAGAGGAGCATATTTTTCTATTTACTAACTAACATGGTACATAGATATACATCTTTACTGGCACATAGAAATGTAGTACAACAGTGTTGACATGAATTGTCAGAATGAGTGAAGGTCGATGCTACGGTAATTCAGGCAAACAGTAAATAGTATTGCATTGTGTATAGTCAGTGGGATCTCACATTTGGAATTACGACGCTCATCTTATAGTTTTATTCAGTATATATATTTTTGAAGAGTGAATTTTGATCTTTTTTGTGGAGAGAAACTTTTAAGGACCCAGTAAATGCATGTAAAACACTATTGTGGTGGAAAGCTGTATCAAGCTGGTAAAAGGTGTTTATTTTTTAGTATTATCCAGGATATAAGTTTTAAACTACAACTGCAAAGGCAATTTAATTTGAAGTATCACCTTAAGGATTTTTAGTGAATTAAAGAGTGAATCTTGATCTTTTTTGTGGTGAGAAACTTTTAAGGACCCAGTAAATGCATGTAAAACACTATTGTGGTGGAATTTGGAATTATGACGCTCATCTTATAGTTTTATTCAGTATATATATTTTTGAAGAGTGAATCTTGATCTTTTTTGTGGTGAGAAACTTTTAAGGACCCAGTAAATGCATGTAAAACACTATTGTGGTGGAATTTGGAATTATGACGCTCATCTTATAGTTTTATTCAGTATATATATTTTTAGCTTGGCAGTGTATCTACACTTATATCAGTACTGGGAAGAATGTACTTTTGTTACAGATCGGTAAGCTATTACCAAGCTGTGTATCTAAGGCTTGTGTTGTGTTGAGAGGAGCATATTTTTCTATTTACTAACTAACATGGTACATAGATATACATCTTTACTGGCACATAGAAATGTAGTACAACAGTGTTGACATGAATTGTCAGAATGAGTGAAGGTCGATGCTACGGTAATTCAGGCAAACAGTAAATAGTATTGCATTGTGTATAGTCAGTGGGATCTTTTAAAACCAACACATTTATATGTATTCTTCTAGCAGTGCCCATAAAACCGAAGGTTTCTAGCAAACATAACCTGCACTAATGTGATTTTAAAACAATGGGTTTCTGAAGGGTCTTCCCACACTACCACTCTGTGGGAAGCTGTGTGGAAATGACATAGGCATAAGAGATCATTCATCTTAAAAACGTTTATTGCCAGAACTAATTATGATTTTACTGTAATAAATAAATACATCTCAAAGACATTTCAAGCATTGAATTAATTGTGACACCAAAATGTCGATACAAATGGCAATACAGGTCATGGGATTCTCTAGACAGGAACAACGCTGTTGAATGCTCCAACACGTGTAGTGAGGGTTTTTTAAAGTTGATTTCGTCTCAGCAATGAAATTTCTCACAATTGTATCATTACGCGGTTTATCAGCAGAAAACTTCTCCAATATCTTACTGAACGGCATGTTCTGAGCTAAAAAATGTAAAAAGTACAGGCAGTAGCACTATATGTATGTAAAGGTAATTTATCTATGGGTGTTCTTTTATGAGCAGCAGTAATTTATCTGTGTGTGTGTGTGTGTGTGTGTGTTTCACACAGGACACGGGCTGTGATCCATCTATTGTGTGGGAAAAGTCAATGCGAGCGCACATTATGAGGTGATCATATTATGTACAGGTAGATGTTACAATATAAGAATGTGATTTTAAAACAAGGGGTTTAAAAATAGCCAAATGCAGACAGGCATGAACTACATTCAAATTATGAAAGACAGGCAGCGCATCGCTGCTGTTTTGGAAAATACCATATTTCATAGATGGTGCTGATCCGCTGAATCATTTTTAAACACTCATGCACCCACACCATTTTGATCAACATTCAACAAAAATTGAGGCATGTTGGAACATGTCCCGACCTATTTTGGCCCATGACAAATGTTCTGACTCTCAAATGCTATTTTATTAGTTACCATACGAATATTATACCGAGTCAAGGTGTATTAAAGTGATTACTAACCCGATTACGGCAACTTGATAACAAATTCACAACAAATTCGTTATTTTGTGACTATTTTTAACTGGTTCATGTGAGAATACAGGTATAGGATGGGCCGATACTTAGTGTATACTATTTATGTACAAAGATGATACGGAAAATATATGTTTCCAAAGTTTACTGACAGGGAGTACATAGTAGGGGAGAGCCCTCTTGCATTGGTGACCACGGCAACTTGATAACAAACTCACAACAGATTCGTTATTTTGGGACTATTTTTTAACGATGCTAAGCCCTCAGATAGGCGTTTTTATGGTTTAATACTGATAGACACATTGTGAACTGGCATATAGGGTCCATGTGAGACACCATATTTTCAACATTTTTGCGCCTTCACAGATTTATTTTGCATTATATTTTTTTATTTTGCTTAAGGATCATGTACAGAGGAGTTTTTATGGTTTAATACTGATAGACATATTGGCCCAGGCATGTCCTGGCATGCCTGAACAAGTCCTGGTCACGTGACAACCGTGGAAAAAACAAGCCTGAAATTCAAAAACTGTGTCCATCTCAAGGCATGCTGAATGTCAACGTTCTCGGTATGCGCTACATACATGAACCTCTGTATAGCCTGGGATGCGTAGCGTTCTTGCAGCGCAGACCTATTTTTAAAGACGCTAAGCCCCATCAGATATAAAAGACAGGCATGTTGAGACGTGTCCCGGCCTATTTTGGCACAGAACCACACCTATGCAACGATTTTGATCAGCATTCAACAAAAAATTGCGTGCAAACTTTTTAGCATACCTGTACAAACTTTTTAACACCTGTGTTTCGGACTCACATGTCGTACCAGAAGCACCCAGTGCCATGTACTCTAGCTCATAATATTTCACATCGGGTATGGGACCTACATAGCTTTGTTTTCTCAGGTATTAAAAGCGTGGAAAACTGAAAATCCCGAGGCCTGAGGTAATTTACTGAGCTTCATGGGGATAAAATTTATCGAGTCTATGAACCTTATAGACAAAACGGGTAGCGTCACACACAAGACGACGACACCTCGGGCTATCACATTTACCGGTAGTTTTCAAAAACCACTGGCTTAACAATAAAGTAAGAATCGTGGCGATCTGCATTGTGGGCTATAAATGTATACCCTGAAAATTTACCGCTGGTAAAGAACAGTAAAAAGTCGTGCGTACAACTATCATCCTCAAACACCCAGAGCTATCACAAACACTATTGCCTACAGAGGCGGCCCCGCGAGAATTTCTGGATGTGTGTATCAAGAGGCTCTTTGCTTTGACCGATTGTTTGCTCGTGAATGCTGACATTTCCAGGATCATCATAGTTGTGTAAATGCGCTGGGAGCTCGTGTATCGGCCCCTAGGGTGTGATGCGTGATCATTTTAATTATTTTTCAATTCATAACCATACGCTCTCAGGCAGACAGGTTTATTTCACAGAAGTTGACTGTACAGTTGCATAATTTTTGTTTAAAATCATACATTTGCATAATTTTGTTTAAAATCACACAGTTCTGCGATAATGTCGGGTGTTGGACACGCACTTATCAGTCTTTCATACGTGTCGCAGAAAGATTTTAGTCTGTTCTGCGAGAGTTTATTATGCACGTACTGTGCAGACATGTCAAGAAACATTTTGGTGTGTTCACCAGTCCATACGGGTGTTGGTGTGTAAGGCGATCGACCATCATCCTTCTGCTTCTTACTTACACGACGGCGCGATACCGCGCGTTTCTTTGACGGTAATGCATCGGCTGAATTGGCAGCTGCTGCTTCCGCGTTGCTATTTGCAGATTCTGTAGCTTGACACAGACGTATATTCTTAAGCCGACTACTCTCAGTATTCCCGGGGTGCTCGGTTGGCGCGTCGCTTTCTCCACGATCTGCGACACAACCGTGTGAAAGAGGCTCCGTTCTCACTTCCGTTCTGTTCTCAAATCCATAATTGCGCTGCTGCAAAACTCGCGAATGACGATCCTCCGTAACTAAAGAAAAGATACGTGGTGTAGTTAATCGCTAAGCGGGCGAGATATAGGAAGAGCTACAGGCCCCGCTTTACTCTGATTCAACGCGACATTTGTAAAGCTACTAGCACCGATTATCTGTGAAACCGATGCATGATTGTTTGTATAAGTACACTATAGAGCGGCCTAGACATATATACTTACAAGTATGCCCCGGGTGCTGATCTACAGAGAATGCTGAATTAACAGACATCTCGCTGTTCGGGCGCCGCCGTATGGGGCTGTTTTCTCCCTCAAACTGCAACCTCACGGGCGATACTTTAGCGGCTGTAAATAAAATATAGCATACATGAATGCGCACAACACATTCACAAAGCTAACTTGACACACGTAAATAAAATATATCGACTAGTTACCGCAGAAATTTTTATGATGGTCGATCGCCTTACACACCAACACCCGTATGGACTGGTGAACACACCAAAATGTTTCTTGACATGTCTGCACAGTACGTGCATAATAAACTCTCGCAGAACAGACTAAAATCTTTCTGCGACACGTATGAAAGACTGATAAGTGCGTGTCCAACACCCGACATTATCGCAGAACTGTGTGATTTTAAACAAAATTATGCAAATGTATGATTTTAAACAAAAATTATGCAACTGTACAGTCAACTTCTGTGAAATAAACCTGTCTGCCTGAGAGCGTATGGTTATGAATTGAAAAATAATTAAAATGATCACGCATCACACCCTAGGGGCCGATACACGAGCTCCCAGCGCATTTACACAACTATGATGATCCTGGAAATGTCAGCATTCACGAGCAAACAATCGGTCAAAGCAAAGAGCCTCTTGATACACACATCCAGAAATTCTCGCGGGGCCGCCTCTGTAGGCAATAGTGTTTGTGATAGCTCTGGGTGTTTGAGGATGATAGTTGTACGCACGACTTTTTACTGTTCTTTACCAGCGGTAAATTTTCAGGGTATACATTTATAGCCCACAATGCAGATCGCCACGATTCTTACTTTATTGTTAAGCCAGTGGTTTTTGAAAACTACCGGTAAATGTGATAGCCCGAGGTGTCGTCGTCTTGTGTGTGACGCTACCCGTTTTGTCTATAAGGTTCATAGACTCGATAAATTTTATCCCCATGAAGCTCAGTAAATTACCTCAGGCCTCGGGATTTTCAGTTTTCCACGCTTTTTAATACCTGAGAAAACAAAGCTATGTAGGTCCCATACCCGATGTGAAATATTATGAGCTAGAGTACATGGCACTGGGTGCTTCTGGTACGCCATGTGAGTCCGAAACACAGGTATGTTAAAAAGTTTGTACAGGTATGCTAAAAAGTTTGCACGCAATTTTTGTTGAATGCTGATCAAAATCGTTGCATAGGTGTGGTTCTGTGCCAAAATAGGCCGGGACACGTCTCAACATGCCTGTCTTTTATATCTGATGGGGCTTAGCGTCTTTAAAAATAGGTCTGCGCTGCAAGAACGCTACGCATCCCAGGCTATACAGAGGTTCATGTATGTAGCGCATACCGAGAACGTTGACATTCAGCATGCCTTGAGATGGACACAGTTTTTGAATTTCAGGCTTGTTTTTTCCACGGTTGTCACGTGACCAGGACTTGTTCAGGCATGCCAGGACATGCCTGGGCCAATATGTCTATCAGTATTAAACCATAAAAACTCCTCTGTACATGATCCTTAAGCAAAATAAAAAAATATAATGCAAAATAAATCTGTGAAGGCGCAAAAATGTTGAAAATATGGTGTCTCACATGGACCCTATATGCCAGTTCACAATGTGTCTATCAGTATTAAACCATAAAAACGCCTATCTGAGGGCTTAGCATCGTTAAAAAATAGTCCCAAAATAACGAATCTGTTGTGAGTTTGTTATCAAGTTGCCGTGGTCACCAATGCAAGAGGGCTCTCCCCTACTATGTACTCCCTGTCAGTAAACTTTGGAAACATATATTTTCCGTATCATCTTTGTACATAAATAGTATACACTAAGTATCGGCCCCATCCTATACCTGTATTCTCACATGAACCAGTTAAAAATAGTCACAAAATAACGAATTTGTTGTGAATTTGTTATCAAGTTGCCGTAATCGGGTTAGTAATCACTTTAATACACCTTGACTCGGTATAATATTCGTATGGTAACTAATAAAATAGCATTTGAGAGTCAGAACATTTGTCATGGGCCAAAATAGGTCGGGACATGTTCCAACATGCCTCAATTTTTGTTGAATGTTGATCAAAATGGTGTGGGTGCATGAGTGTTTAAAAATGATTCAGCGGATCAGCACCATCTATGAAATATGGTATTTTCCAAAACAGCAGCGATGCGCTGCCTGTCTTTCATAATTTGAATGTAGTTCATGCCTGTCTGCATTTGGCTATTTTTAAACCCCTTGTTTTAAAATCACATTCTTATATTGTAACATCTACCTGTACATAATATGATCACCTCATAATGTGCGCTCGCATTGACTTTTCCCACACAATAGATGGATCACAGCCCGTGTCCTGTGTGAAACACACACACACACACACACAGATAAATTACTGCTGCTCATAAAAGAACACCCATAGATAAATTACCTTTACATACATATAGTGCTACTGCCTGTACTTTTTACATTTTTTAGCTCAGAACATGCCGTTCAGTAAGATATTGGAGAAGTTTTCTGCTGATAAACCGCGTAATGATACAATTGTGAGAAATTTCATTGCTGAGAAGAAATCAACTTTAAAAAACCCTCACTACACGTGTTGGAGCATTCAACAGCGTTGTTCCTGTCTAGAGAGAATCCATGACCTGTATTGCCATTTGTATCGACATTTTGGTGTCACAATTAATTCAATGCTTGAAATGTCTTTGAGATGTATTTATTTATTACAGTAAAATCATGATTAGTTCTGGCAATAAACGTTTTTAAGATGAATGATCTCTTATGCCTATGTCATTTCCACACAGCTTCCCACAGAGTGGTAGTGTGGGAAGACCCTTCAGAAACCCATTGTTTTAAAATCACATTAGTGCAGGTTATGTTTGCTAGAAACCTTCGGTTTTATGGGCACTGCTAGAAGAATACATATAAATGTGTTGGTTTTAAAAGATCCCACTGACTATACACAATGCAATACTATTTACTGTTTGCCTGAATTACCGTAGCATCGACCTTCACTCATTCTGACAATTCATGTCAACACTGTTGTACTACATTTCTATGTGCCAGTAAAGATGTATATCTATGTACCATGTTAGTTAGTAAATAGAAAAATATGCTCCTCTCAACACAACACAAGCCTTAGATACACAGCTTGGTAATAGCTTACCGATCTGTAACAAAAGTCTGTATTTCACTAGAACTCCTTATACATTTACTGGGTCCTTAAAAGTTTCTCTCCTCTTTAATACACTAATACTCCACAGACTAATCAAAGTCACTGAATAAAATATAAATAGAGATGAATAAATCACTTTGATTGAAATTCACAAATCCAGCAGCTCAGATTTCCCACCCACAGCAAAGTTCAGACAGATCAAGTCCAAGGGAGACGGATTAAATGATAGGGGGCGTGTCGACCTGTCAGATTTGAGTTTGACGAATACTACAGTTCCTATACTACTAAGTACAATATGTAGGATTTAAAAATAAATAGCCTAAAGGGAACCTGTCACCAAGTTTTCCAAACATAAGCAAAAGCCGCCACTTCTAACCCCTTAGTGACAGAGCTAATTTGACCTTAATGACCAGGCAACATTTTTTAAATCTGACCAGTGTCCCTTTATGTGGTAATAACTATGGAATGCTTTAATGGATCTCACTGATTCTGAGAATGTTTTCTTGAGACAAATTATAAGTCATGATAGTGGTAAAATTTGTTAGGGACCACGTCACATTTGAAGCGACTTTAGAGGGCCCTATATGACAGAAAATAACAAGAGGAATTCCTGATGCTTGGGTGCTATATGTGTTTTCCTAATCGCCATTTTAAAACATCGATGAGGGAATAAGGCCCCTTACAATATATCTGCGGTCATTAAGGGGTTAATACTTTATATACAGGATGCTAGACTGCTGTAAAAAGTAAGTCCCCAACCCCCTTTACGTTTCCCAAAAAATGCATTTTTTTAATCCACCCATATGGCAAAGTCTGGTCCGATTGACATTGGTGGTCTTGCTCGCATCTCCTGTATCCCCACAATTGCCATCCTCCTGAATGGCTTCATATGGATGACACATCCTACGTAATCCGCACAGCGCTCCCAATCTCGCTTCTGCACAGGTATACTTTGCTTTTTCCTGTTGAAGGCAGAGCAAAGTACTCTAAAGGGTATCCGCCAGGAGAAACCAAAGAGCACCAATGACCCGGGCACTTGCATTACATCTGCAGGACAGGGCAGAGCAAAGTACACCTGCACAGGAGAGTGATTTGGGGGCGCTATGTTACTGACGTAGGATGCACATGAAGCAGTGTAGGAGGGCAGCGATTGTGAGGATATAGAAGGTGGCAAACAAGACCAGCAATGCCCATTGGATCACACTGCACAGTATGAGGAGAATATAAAAGGTATTTTTGGGGATATGCGGCGGTAGTTGTGGACTTAAATACAGCTTGCTATAGTGCTGTAAAGGAGGCATTAAAACTGATGGCTTTAGTTTATATTGGGAAAATCTGGTGACAAGTTCCTGTTAAAAACCCACAAGTTTAATGTTAAAATAAAAATCTTTCCCGTCTCACTTTTGTTCATTTCTCAAAAGTGATAATAAAAAGGTGCATTGATTTAGCTATACTTCAGCTTTGATGACTCTATGGCTACATTCACACATTCAGTGTCTTTCTGCAGTTGTTGAAAGCATAAACAAGAAAAGGACTCAAAAGAAGGAGAATTCTCAGACTTTTCTTTATAGGTGTCTTCAATTTAATAGCTATTCCTGACTGATTTTGAAAACTGCATGAAAAATGTTTTTGCAAAAAATATTCTTATTACACAATGCATATATTTAAACATTTTGAAATATTAAATACTTATGTTTGACCACAGTAGTAGGGGTCCCTCCTTAAAAAAAAACATGAAAACCCTGCATAGTAACAGGCGTTTTCAGGCCTAACAGTGAAAGGTTCATCTTTGTTAAAGAATAATAAATCCTATAACAAAGATTGGCCACACTTTAAGGAGAACAAAAATATTATATTTATTAAATCACACTAAAATATATGCTATCATATCATAAGAAGTTCCAGAAAAGTCAACACAATAAGCCAGTCGAAGGAGACTGAGAATATTGGACTGATAGTATTTTCCAAAAAAAGGGGATCTAGATAACATGAGTAGCCATCCCATATATACAAACAAAAAACATAATTATCATAAATATGAACTTCAAGGTCATTAGCATATTTGGACCTGATCATGAATTAAATGTCCATAAAGTTTAAGTGCATAAATATGTTTGAACATGATCATGTACAACTGAATAAACAAAGATATCATATTAGAATAGGGAAAAAAGCATCATTCATGACAAATGAACATATTCCAAAATTATAAAGACAAATGAATATAAGAAATGATGCATAACTCATACCAGTCTCCAGGTACACACTCCCAAAGTGTGTTTCGCAAATAGCTTCTTCAAGGCGGACCTACTACTTATCAGGATGTAACTCTTGCAATTGGTCATTTGACAGTTTTCTGATACCCTACTTGGGCTAATGTGCAATTTGGCACTCTTTTCAGTTTTTTTATTACTTATATAGCTTTCTCCCTCTACTTGGCTGAGCTTTGGATGAATAGCCACTGGGCATACTTTACATACTTTATTTACCTTTTTGGTCTGATTAGATGTTCTGTTTCCTTTGTTGTACTATGGTATTTTTTTGCTCACACTGGTGTTATATTTTACCACAACTACAACCCATGTGTATTCTATGGTACTGATGTTTAGGCTTACCTAGTGGAATAACCTTCTGTGTTGACACTCTCCTTTTAATTGTTTTTATCGTGTTTGTTAATTAATTAATTAATTAATTAAGATTTACCTTTAACTATGTGGCCTGAAAACACCTGTTATTATCTTGAAATATTAATAGACTATAAAAATAGGTTCAGGATATGAAAATAATCTTTTCTCACCTGTAACAGAAGGAAGGCTCAAGGTCAGAAGTGTAATGATAAGTATGATCATCAAGGTCTTCATGTTGACTAATGAATAGATGAGTACATTGCACTGCTTATATGTATCAGAAATGGTTGTGAAATTTTATCATAATCCATTAAACAATAAAGGAAACTGGCAATGTGTAGTGAGTCGTGACATGTTATTAAGAGCTATATGTTTTCTTATCTGGCATTGAAGTTAATGAGCTGTCAACAACTTTATCTTTTGGCATTGAAGGTTCTATTGAATTATTGTTAGGTTGTTTTTAGCTTTATATGAGCACCAGGATTGGGATAAAAAACAAGAGAGGAAGCTGAGGAGGAAAAATTACATTTGCATTTGGGAGCTATAATTTAGAAATAATTTAGAAACAATCATAATAAATACAATGATTGTTACCTGGACAAAATTGTTGGCACTCTTCTGTTAAGGTATATAAACTCGACATTGGTCACTGAAATAACTTGAACCTTGAAGCTGAAGTAATTTTCAAATTTACTGAAAATCAAATAATGAAATTCAGTCATTGCTTTGGAATTGTGGTTCAACAGATAAAAGCAAACTAATAAAAATGGCTTGGAAAAAAAATGGTGACACCTTTAGAAAAAAAATCGAAAATAATTTGTCCATAGGGACATGTAAAACTAAGATTTGTCATGTAATTAGCATCATATTACAACTTTTCTGTCAGTCTTCCTATTTGGAGGGTAAAAAGTAGTTACAGTTTTGACGCTGAGTCACTTCTCATGGACAAACCATGAGTCAAGATAGTCAAGCAGTCGGAGGTCAATAGCCAGGAGGGTACGTCATAAAGCAGGGAAAAGACAAAGGCATACTCAAGTAACGGTCCGAGGTCAAAACACCAACAGAAAAGCAGACCGCGGAGGACAGTAGCAAAAATAGGCTAGACAACCAGAGGTTGGTAACTTAGCGGATTGCAGAACCCTAAACTGACAGCACAACTAGAATTAGCCGTGGGACGTACCTACGATGCCCTTGACGCCTCGACACACCCGTAGAGTTAACTAAGCCTAAAGAGAGAAAGGGGAAAGCTAAACTGCCCCGGAGTAGAGCCTCAAAGGAATAGGTAGCCCCCAAACATATATTGGCGGTGAAACAAGATGAAATACAAACACAGGCAGAAAATAGAGCAAGCAAATGCTGGGGCCCAAACTGTCTAGATAGAACAGGACAGGAAAGAATACTGTCTGCAATCCAGCGAAAACCCTAAGAAAAATTCCAACACGTCTGATATGAAAAAATACTGAGACCACACAATCTCTCCCCTGCTAGATCAGAACTCTGGTGTGAACTGGTAGCAAATCAGCAGATACTGAAATAACAGGGAGCTGGAAATACATAAACTGACTCTGGTGTGAACTGGTAGCAAATCAGCAGATACTGAAATAACAGGGAACTGGAAATTCATAAACTATCTCTGGTGTGAACTGGTAGCAAATCAGCAGATACTGAAAGATCAGGGAACTGGAAATACATAAACTGTGGCAAATGAGAAACAGAGTCCAGCGCAGGCCCCTGCAGGGAACCTGGCTGTACTAACTCCAGAAAGACAGAAAACTGAGATAAGCAAAAGGAAAACAAATGCCACAGAAATAAACAGCAAAATAACTTATCTGAAAGTTGCAGGACAAAGCAGGAAGCAAGCAGACTTCCAAAAGGCTCAGGAAGAAACAAATCACCGGCAAGGATCATGGGAAGGTTGCTCACTTAAATCTCGCCAGTCATTAACACCTGATTGCCAATCATCACCCTCAGGTGATAGACTTCTGTTAGCCAAAGCAGCTACATTACCATCAGCAACCACCAGGGGAGCCCAAACTCAGAAGTCAGATTAAAAGTGTTCACAACACGGATGGTTAGAACACTGATAAGAGATTGACAGCATGATTTACCATGTCAACAGCTATGGGTGGAACACTGCTCCATTTGTGGCTGTTAAAGTTATACCATAGCTGATTAAATCAGCCTTCATGTGATGGGATAGATGCGGACTCAGTGCGTGAGACCACATAAAAATCAGGGACGCTATACAGTATATGATGTAAATATGCATCTTAAGTCATCAAGGGGTAAATGAGCAACTTTAAAACTAACCAAACACATTAAAAGTGACTTGAAAAAATGCACATATGCGTAGATCAATATGGAGAAAATCCCAAAAAGACCCAAAAATAAAAAAAATGTAACTAAAAACAAGCACAAATTAAACAATGAATCAGGCTCTGAATATAGAGTATGTAAATAACATAAATACTTTACATAAGCCTAATTATACTTTCATCGAGCCAACAAGGAAGTGTTCTTTATGAGGCTGATACAAAAGTGCGCTGTATACGAATGTTTTGTTAGGAGTGTGAAAGTTTTCTCAATATTTGCACTTACGCAAACAGGCTTCACTGGTATTCTTATCTGTGAATGCATTTAATGTTTAACATGTCAATCATAGATAAAGTGTCAGGAAGCAAAAGGAAGATGTTGCCAATGCAAATATATGAACCAAGATACTCATATGTACTCAAAAAAGACGTAAAATGATTTCATAGTAATCAAAATGGAATATACACATTTTCTTCATAATTTTTTAATACATTTTCTTTTACCTAAAGTGTTTTAGTTTTATCTACAAAGACAAGTGTTGGTCCACACTGAATATGAGGATATAATTATTATTTTGATTGCTAATTGTAATTTTGGTTTTTGAGTTCTAGTATGGCAGTGACCAACCTGTTACTGAGTCTAAGGCAATACATGTTTTTAAAGGCTTTTTGTTTCCCTATTTATTACCATATTAATAAAAGTGAAGTTTTATTTTGTTTTTTTATAATTGATCTTTATTTGCCTCAGGTAATTTGGTGTTAAGTGATAACCCTAAGTTGACCCTAGACAGCTTTTGTTCAGGAGTTAATAAGTGAATGAGACAAGTGGTTAGTCTCTTAAGGGTACTTCACACATAGCGAGATTGTTAGCGAGATCGCTGAAGCGTCACAGGTTTTGTGATGCAACAGCGACCTCGCCAGCGATCTCGCTACTTGTAACACATAGCGGCGACGGGCACCCCGCTGCGATATCGCTGATCGTGCTGGAATGTCCTAGGCCATTTTTTGATTGGTGGTGTCCCGCTGGCCAGCATGCATCGCTGTGTTTGACGCCATAAAAACGACGAGCGACCTCGTTGGCGACTCAGAACTCAGCGACGCATGCGTGATTTTGCTTTGTCAGAATCTCTGCTGTGACAAGGTCCCAATGACCGCCGAGGTCGTTATACGGATCGCCGTATCGTTGCTGCGTCGTTGAGTAGATCTGCCTGTTTGACAACTTACTAGCGACCATGTAGCGACGTACCAGCGATCCTTACCAGGTCGTATTGTTGTTGGGATCGCTGGAGCGTCGCTATGTGTAACGGGGCCCTTACCTGTCAAAAGAGTATGGCAGGTTTTTATTCTAATAAATTTAATCTAAAAGCCTCAGGTTGGAGGCAACAGAGGTGTTTTCACCAGACGGTGGTTCGCTCTCGCAGGGGAATCTAAATGTTGCATTTGACAGGATTTATAAAACTTTTAAACAACAAGCAAGGGCTTGATGGAAAATTGCCAATTTCAAAACATATCTTCAGAAAAGAATAGTATATAGAGGTCTGAGAATTCCAATCATTCCTAATGCACATAGAGAAGACAGCACATTTATGAAGGGTTGGGAATACCTATTCACAGAAAATCCCTTACGAATGATTACTTATTGGAATATGAAGAGCAAAATCTGCAGGTAATAAATCAGAGACTGGAAAAAGAGATCAGCGAAATACAGCAATTTACATCACAACCTGATTTTGCAAACATTGAATTAAAAGTTACAAAAAAATGTTGAGTCATTCAAAAAGGAAATTATGGATAGGAAATTCGTACGTGATCTAAAAGATTTTGAAATAAGTGAAGTATATAAAACCAACTATAATCACTAAAAACAATTAAGCTCTAAATTTCCGGATATATCAGGGACTGATCCTTCAGAATATGACAGTTCTTTTAGCTGACCTGTTGTTAATAGAACAAGGACAAAGAGGAGGAACAGTTATAAAAGGAACCAAAAACAAAAGAAATTGTCTTTCTCCAAGTCATGGGGGACAATCGGTGGACAACCCAATTTGGGAAAAAGGCAGAGTCGTTTCTCAGAATCCTCCTCAACAATTTTTTCATCAACTCTGCAGAATATAAGATCGAACCAACCATATGTGCTCCCGAAAAGGTGCAATCAACAATACCAACCTTGTTTGGCAATGTACCACCAACAGGGATACTAAATACATCACAATTGTGATATAGAAGGGTTAATGGTTTGCCTTTAACCCTTTAGTACTTCAGTTGCCTTTTGCCTTTCATTGCTAGAATTTATTCCCATGAGACAGCAGTCTGTCAGTCTCCTCTTTAAAGGTCAACTAGGCTTCTTATCATGTATGGTCTAAGTAGTCTGCTACAACATGTTCTTGGTATATGGTAAGTAAAGTATCATCCTGAGGTGATGGTGGGGGCTACATGAGCTGCATAAGAGTTACATTTGTTGTAAATGGTATAAAATATTGTCTTGTGTTTCATTATATCAGATAAAGTGGCTTGCTCACAACCTGTGTGCAGTTTTCTTTGTCTCCAAGCGCTTGTAAATTAAGGGCGTAAACTCTAATTTGGCCTCACTGGTGATCTGGCATATATGACTTTGGG
>JARQOD010000003.1:560810685-560898227 GCA_033576555.1 Oophaga sylvatica
GCCTGCCAGATAACCGCTGCTGCGATGTCGATGCCTGCTGCTGATCCTTCTCCTCTTCTGAGCTATTGCCAGCGTCACCCTCTTCCCCCACTAGATGCCAATCCGGTTCAACTACTGGGTCATCCATCACCTCCTCTTCAATTTCATCTGTACCTTCCTCTGTGTCACTGTGTAAGGTGGTAGAGTATGCGGGAAGGGCACCTGAGTTTCATCAGGGTCAGATTCTGGCTCAGTAGACTGCGAGGGCAATGTAGTGCTCTGGGTGAATGTACCAGCAGAATCATATAGCAGTGGCTGTGCACCAGTGCACTCCATGTCAGATTCATGTTGGACTGGGGAATTCAGGATTTGACTTGATAACCCAGGCATGGTATGTGAAAAGAGCTCCATGGAGTAATCTGAAGTGTGGCCTGCCGCATCCTTCACTTTTGGTGGGGGTGAAGGACACAAGGAAAGGTGTTGTTCCTGACCAGGACCCTGCACTGACAACTCAGTGCTTACATTTTTTGAAACTTCAGAAGAGGAGGCGATAGAGCTGGAGGCTGCTTCGGCAATGTAAGACAAAACCTGTTCCTGATGCTCCGGCTTTAAAAGCGGTCTACGTAGTCCCAGAAAAGGGAGCCTTCCAGGCCTTCTGGAGCCAGACGATGACGCAGGCTCAATACCTCCTGCCTTAGGTGCTATTATGCTTTTGGCACTACCAGCAGATGCACCACCACCACCATCAGTACCAGCTGGCCCCCACACCCACGTCCGCGGCCTCTTCCACCATACTTCCTCATGTTTGGGAAAATGTACCAAAAACACCAGCAGATATATGGTACTGCATCAGAAGCGTACCGCTGTATACGGTGAAGGTGAAAATTTAAATCTCCGTATATATTTCCGGAGTCACACACAGATGCTCACACGCTCAGTATGGATTAGACCAGAATATAAAAAGCAGAAAAAGGGTACTGTATCACAAGATACCAGGTGTATATAGTATAGGGGAAAATTTCAATCTCCGTATATATTTCCCGAGTTACACACATACGCTCACAGGCTCAGTATGGATTAGACCAGAATATGAAAAGCAGAAAAAGGGTACTGTATCACAAGATACCAAGTGTATATAGTATACGGGAAAATTGTAAATCTCCATATATATTTCCGGAGTCACAGACAGACGCTCTCATGCTCAGTATGGATTAGACAGAATATAAAAAGCAGAAAAAGGGTACTGTATCTGAAGATACCAGGTGTATATAGTATAGGGAAAATTGTAAATCTCCGTATATATTTCCGTAGTCACAGACAGACACTCTCAGGTGCAGTATGGATTAGACCAGAATATAAAAAGCAGAAAAAGGGTACTGTATCACAAGATACCAGATGTATATAGTATAGGGAAAAATTTCAAACTCTGTATATATTTCCGGAGTCACACACAGACGCTCACAGGCTCAGTATGGATTAGACCAGAATATAAAAAAGCAGAAAAAGGGTACTGTATCACAAGATACACAGGTGTATATAGTATAGGGGAAAATTGAAAATCTCCATATATATTTCCGGAGTCACACACAGACGCTCTCTGAGTATGGATTTGACCGTAATACAAAAGGCAGAAGAAAGGTAATGTATCAAAAGATACCAGGTGTATATAGTGTAGGGGAAAATTTCAATCTCCGTATATATTTACGGAGTCACACACAGAAAGTCAGCATGTATTTGTCCATGATACCAGCCGGTACACGGTAGTGTGTGAGGAGCGTACAGCTCTATACGGTGTGGTAAAAAATGAACGCTCGGTAACAGTGCAGAAAAAAAAGAATAAAAGTACTGTATATACTCGTTTATAAGCCGAGATTTTCAGCACCTTTTTTTGTGCTGAAAATGCCCCCTCGGCTTATACATGAGTCATAGGGCAGAAACCAGCGGGGGAGGGGATGCGGCGGCAGGAGCCGGTGGCTGGGACATCATACTCACCCTCCCCGTGCCATCGCTGAACGTCCCTGCAATCCTGAATTCTCCCCGGCTTCCTGCAGCTCTCCCTGGCTTCCTGCAGCTCTCCAGCGCTGAGCGGTGACGTAATACCCACTCATTAAGGTCATGTAATATGGACGCGACGCCACTCCCATGGGCGTGGCCTCCATATTCATGCCTTAATGAGCGGTATTACGTCACCGCTCAGCGCTGGAGAGCTGCAGGAAGCCGGGGAGAGCTGCAGGAAGCCGGGGAGAATGCAGGATTGCTGGCCGGGACGTTCAGCGATGGCACGGGGAGGGTGAGTATGATGGAGGAGGATGGGGGGAGCATGGAGGAGGACAAGGAGCATGGAGCAGGATGGGGGGAGGATGGAGAGCATGGAGCAGAATGGGGGGAGGATGGAGAGCACGGAGCAGAACTGGGGGAGGACGGAGAGCACGGAGCAGGACGGGGGGAGGACGGAGAGCACGGAGCAGGACGGGGGGAGGACGGAGAGCACGGAACAGAATGGGGGGAGGACGGAGAGCACGGAGCAGGACGGGGGGGAGGACGGAGAGCACGGAACAGAACGGGGGCGGACGGAGAGCACGGAGCAGGACGGGGGTGGGCACAGAGGAGAATGGGAGAGTGCAGAGCTGGATGGGGGAGCACGGAGCAGGACGGGGAGGATGGAAAGCACGAGCAGGACAGGATAATGGAGCAGGAGGAGGGGAGCACAGAGGAGAATGGGGGCGCACAGAGCTGGATGGGGGAGCACAGAGCAGGACGGCAACTTATACACCCAGCTTATACGCGAGTCAATAAGTTTTCCAAGTTTTTTGTGGCAAAATTAGGGGGGTCGGCTTATACACGGGTCGGCTTATACATGAGTATATACGGTATTAGTGATGTGTAAAAAGCAGTCTGCACAGCAGTGTACACACAGCAATACAGCTAGCAGGCAGCCTACTAACCAGCGCTGCTGCACACAAGAAAATCCTCCCGGTCACTGGCAGGCAGCCTAATAACCAGCACTGCTTCACACAAGAAAATCCTCCCCTGTCACTGCACACCAATGGTACAGCACAATTGCTATCAGCACAAGCACAGAGCTTCTCTTTCCTGCCCTAACTCTCTCCCTACTGATAAACAGCATCAGCAACCTCTCCCTACTGTTAAGATCGGCAGAAGTAAAATGGCAGTCGGCTGTCAGGGCTTTTATAGACTCTATGACGCCCCCCAAAGCAAGCCAATCACTGCAATGCCCTTCTCTAAGATGATGGTGGACGCTGCCCATGTCATCTCGTTGCCCACAGTGTACGTCCTTGCTCATTGGCTGAAAAAAGGCACTTGCAAGCATTATGGGAGAACCGACTTTGGCGCTCGGGTCGGCGACCGCATGGCCGACTTCACGCTATGGTCGGGTTTCGCTCGGTGAAACCCAACTTTGGCGAAAGTCAGCGACTTTTGAATCTGAACAAGCTGTGTCGCTCAGCTCTAGTTGTTACATCTCTGAAGGAGACCTATGGAGTCACCTATATCATGACCGCAAGGTAAGAAATGAATTACTGTTACCTAGTATGAAATGTTCTTGGATTGGCTAATGGAGTACTTCTGTTACTGATCATCTGATTGGTTAATTTGACCTGGTGATGTCAGAGCCAAGGTTTAACAAGATTGGTTTTATGCACAGCCAGCTCATTATAGCCTCTTTCCCCTGATGATGCTGTGTTAAGGTTTGTGGATCGCATTAAATAAAATGAGTAATAAAGTGTGATCGCAACCCTTGGTCCACCGTGCAGAGAGGATAATCTGCTGCTAGTGAGTAGGCAAGTGTGGCACCCCAGAGTCTGGTTGCCACGGTGAGATTGCCTCCGTCTACAGGATGGTGATGTCATGCCTGGAAGCAGGAAGAGGTCCCCATGCGAGGTAATACACAGCATCCAACACTTTTTCAAACGCCATACCAAAAGGGGTGGAGCTTAATGGAGTGACAGGTGGTGGGAGAAGTTAGTGCTGAGGTAAAGAGATTGTTCTGGAAAGAGTCAGGCAGTCAGTTGGTCTGAGGTGAGGGAAGAGAGAGGAGCGGAGGCAAGGGCTCTGGGAATTGCAGCAGTGTCAGAGCTGATCCCGGAGCGGAGCGCTGATAAAAAAAGGACACCAGAGTCCTGGGCTGTGCGGGTGCTGTACGCCTGACAGCCAAATCTGGAGGGCAGGGAACTGCAAGCTCCCTGACCACACCAAACACCTGGAGGCACCACAGCAGACCAAGAGCCCAGGGCTGCCAGTGAACAAACAGTGCCTGTGATTGGCTCACGCTGTTTGCCATACAGGTTAAAGCCAACATGCAGGAGAGGGTCGCGACTTAGCTACAGGCAGCAGGGACCAGAAAAGAGAGCGCAGCAGGAAGGCCTCTAACCACATCTGGCAGGGTGGATCCACTGAATGCTTCAGGCAAGCCAGACTGCATTCTCACTTACCAATAAGTAAAAGGTAAAGAAAACTGCACTTTTCTATGTCCCTTGCTTATTCTCTACACCTCAACTTTCACCATCACCTGAACAGACTGCTATATCTGCCCTGGGGCCCCGCTCTACCTGTGGGGAGCTGGATCAACTTTGCTGCATCACTATCTGTCCCAGTGGATCTGAATCGCAGCATCGGCATCTTATTGCCGAACACCACTGGTGGCGTCACAAACTAATCCCATAATAACTATTCCCTTCATCATTTGATTGCTCGCCCAGGGCTACAGACTGGGTCACTGCTGCCGTGACCTCCCCTTTTAGTAACTGCCCAGCCCGGTCCGAGTAACCCCAGGCCCTAGTGGGTGGCACGAGCGATCACAAAGAACACATAGGGTTAAACTGTGTGCAGATTACCCAACTCTGATAACTTCTCAGAGGGGTGAGCACAGAAATAGAGCAGCCTTTAAACAGACCGGCGCAGCTGGGTGCAAAGTTTAGAGGAATGGCGCTAGATACAAACACCTGTTAGCTTCACAGGGAACGTAACCCGCTCACGGGTATAAGGTTCTGTGATCCCACACAATCAACGAGTGCACACAAAGAACTCCTCTCCGGAGAAGCCGTAATTCCTAATGGTTCTAAAGCCAGCCCTGTATCCACACAAGCCAACTCCTCTCCGGATAAGCCGGAATTCCTAGCGGCGTAAAGCTGGCCCTGAGCACACGCTGACAAGGATCACACAGATGATACTAGCGCACGGGCGTGTGCACCTGAGGCCCCTTTATACTCATGTCTATTCAGACAGAACCTTGCTCGTGGGCCAATCAGGAACTGCCACAGGACCTGAGCAGCTGACGACTGACCACCAATGAGAGGTCGCCACCTTACGAGCATGCTCAGTAGGGTGATTCCTCGACTTAGCCTCAGAAACGCCTATTCGCCGCTGCCTATCGCTAGTTACTATAGCTGTAGCTGAAGAGCCAGCAGTAACTAAATGAACAGTACGAGTTTGAGCAAGATGCTGAGACCAACGTCTTTGCTAAGCAGGCTCCACTGTGGTTGAAGCGGACTGGGAAACCGCAGAAGCAGACGAGGCCTTGGATCTACCCCATGCAGTGGGAGAATTGCAGTACCTAACACGCCGTAAGGTGAAACATCTTGGGGAGGCTAATGGATACTTAATCTGTTTTTTAACAGCATGCACCTGATTCTGAACTAAGCCTATGACAAGTAGGAAGTAGTACAGGGTCAACTAGGTACTCCTTAGATTAAGGACTAAGGCTGGTTTCACATTTGCATATCGGTGCGCAGTGTTTGATCCGAATGCGTCATGCGTATATATCTTTAACATGGACCAAAGCGTTAATGTCCAGAGCCGCAGCATAGTGACTAAAAGGTCAGTATAGTATAACCCAACAGCTGCTTACCAAAGAGAGGACCCATAACTAGGTTCATAAACATTAAATGGAATCCGATAAATTATACATGAACCTGAACACCATATCTTAAAAAAGTATACATTTTATTGAAAAATATAAAGTAGAACACATAAGTACAAGTTAAAAAGTGGGAAACCCAAAAAGGGACACCACAATCCACAATAAGACAAAAAGAGGTTGCATACAGACACAAAGTTTCCAATAGAGATTGTAACCCTTCTGTCTAAATGACTTCTAAATATCGGACAAAAAGTCCACTAAATGGGTATATCAACAATCACAATCATAGTACATAAAGTAAGAGTGTCAGCAATATATTACCTCCTGTGGATCGTGGTGCCAACCCCAACGCACGTTTCGGCTGTGCAGCCTTATTCCGGTATACCGCCCATAGGTGGGCCCCTTACGGATAGGTTCTCTGTCTATGAGACACACATGTTTGTATAAACACTTGCGAACCAATGGGCACGTATTTTAGAAGTTGAGTCTATGTTTGGTGGATCCCTATTGGTGACATATGTATATATAATCCTGCTCCAGCTGGTGTGATGCCACCCCCGGAAGAAGGCTACACAGCCGAAACGTGCGTTATGGTTGGCACCACGATCCACAGAAGGTAATATATTGCTGACACTCTTACTTTATGTACTATGATTGTGATTGTTGATATACCCATTTAGTTTACTTTTTGTCCGATATTTAGAAGTTCGCATGTTGCATTTTTTAAAGCATCAAAAATCCGTCAAATATGTGCAGTCATGCGCATGCAGATGAGTGTGTAAAAAACCCACATTACTGTCTATGGGAATGCATTGGTAGGCAAGGACATGCGCATGGATGCGTTTGATGCACATGCGGACTTCAGACTGTGCATGTTCAGGAACTGATTGCAGCACCTGAAAATATTGAACGCATGCACATAAACAACGCAAACGCATGCAAATGCATGCTTTTTTTGCGTCATGTGTAAGCTCATACAGATAAAAAATGCTGCGTTAGCATGCTTTTGCGCATGCAGATGATATGCTGCACATACAAATGCTAATGTGAAACTAGCCTCAGGGTACTGGTAGTGGATAAGCAGCATGGCTCTATGGTGACTTATTCTTTAATGTGGTTTTGGGAGAGCCATTGACAATGAGCCCTCCGTTCCTGTGGTACAGATAACCAATAAGAAACAAGCAGCATGCCTGGTATGCAGGTCTAATTATTTGGGAGGTATCAGCAGAGCCATTGATAATGAGTCTGCCGATCCTACAGAGCTGGTATAACTGACTATGTATGATTGTAGCCACATTAGAAGTCCATACCGTCTTGCCTAATCAGCATCTTAGTAGTGAAGGCAATAGGAAGTTATGTGTTGATTTGACCAGTGAATCTTTTGCGATACTGAATTCTGCTGCCAAACAATAAATAGCAATTATATTAGTACGAGCACTTTAAAAATCTATGACCGTTCGAATCAAGTGTTATGTGTTTGCTTCCGTACTCATTACTGTATTAATAAAAGTTAAGTTTTATTTTGAGGTCTTTATAAGGGATCTTTATTTCCCTTAGGCAATTTCGTGTTGAGGCTATGCATTGAGGCATTGGTATGAAGCACATAAGCTGTTTCAGTTTGCATTGCCTCTATTGTATGGACTCCTAATAATTTTTAACTAAAATTTGGGTCTTACATCAAAACTATCCTCTGATTCAAGGTTACATGTTTCTGCATTGTTGGATATTGTTTCTGGCATATGTGCACAGGAGGACTCTTTAATTTGGGATATGGTAGGCTGACAGTTTGGATTGAGGGTCACATATGGATGGTGAGCCACTGATTGAGGAACATTGACATAAACCATGTTGATCTTAGTAACAGTACTCCCTTATTCTTCCGCAAGAAAATATTATTTTTACTTTAGCCTTAAATGCAAACTGAAACATACATTATTGTTTCTATTTGCTGTATCATTCATAAAGACAACTTCTGTTCCTAACTAGGTAATTTTTTTCCCACCCTCCTTTTAAATTCTATAACTTTTTAATTTTCCATCAGCATAGCGTATCAGAGTTTGCATTTTTCTGGAAGAGTTGTTTTAATTTACACATTTATTTATTTTAATGAACAGGAAAATTATTCTTAATGCGGTGAAATTTGCAGTGTGTCACAATTTTCTGAGACCTGTAGCTATTATATTTTCCAACCATGGAGCTTTTGCCTCATGTGTTGTAGTTTTTATTATTTTCATTGGAGGGAGCCACAATTGGTGCTATTAGTGGCAGGTGCTAACTGTATACCACCCCTGGTACGCACTGTGTATGGCCCTGTTCACAGGTTCAGTATTTGGTCAGTTTTTCACATCAGTATTTGTAAGCCAAAATCAGGACAGGAGCAATCAGAGAAAAAGAATAGAAACATGTCACTCACCACTTCTGCATTTTTCACCCACTCCTGGCTCTGGCTTATAAATACTGAGGCAAATTACTGACCAAATACTGAACAATACTGAAGGTGTGAATGTGGCCTTTGGAGCAGTCTCAGTCCATTCCAACAAACACTAAAATCTCTCCTGCCTCAGATTGATCAAAGCGATTATTGATTAATAATTGCTTCAATTAGTCATCAGAGGGAGGCGCTCTTTGGACATCACCATAGGAAATTCTTTTTCTTTCTCTGAAATGTTCAGTTTACGTGTGCCCCCTCCTCTTCTGCTTTAAGATGGCGTCCTCAGCAGGGGCCTACCCTTTTATACCCCTCATCTCAGCCCTGACCTTGAATAAATCTAAAGTAAAGCCCCCGTCTCACACAGCGATCTCGCTAGCGAGATCGCTGCTGAGTCACTAGTTTTGTGACGCAGCAGTGAGCTCACCAGCGATAACGCTGTGTGTGACATTCAGCGACGATCAGCCCCCCTGCCGGGTATCGCTGATCGTCGCTGAATGTCCTGGACATTTTTTTGATCACTGGTCTCCCGCTGACAGGCACGCATCTCTGCGTGTGACAGGCGGGAGACCAGCGATCCGCTGGTAACCAAGGTACACAGCGGGTTTCCAGGCGTGGGGCTGTGCCTAGAAACCCGCTGTGTACCTTGGATACCAGCGCCCTGATGCAGGAAGCTTGTAACCAAGGTACACAGCGGGTTTCCAGGCACCGCGCAGCGCCTGGAAACCTGATGTGTATCTTGGTTACCAGCTCCCTGCATCAGGGCGCTGGTATCCAAGGTACACTGCGGGTAACTAAGCGATGTTACCCGCAGTGGTCGCTGTGCTGATCGCTGCCTGAGCTGCCTGTTTGGCAGCTCAGCAGCGATCATGTAGCGATACACCAGCGATCCTGACAAGTGCACATCGTTGTCGGGATCGCTGGTGTATCGCTATGTGAGACCCAGGCTTTAGATACACAAGAGTGCATATTGGAAACTACCATACGTGGAATACAAGCCTCTCCTTCTATTGTGCTAATAGACAGCTAATCTTTTTTAAGTTAAATTAAGTTGTCCGTAAACTGTATATTGGCAGCATGAAATGCTCCTCTGCCAGTCATCTCACTTAAAAATACCTTGCAGTCCATTCAGAGATTAATTGTGGAGCTGTGAAATATGTATAATGGGCTTTGGTTTGTAAGTAGATTATCTTTTGCACACAATAGAATTTCATCTATTTATGGAAACATGTTTTTACATGCTCACTCATGCTGTAAGATTGCATAATGCTAGAGATGAGGAAATTCATTTGAATTCATTTTCATAAAATAAAAAAATTCAGAAATATCTTAACTTGAATTGTTTTCAATTTGATTCTCCTGAATATAGCGAAATGGTGGCCTATTGGCGTCTATCTTACTTGATGTGTTTTAGGACCAGGAAGGGGTTAGATAATAGTAACCTCCCCATCATGCTTCTTCAATGAAATGTTAAATAATTATACATTTAGACATAGTGGCAATTTATGGTCACATTTTTTTAGAATATTAATACCATGCTATACATGCCAATGTTTTGATACTACTAAATAAATAGAAGACACAATCAGGGTTGCTTTTGGCTGCAAGAGCAAAACCCAAACCCAGAGAAAGCCCTCCAAACCCCTTTATAATCTTTATTTGCAGGGCACAACTAATGCATGAGTGTAGCACTCAGAAAACATTTCAAATTATATTAAAGTGTTTTTAAGGGGTGAATAGGTGGTGGTTTGATCCTAATAGAATATGGTAGGGTGTTGTCAATTGGTGGTAGAGTAGTTTCCCACTCAGAAATTATATAAAAAATGCAAAAATACTCAGATGGCAGTCTAAATAATGTTATTCAAAAGTAGGCAACTTGCTTGATGAAACAGACCTTTCAGAAGGCAACTAACAGGATAGTTTCATCAATCTTGCAAAAGTCTAAAAGTTAATTTGTAAATAAATATAACCTATAACATAAAAACAATATGTAAACATAATATAAAAACTATTGAAGTCATCCCATCATTACACAATCAAGGTGGTCTTTAACTCTATTGACTCACTTCTCTATGTGCCATCCAGACCTTTAAATATATGGTGGAAACAAAACCTGCGCCGAATTATGATTAAACTGTGCCTGTGGAAAGCTGAATAGATAAAGGTGCAGTGCCCAGGACGATGGTCATACCCCTAAATGTACTGGATAAACTAAACTAGCGCAAAATCTAAAACCATCTTTTTAAGAGACAATTCTAGTATTGAGCAGCAGAACTGTACTAATAGCAGAACTATAACACACAGCAAAAGTTCTGTTATACACATTCAGCTATCAGTGATTTATTCACGAGTCTAAACTGTTACCATTATACTTACACATACAGTGGGAAAAAAAAGTATTTATTCAGCCACTAATTGTGCAAGTTCTCCCACTCAAAAAGATGACAGAGGCCTGTAATTGACATCATAGGTAGACCACAACTATGAGAGTCAAAATGAGAAAACAAATCTAGAATATCACCCTGTCTGATTTGGCAAGATTTATTTTGCAAATTATGGTGGAAAATAAGTATTTGGTCATTAACAAAAATTCATCTCAATACTTTGTTATATATCCTTTGCTGGCAATAACAGAGGTCAAACGTTTTCGGTAAGTCTTCATAAGGTTGGCACACACTGTTGGTTGTATGTTGGCATGGTCTCCTGGCGTGTCCCTCCTGCTTTATGCTATGCGTGTCGCAGTTCGCAGCAGCACGTCTAGTACGCGTGCACTCCACTGTTCTTAAAGGGACAGCATGCGCATATACTAAATGCCCTCAGGGGCATTTAGTTTAATGTAGTGCACCTGCATGATAGATCCCAGCCAATAGCTGGAAAGTATCTTGTATAAAAGACTCTGTAGGGAGTCACCAAGCAATGTGTAGAGTCATTAGTCAGTAAGGTGTCTACTAGTGAGTTGTTAGGTCCCCTGATACCGGTGCAGCGAAAGTTCTGAACCTGTGTCCCTAGTTCTGGTGTGGCAAGTCCTGTGTCTGTAGTCCCCTGGTCACGGTGTGGCTAGTCATGTATCCTTAGTCTTCTGGTCCTGGAGTGGATAGTGACTGAATCTTGTCCCCTGGTCCCGGAGTGGCCAGAGCCTGAAACTTGTCCCCTGGTCCGGGAGAAGCTAGTGCCTGAACCTTGTTCTCTGGTCTGTGAGCGGCCAGTGCCTGAACATTTGGTTAGGTGAGTATATGATGTGTATTTTTATTTTAGTATTCAGTATCTGAAGTGGGATTTTAGGGGAATCATACTGTGTCCGGGAAATCATATGCATTAGGTCATTATACTGTACACTCATGGCCAAAAGTTTTGAGAATGACACAAATATTAATTTTTACAAAGTCTACTGCTTCACTTTTTCCAATGTCAATTTGCATATACTCCAGAATGTTATAAAGAGTGATCAGCTTAACAGCAATTACTTGCAAAGTCAATATTTGGCTAGAAAATGAACTTTATCCCCCAAAACACATTTCAACATCATTGCAGCCCTGCCTTAAAAGGACCAGCTAACCTCTTTTCAGTGATTGCTCCATTAACACAGGTGTGGGTGTTGATGAGGACATGGCTGGAGAAGATCAATCTGTCATGATTAAGTAAGAATGACACCACTGGACACTTTAAAAGGAGGCTGGTGCTTGGCATCATTGTTTCTCTTCTGTTTACCATGGTTATCTCTAAAGAAACACGTGCAGTCATCATTGCAATGCACAAAAATGGCTTAACAGGGAAGAGTATCGCAGCTAGAAAGATTGCACCTCAGTCAACAATCTATCGCATCATCAAGAACTTCAAGGAGAGAGGTTCCATTGTTGCCAAAAAGGCTCCAGGGCGCCCAAGAAAGACCAGCAAGCGCCAGGACCGTCTCTTAAAAGTGTTTCAGCTGCGGGATCGGGCTACCAGCAGTGCAGAGCTTGCTCAGGAATGGCAGCAGGCAGGTGTGAGTGCATCTGCACGCACTGTGAGGCGGAGACTCTTGGAGCAAGGCCTGTTCTCAAGGAGGGCAGCAAAGAAGCCACTTCTCTCCAGAAAAAACATCATGGACAGACTGATATTCTGCAAAAGGTACAGGCGGTGGACTGCTGGGGTAAAGTTATTTTCTCTGACGAATCCCCTTTTCAGTTGTTTGGGTCATCAGGAAAACGCCTCATTTGGAGAAGACAAGGTGAGCGCTACCACCAGTCTTGTCTCATGCCAACTGTTAAGCATCCTGAAACCATTCATGTGAGGGGTTGCTTCTCAGCCAAGGGAATCGGTTCTCTCACAGTCTTGCCTAAAAACACAGCCATGAATAAAGAATGGTACCAGAATGTCCTCCAAGAGCAACTTCTCCCAACCCTCCAAGAGCAGTTTGGCGATCAACAATGCCTTTTCAAGCATGATGGAGCACCTTGCCATAAAGCAAAGGTGATAACTAAATGGCTCAGGGAACAAACCATAGAGATTTTGGGTCCATGGCCTGGAAACTCCCCAGATCTTAATCCCATTGAGAACTTGTGGTCAATCATAAAGAGACGGGTGGACAAACAAAAACCTAAAAATTCTGACAAAATGAAAGCATTGATTGTGCAAGAATGGACTGCTATCAGTAAGGATTTGGTCCAGAAGTTGATTGAGAGCATGCCAGGGAGAATTGCAGAGGTCCTGAAGAAGAAGGGTCAACACTACAAATATTGACTTGCTGCATTAACTCATTCTAACTGTCAATATAAGCTTTTGTTACTCATATGTTTGCAATTATTATATTTCTGTCTGTGATAAAAAAAACATCTGTCAAACACACATAAAAACTAGAGGGCAGCAGATCATGTGAAAATATAATATTTGTGTCATTCTCAAAACTTTTGGCCATGACTGTATGTGGGAGGCTGTAGAGGATCATATTTTGTGTGTGAGATTATACTGTGTATGGGAGCATCAAACTGTGTGTGGGGAATTACTCTGTGTAGAGGCTGTGGGGGAATCATACTATGTGTTGGGAGATGTTGGGGCTCATACTGTGTGAAAGGACCTGTGGAGGATCATACAGTTGTGGGGGCTCTGTGGGGATATTATACTGTGTGTGCGGGGTTGTGGGAAACTTACTGTGTGAAGTAGCTGTGGGGACATCATACTATGTGTGTGGTGGCTGTATCGAATGACTGGGCCTCCTCAGCTGGCAGCGATACCTGGTAATCAGGAGTCATTGACTGGACTGATATAAGGGAGCTGCCTTCCCATGATCCTCGCCGGTGATCAATTGCTGTTTCCTGGTTCATTTGGAAGTCTGCTTGTGTCTTGCCTGCATCTGCTACTTTCAGATAAGATATTTTCTGCTTATTTCTATTGTTTGCTATTTCCATTTTGTCTGCACCTTTGTGGAGGTTAGCCGGGTCCCCTCCTGGGGCCTGTGCTTCTCTCTGCTTTCTGTAGCCACTGTTATTTGTTCAATTGCTCTTTCCCTGATTTATGAGTGGCTGGGGGTTAGCCGTGTTCACTCTGAGATCTGATTTAGTGGGTGGCGAGATCGTGTGATCTCAACATTTTTGTAATCAGAAGTGCTGTAAGTTTTGCTAGTGTTTTGCTGGATTGCAGATAGTATTCTGTTCTTTCCTGTCCTATTTAGTCAGTGTTTGGCCCCTGCATTTGCTCACTCTATTTTCTGCCTGCGTTTGTGTTTCGTCTTGTCTAACCACCATTATATGTTTGGGGGCTGCCTATTTCTTTGGGGCTCTACTCCGGGGCAGTTAGCTTTCCTGTTTCTATCTTTTGGTGTAGCTAGCTCTCCGGCTGTGCCGAGGCTTCTAGGATCACCGTAGGTACGCTCCACGGCTGCTTCTAGTTGTGCGGTTAGTTTAGGGATCTGCAACCCATTAGTTCCCAACCTCTCAGGTGTTTGGCGGCCTTGCTGTTTTGCTCCGGTCCTCCTCAGTTACCAAATCATAACACATTACTGTAAGTAGGGAGATTCAGGGGGCATTATTACTGTGTGCTGGGGTGGCTGATGGGGCATTTTTACTGTTTGTGGGGGATGTAAGGGACATTAAATATTAAATGGGCAATTAAAAGACATTTTTACATTATAGAGCACTTACTGTATTGTAACCATCAAAGGGGCATATAAGAGGCATTATTGCTTTCCAGGGCACTTGCAGAGGGCATTTTCTAGTACACAATTTTACCATCTAGCAGGAACTTGGAGGGTACCTTTTACTTTGGGGTTCTGGGCTATAATTACACACAGGACAACCATACGCATGACATTTCCACGATATTACAACGCACATTCACAGAGATGTCTCTCCAGAGCACACAGCTAATGAGAGACAATGCCATGTATGCAGTCATTCAGCATTACATGATATGACAAGTGACTGTTGACATCTCATGTGGAGCAAAGTTATAGACGTTATAATATAAATATGTGTGGATGATAGCCGCGCTGCTGTGACAAAACGAATCCAGATATAGTTGTAATACACTCAGGTGGTTTTTTCAATGCGTTTGAAAGCCTATGGCTTCTTCTTCAGGAAATTACCACAGAGACATGTGAAGACAGTGCTGTTACATCGCTTATATATGTTACTGTAAAAGTCAGAAGGTCGGTAAAACCTAGGATTTACCGGTCAATCTGGACATTTACCGAGGCCGTCGGTTAAAAGCTCAAAATGAAAAGTAAAATTGAACTTATACCGACGGCCTCGGTAAATATCAAGATTGACCGGTAAATCCTAGGTTTTACCAGCCTTCTGACTTTTACAGTAACAATTATACCGGACATCTTGTTTTAGCACCATTTTGACACTGTAACAGCGCAGAGAGGTGCTCCCCGACGCTGGCACTGTTAACAGCAAGATTTTAGCTAGTTAGTTAGGCGGTTGTGTATCAGATAGTGTAGCTAGATAGTGTCCAGTGTGGATGGTAAATTTACCTTCCAGCATTTTTTTTGGCCATTACTAAGGTCCACAGACAAAGCCAGCAGGGCACATGTCCTACAAGTGTTAAACTGTAAAGCGCTGCGGAATATGTTGGCGCTATATAAATAAAGATTATTATTATTAAGTGTGTTGTGCACTGCTTCTATTGTGCTCCATGCATGAGTATAGCACTCTAATTAATATTTTTCACTAACTAAATGTGAAAAAGCCTGCTGTATCCCACCTTGTCATTTAGTGCTGTGGTGATATAAAACTGTCTGCAGAACTAAGGCACATTAAAATAAACTATAATTTTTTCTGTTGCTAAATGTGAAACAGCCTGCTGTATCCCATGTTATCATTTTGTGGCGGTGATATGAACCTGTCTGCAGTCCTAAGGCTAAGTGCACACGTTCAGGATTATTTGCGTTTTTTTCGCGTTTTTTCGTGGGAAAAAACACGTCAAAAACGCATGAATTAAGCACCCTATCATTTAGAATGATTTCCGCAATTTCTGTGCACATGGTGCGTTTTTTTCCGCGAAAAAACGCATCGCGGAAAATCTAGCAACATGTCCATTAATTTTGCGGATTTCTAGCGTTTTTCCCGCTATATTATTGACCTAGAAAGTTCAGGAAAAAATCGCGGTAAAAACGCATCAAATCCGTGCAAAAAAACGCACCAAAACCGCGCAAAAACAGCGCATTTTTGCCACGAAAAAAGTCCGGTTTTGCTCAGGAATATTCTGCAAACATTCTTGAACGTGTGCACTTAGCCTTAGACACATTAAAAAAATTATAATTTTTCAGTTGCAAAAAGTTAGATAACCAGCCGTATCACACTTTATCATTTGGTTGGGTTGAAATTAAGCTGTAGAGGCCTGATCCAGAGGTCGCAAAAAAATTATTCTGTTCCTACTGTCATACAGTAGGGGACCTGACTTTAAAATAGTTTGTAGCATCTGGTGTGTTATAGAGGCCTGATGCATAGGCCCAGGGGTGAACCTAGCCTTTCTGCTGCCTTAGGCGAACTGCAAAATGGCGCCCCCCCGTAGTAAAATCAGTACAAATAAATCTGGTTTACTCTTTACTAGCCTAACCTGACACACATGTAAAATACATACACTTTTAAATAGGAATATATTTGAAACATTGATCTTTACACTTCTTCAGGGATTCAATGCCGCCTGAGGCGAAGTGATCAACTTGCTTAATTTTAGGTGCGTCCTTGGCCCGGGAACTGTGCTTACTGTAGCACTTTTTCCCCGGCAGCCGTCCGTGTGGTACTGATGCGGAACACAGTTGCCACACGTATTACACACACGGACATCTCCACTAATGGTTTTTCCGATACCAGAAATATCAGGATGTGTGAAACCAGCCTAAAGCCACATTCACACGTTCTGTATTTGGTCCTCCGTATTTTACCTCAGTATTTGTTAGGCCAAATCGGGAGTGGGTGAGAAATCCAGAAGTGGTGACGTGTTTCTATTATACTTTTCCTCTGATTGTTCCACTCCTGGTTTTGGCCTACAAATGCTGAGGTAAAATACGGAACGTGTGAACGTGGCCTGATAGAGGGTTTCTGCTACTTCTGACTTCCCGCAGACAGAAGTTGCAGTCACAAGATGGCGCCGATAAAAGGTGGAGACGGTGACATTATACACAGGAGCTCTGTATATAGTGTCAGTGTATAGGTAATACAGTGATCACTGGTGACATTATACATAGGATCACTGTATATAGTGTCAGTGTACAAGTAATACAGTGATCACTGGTGACATTATACACAGGAGCTCTGTATATAGTGTCAGTGTACAGGTAATACAGTGATCACCAGTATACACAGGATCTCTGTATACAATGTCAGTGTACATGGTAATACAGTGATCACCGGTGACATTATACACAGGAGCTCTGTGCTCCATTCTGGCCCCCGTTTTCTATTCTACCCCGCGGCAAATTTTAGACCATGCCTCCGACCACACCCATTCCACAACTAGCCACACTCATATCAACGCCCCAATCACACTCATTTAGCACTGCTGATCTCACTGACTGGTACTGAGGGCACAGTGGCTGGTACTGTGGGCACACTGACTGGTATTGAGAAAAAGAAAGAAAGAATAGAGAGCAAAAGAAAGAAAAGAGAGAGAAAGAAACAGGGGAAAGAAAGAACAGAGTGAGAAAAAGAACAGAGAGAAAAAGAGGAAAGAAAAAGAACAGAGAGCGAAAGAAAGAACAGGGAGAGAAAGAAAGAGGGGAAAGAAATAAAGAACAGAGAGAAGGAAAGAACATTGAAAGAAAGAAAGAGGGGAAAGAAAGAACATAGAAAGAAAGAGGGGAAAGAAAGAAAGAACAGAGAGAGAGAAAGAAAGAGGGAAAAGAAAGAACAGAGAGAAAGAATGAAAGAACAGAGAGAGAAAGAAAGAACAGAGAGAGAGAAAAAAGAAAGAAAGGAGAGAGAGAAAGAAAGAACAGAGAGAGAAAGAACAGAGAGAGAAAGAATAAATAGAGGGAGAAAAAAGAACAGAGAGAGAGAGAGAAAAAAGAAAAAACAGAGGGAGAAAGAAAGAGCAGAGAGAGAAAGAAAGAACAGATAGAGAGAAAAAAAGAAAGGAGAGAGAAAGAAAGAACAGAGAGAAAGAACGAACAGAGAGAGAAAGAAAGAGGGGAAAGAAAGAACAGAGAGAAAGAAAGAAGAAGAAAGAAAAGAAAAAGAAAGAAGAAGAAAGAAAGAGGGGAAAGAAAGAACATAGAAGGAAAGAGGGGAAAGAAAGAAACAACAGAGAGAGAAAGAAAGAGGGAAAGAAAGAACAGAGAGAAAGAATGAAAGAACAGAGAGAGAAAGAAAGAACAGAGAGAGAGAAAAAAAGAAAGAAAGGAGAGAGAGAAAGAACGAACAGAGAGAGAAAGAAAGAACAGAGAGAGAAAGAAAGAACAGAGAGAGAAAGAAAGAACAGAGAGAGAGAAAAAAGAAAGAACAGAGAGAGAAAGAAAGAACAGAGAGAGAGAGAAAAAAAGAAAGGAGAGAAAGAAAGAACAGAAAGATAAAGAAAGAACAGAGAGAAAGAATGAACAGAGAGAAAAGAAAGAACAGAGAAAGAGAGAAATAGAGAGAGAAAGAAAGGAAGATTAGAGATGGAAAGAAAGAACAGAGAGAAAGAAACAGAGAGAGAGAAAGAAAGATTAGAGAGGGAAAGAAAGAACAGAGAGAAAGAAACAGAGAGAGAAAGAAAGATTCTATAAAGATACTATAGCAGCCCGGCTCCCATTGTAGTGCCCACCTGAGCCTCCCGGTGCAGGACATATCATGATCTGCTCACATGGCCAACATCCCCGATTCCAAGGCGATCCCACTGTATGTGCTGTCGGAGGAGGACACGGTGATGGATCTGAAGGATTCCCTGACGTGCCTCCATGGTTCCATCATAATCTCCTCCCGAAATTACTTAATTTCCAGTCAGCTTCCAGCACGTTACTTCCAGTGGAACGTCACGTGCGAGTTTTAAAGTGCTCCTCGGGGCTCCGCTATGTACTCCTGTGTCCAAGGTAAAAGTAAGCTCCTGGCCGGGACAGCAGGGCAGAGTCTCAAAATCGGGACTGTCCCACTGGATCTGGGATGGTTGGGAGGTATGAATGCTCCCCACCATACACCGACCTCGTAACGCACAGCTCCGCACACCTCATACACACACAGTTCTGCTCCGCACACCTCATACACATGCCGCTCCGCACTCCTCGTTCACACGCGGCTCTGCTCACCTCATACACATAGGGCTCCGCACACCTCATGCACATGCAGCGCCGCTCCACACACCTCGTACACATGCGACTCCGCTCCGCACACCTTGTACACACACGGCACCCCACACCTCGAACACACAAGGCTCCGCACACCTCGTAGACACAGGGCTCCCACACCTCGTACACACACAGCTCTGCTCTGCACACCTTGTACACATGTGGCTCCGCACACCTTGTACACACAGGGCTCCGCACACCTCATGCACACGCGGCTCCGCTCCGCACACCTCGTACACACAGGGCTCCGCACACCTCGTACACACACAGCTCTGCTACGCACACCTCATACACACGCGGCTCCGCACACCTCATACACATCTGGCTCCGCTTAACACACCACGAACACACGCGGCTCCGCTCACCTCGTACACACAGGGCTCCGCACACCTCGTACACATGCGACTAAGATCCGCACACTTTGTACAAATGCGGCTTCGCTCCACACACCTCGTACACACGAGTCTCTGCTCCGTACATCTTCTACACACACGGCTCCACTCTGCACACCCCATACACACGTGGCTCTGATCCATACACCTTGTACACACATGGCTCTGCTACATCCACCCTGTAAACCCCTCCTGACCCCACACATAAACTTCCCCTCATCCAACACCATGTCAACCAGCACAGCAGAGTCCTGCATACACTCAGGGTGGCCCTTGATCATGTGACTCCTGACTCCGCCCCTCCTGTGACCTCATCACAAGTCCTGTGTGCACAGAACAGCAATATGTGAGTACCAGAGCAGATGCAGTAGAGGAGAATCTGCTGCCCCCTATCTTCAGGGATGCAGTGCCACCTGAGGCAGAGTGCTCAACTCGCCTCATGTTTGGTGCGCCCCTGCGTAGGCCACAAAAAAATTCTTCTTTCCTAGTGCCATACAGTAGTGGACCTCACTTTAAAATAGTTTGTAGCATCTAGTGTGTTATAGAGGACTGATCCAGAGGCCACAAAAAATTATTTTGTTCCTGGTGTCATACAGTAGGGGACCTGACTTTAACCCCTTTGTGACATTGGACGTACTATTCCGTCCATGTGCCCTTAGACTTAATGCCCATGGACAGAATAGTACGTCGTAAGCAATCAGCTACGCTCACGAGGAAGCACGGCTGATCGCGGCTGGGTGTCAGCTGATTCTCACAGCTGACACCCGGCACTAAGTGCCAGGAGCGGTCACGTAAGGCTCTTGGCACTTTAACCCCCTGAACACTGCGATCAAACATGATCGCAGTGTTCTGGAGCTGGCAGAGCGGCTGACAGCCACTTTGCCTTTGGATCGTAGACTCCAAGTCATGACGCCGGTTCCCGATCGCTGCCATGGAGACCCAATGTCGTCATGAAGACATCCGGGTCTCCAGAGCTGAGAGACTTCCTGTCCAGTGCATGTCAGGAAGTCTCTCAGATTAGTGCTGTAGATCTGCATGCTATAGAAGCGATCAACCTGCGCAAAAGGAGTGTCCCATAGTGGGACACAGTGTAAAAGTAAGAATTAAATTAAAAAAAATGTAAATAATTGCAAAAATATAAAATAAATAAAAAATAATAATTAAAAATAAATATTTATTCTATCATTAAATCAATATTTGAATAAAAAAATCTAAACAATAAAAATACACATATTTTGTATCGCTGTGTCCGTAACGATCCGACCTATAAAACTCTTGATTAGTTAACCCCTTTAGTGAACACCATTTAAAAAAAACAAGGCAAAAAAGCAATGCTTTATCATCATACCGCTGAACAAAAAGTGGAATAACACGCGATCAAAAAGACAGACATAAATAAACGTGGTACTGCTGAAAACATCATTTTGTCCCACAAAAACAAGCTGCCATATAGCTCCATCACCGGAAAAATAAAAAAGTAATATCTCTCAGAGTAAAGCGATGCAAAAAATAATTAATTTTTCTATAAAATTGTTTTTATTGTATAAAAGTGCCAAAACATTAAAAAATGATATAAATGAGGTATCGCTGTCATCATACTGACCCGAAGAATGAAACTGCCTTATCAATTTTACCACGCACAGAATGGGATAAGCGCGCCCCCCCAAAATAAATTCATGAATTGTTGGTTTTTGTTCATTCTGCTTCCCAAAAATCCAAATTAAAAGCGATTAAAAAATGTCATGTGCCCGAAAATGGTACCAATAGAAACGTCAACTCGTCCTGCAAAAACAAGACTTCACTGTTACATCTGTGCCCGTACCTCAGCGGGACCCTCAGTGGGGCCCCCATCCTCATGCTGTGGTGGCCATACATCAGCAAGATCCTCAGCGGGGCCTTCATCCTCAGTCTGTGGCCTGCAGTCCTGCTCCTTCCCCTGCTTCCTGGCGTGTGGCCAGCACATTCTCTGGTATGAGATTAAGGCCACGCGTGCGCGTTCTCTATGTCTCTTAAAGAGACAGCACTCATTTTTCAAAAAGTAATTAACCAATGATTTCTTTGTATGCACTATTTTTTGTCCCTCTGCCATAGAGAGGGCGCCGGAGCAACAAGTATCTACTGTTGATAGCTTCCGGTTCCACTGTGTTTGTGCCTGTGTTTTTGCAGTGTTCTGCCTTCTGCCTCGCTTACACTATGTCTCCGCAGGCTATCAGTTACCTGTTACCGGGTTGTCCAGGACTATGTTTGTACGGACAACGCCACCTCTGTTCCATTTTGCCACTCAGCCATCCGAAACTCTGGACAATGCCGGTACCAGCTTATACCCGAGTACCTTGGACTCGACAGTCTGCTCTAAATATCTGTTAAATCTGTTTACCCATTGGTCCCGCTGGGACAGCTGCCACGTGTCTGGGGTCTAACTGGAGGTAGCACCTGTGTCCCACAGACATTCCATTCTGACCTTGTTCAAGGGGACTTACTATGGGTGTCTGGGGCTCACTTAGTCATGCCCCCTTCGGAGCCCCTTGGACCGTGGTCCCGAGGTTCCACTCTAAAAATAAAAAACGATTGTGATTTTCACCATCTGTGCCTCGGCTTCCATTCGTTACACTCACATGACTCTATGGGCCAAAATATGGAAAAATTATAGCTCTCAAAATGTGGTGATGCAAAAACTATTTTTTGCAATAAAAAGCATCTTTTAGTGTGTGACAGCTGTCAAACATATAAACCAGCTATAAAAACCCTCTCAAAATAGTAAATCAAACCCACCTTTATCACCCCCTTAGTTAGGGAAAAATACTAAAATAAAAAATATATATTTATTTCCATTTTCCCGTTAGGGTTGGGGTTAGGGTTAAGGTTGGGGCTAAAGTTAGGGTTACGATTGGGGCTAAAGTTAGGGTTAGGGTTGGGGCTTAAGTTATATCAAAGAAATTTTACCACTATCATGAAGTACAATATGTTAAGATAAAACAGTGTCAGAATCTCATGGATCCATGGAAGCATTCCAGAGTTATTACCTCATAAAGGGAAAGGTCAGAATTGTAAAAATTGGCCTGGTCATTAACATGCAAATCACCCTTGGGTAAAGGGGTTAAAATAGTTTGAAGCTAGTGATGAGCAAGTACCGTAATATTCATAATCGCTATACTCGTAATGAGTACTTTGTAAAAATCGCGTATTCGTTCCGAATAGCGAGTACAATGCAAGTCATTGGGAAATGCGAGTAATTTTCTGCTGGACCTTACAAAGGGGTCTTGGGGTCTGAGGAAAAGGTTGAAATTGATGGGAAAGTTTTAAAACAGAATGGGAAGAATATGAAGAGCCTGCAGAATTAGCCTGCACGCATTTCTGACTCATATAGTTTCTGGGAATAAGTTTGTCGCAGTATTATGCCACTTTTACAGATACACAAGAACAACTATCAAACCTAACCAAAATTGCATTTAAAATACCAAAAAGATTAATAAACAATTTTCCTGCATAATCACTTGTATATAAGGCTAAATAAGCCAGAGAAACAAAAAATATCCCTTTTAGCGTTTGTTCACACTTACTGTTGTGTTTTTTTTTGGCCTTTTACAGTTGGCGAGGGCCCTGACATATACATTTTGTAGGTCCCTCTGTCACACATCATTTTTACTTAGCTATTGCCCAGCACTTTACAAGGCCAGCTACAATGTACCAGTAGGTATGTTGATCTTTGACCTGAGAGGCCTAAAGTGGCCCTGTAACATGGGTTTTGGAGGGATGGCTCTTACTTACACATTTGGGCGGTCCCTCCCTCATTGCCACTCAGAAAGTGGAATACATATTCCACAGCAATTTACAATTTGCCGATTGTAGCATTGGGCTTCAACCTCCTTCTCCCCCCTTCCTCCACCTCCATGTGATTCTGCAGCCCTAAATTCAAACGTTCAGAAGGCCTGCAGTAGGCAGTAAACCTGAGTTTAGTGAGAGTCCTCATGTGGCCCTGTAACATACGTTTGGTAGTGCCCTCCTCTAGAAATTTTGGATTGCCCTCTTGTGTACATTTGAGAGTACCCTCACTTATTCATATGGTACATCCCTCACTCTATTATTTAACTCATTTAAGGGCAGAGACTATATGGAAAAAGGGCAAGAGACATGGAGTATTAGAAGGAAACAGTGAGTGCGGCCTGCGATCCTTAGGTTTGGGTGAACTCTTTGAACTGGAAACATAAATCTGCATTAGTCAACTAGATGACAAGCTCAATTATATCTCTTGGGCAAGTCAATGGACATAGGATATATGGTGCCCCCCCTCCAGGATGGGTTGGAGTATTGACAATATTCCCCAGATTATAACGGAAGAGAAAACTTCTCGATACTGAACTACTTGGTCGAGTGCAGAATGTGCATCATATTTCAAAAAATTACTCCTGGGGGCTGTGTCATAGATGCAGGAAGATACCATGACAAGGGCCTTTTTGACAAACATTATCTATACTGGACTACTGTAGTAGTTGTGGGCCTCAATTCAAGTTTTCAGAGATCCATCACTCGGTAATCAGCAGTCAGTGTACATTTCTATTGAATATGTATCCCCTATCTAAGTTACAATATGGGACAACCTGTCACAAGGGCCTCCAATGACAAATATTAGTTTGGTAGGACCACTCTACATTCAAGATTTGTGGACTGCATAATGTGCATAGGGTTTGTAAAAATTAGCTCTATGGTTGACACAGGAAGCCACCATCCCAAGGGCCTCCAATCACAAACAGTAGTTAGGCTGGAGTAGGAATACTGTCCTGGTTTGTCCACTGCACAATGTGCATAGGGTTTGTAAAAATTAGCCCTATGCGCTGAGTCATGGTTGACGAAGGAAGAAAATAGGTTTTTATGGTAAGGGGTTGACGTTAACAGCAGTAGCATGAATCAGCATTTTTGGTGAATTTAGGTTGGCTTGCTGTCATCTGGAGGGATTGCAAACTGTGAAGATATTCAATCCTTGTTGAATTTAATCAGAGAAAGTCTGTCTGCATTTTCCATGGAGGGCGTGTGCGCCTGTCAGTGATGGTTGACTATGTGGAACTGAAAACGCGCTCTGACATCACACTAGCAGCCGGGCAGGCCAGCACCTCCAAGGTGTATAAGGAGAGGTCAGGCTAAGTGTTCAGCTTTGACACCCAATTGTTAAAGGGAACTGAAGCGTCAGAAAGGATGCACCTATGGTCACTTAAGTACCCCTTGACCATGTTCTGCAACTTCTCTTTCCTTGGCATTGTTACAGGCACAGATAGCCCTTGCTGTTGTGCTGGTTTATTGAAAATTGCCCAATTTGTGCACATTTTCCCCCCACCTCTGTTGGACCTGGTGTTCGTGTCTCTCCCCATTATCCCTTGGGGTTGAAAAAAGCCACTACCTCTGCCACAAGCATTGTCTGAGGGTGATGTTTTCAGCAACTGATCTACAATGGCTATCTTGAATGATTCCATTGTAAAACTCTTTGGTGACTCCAAAAGGAGAGAAGGAAATTTCTCCTTGTATCGTGGATTGAGAAAGGTGGCCAACCAGCACTGGTTGTTGGATAAAATGTGTATCATGAGAGGGTCTTGCCACAGACACTTACAAATGAAATGTGCCATGTGAGCCAAGCTACAAAAAGGCAAATGTTCTGAGTCCCAACAGTAGGAACAGTACCTATCCTCTCCTTATGCTGACTTGCCTCCTCCTCCACCACCTCCTCCTCTCCAGCCCATCCAGGCTGCACTGACATGAAACTTGGGTTGGGAATCCCCTCTGTAGCATTAGGAGTCTCCTCAGTAGCATAGAAAAACAAGTCCTCTCCCTCCTCATCCTCATGTTCCTCCTCATCCCCCAATGTTGCTTCAGAATATTGGCTGGGCTGGGTAGTATCACCCATTGTGAAATATGGCTCCATATCAACATGCTGGATACTCAAAGCTTCCTCTTTGAGATTATGCAGTGATTGTTTCAAGAGACACAGCAGCGGGATGGTTACGCTGATAATAACCTGATTACCCCTCACGAGGTTGGTGCAGTACTGAAAGTTCTCAAGAACCTCACAAATGTCAGCGATCCACACCCACTCGACAGTTGTTATGTGTGGTGGCTGACTCAGTCTGACTGGCATGTTGAAGCTGGTATTCAGCTACTGCCCTCTGCTGCTCACTAATCCTTGACAAGATATGATAGGTTGAGTTCCACTGCGTGGGCAAGTCGCAAATGAGTCGGTGACTTGGCAATTTCAAGTGCTTTTGCAGTGCTGTAAGAAAAACAAAAGCGGTAGAGGAATGGCGGAAATGGGCACTAATACGGCGCACCTTGTCAAGTAAGTATGGCAAGGCAGAGTAACTTTTCAGAAATTTGTGAACAACTAGGTTCAGCATGTGAACCATGCATGGCATGTGTACAGCTTACAACCTTTCAATCTACCACCAGTTAAAGTCCATTATCGCGGACGACCAGACTGGGTTGGAGAGACACTGATCGGTCTGTTGTTTTAAAGCTTGCCACAGCTCAGCTGCAGTGTATGGTTTATGACCTAAACAGATGAGCTTCAGCAAAGTGTGTTGCCACTTTGCCAATGTGCTGCTGCACAGGTCCCAGCTTGGCAGTGATGGGGAGGGTACTTCAGCAGAGGATGAGGAGCAGGAGGAGGGGAGAGACGAAGTGGAATATGAAGAGGCAGAAACCCTGACAGAAGTTGGGCCCACTAGTCTTGGTGTGGGTAGGATGCGTGATGTTCCAGTTTGTGCCTTTGTCTCACCCTCCACCAGGTTCACCCAGTGTGCCGTAACAGATATGTATCGTTCCTGTCCACAACAACTTGTCCAAGTGTCTGTTGTTAGGTAGAACTTCACACTTATGGCGTTGGTGAAAGCACGGTTCAGATTGTTTAACATGTGCCTGTGTAACGCATTGATGGCACACCAGGCAAAATAGTGGGGGAAAATGCCCTGGTGCATGCTTGGTAGCAGACAGTAGGAAATGTTTGGACTACTGCTTTGTGTAGGGCACTAACTGCCTTTCTAAGTGGTCTAATGTTGACAGCAGAAGGCAAGCTGTGACCACAAACCCAGCGGGGAAATTGGTCTGGTGCATGCTTGGCAGCAGAAATGTTTGGAATACTGCTTTGCGTAAGGTACTTAACGCTTTTTTAAGTGGAATAATGTGGACAGCAGAAGCCAGGCTCTGACTCCCAAAACAGCGAGGGCAATGACCTAGTGCGTGCTTGTTAGCATGAAGTAGAAAATGTTTGGACTACTGCTTTGCATAGGGCACTTAACACCTTTTTAAGTGGACTAATATGGAGCACAGAAGCCATGCTCTGACCCCAAAAACAGCGGGGAAAATGGCCTGGTGCGTGCTTGGTAGCAAGCATTAGGAAATGTTTGGACTACTGCTTTGCGTAGAGCACTAACTGTCTTTTTAAGTGGACTAATGTGGACAGCAGAAGCCAGGCTCTGACCCCAAAAACAGCAGGGAAAATAGACCGGTGCTTAAAAAAAAAAAATCAGGACTAAATGCTAGTACTCTGTGGGTTGGAAAAATATTGCTTTGCCTCTAACAAGAGCTGTTTTAAGATGGACACTGGAAGAACACTTTAACCTCTCCCTACCTAATACACAATCTCTACTTCCTTGTACTCTGACTTTGTTGTGTGTCTTCAGCAATGCAAAGAGCTATTTTTTGGTGTTATTATGGAGCTAGTAACCAGCTCCTTTAAACTGTTCCTGCTGGAGTATCTCTCTCTCCCTACTCTACACTGACCTAGTATACACTGCAGGTAGCCCTGAAAGGGCTTTTGTGTTATCAAGGGACATTCGATTATAGCGAGGCATGTATACAGATACTCGCAATCTAACGAGTTACCCGAATACCGCAATATCCGTGCAAATAGTAATGAATACACTCGCTCATCACTATTTGTAGCATCTAGTGTGTTTTAGAGGCCTGATCCAGAAGTCACAAAAAATTCTTCTGTCCCTAGTGCCATACAGTAGGGGACCTCACTTTAAAATAGTTTTTAGCATCTAGTGTGTTATAGAGGCCTGATCCATAGGCCACAAATAAATTCTTCTGTTCCTAGTGTCATACAGTAGGGACCTGACTTTAAAATATTTTGTAGCATCGAGTGTGTTATACAGGCCTGATCCATAGGCCACAAAAAATTCTTCTGTCCCTAGTTCCATACAGTAGGGGATCTGTCTTTAAAATAGTTTGCAGCATCAAGTGTGTTATAGAGGCCTGATCCATAGACCACAAATAAATTCTTCTGTTCCTAGTGTCATACAGTAGGGAACCTGACTTTAAAATAGTTTGTAGCATCTAATGTGGTATAGAGGCCTGATCCACAGGTCACAAAAAATTCTTCTGATCTTAACGTCATATAGTAAGGGACCTGACTTTAAAATAGTTTGTAGCATCTGATGTGTTATAGAGGCCTGATCCAGAGGTCACAAAAAATTCTTCTGATCTTAACGTCATATAGTAAGGAACCTGACATTAAAATAGTTTGTAGCATATAGTGTGCTATAGAGGCCTAATCCATAGGCCACAAAAAAATTCTTCTGATCTTAACGTCATACAGTAGGGACCTGACTTTAAAATAGTTTGTAGCATCTAGAGCAGGGGTGGGCAATTAATTTTGCCAGGGGGCCGCATGAGAAATTGGGATGGTTTTAGAGGGCCGGACTAATATAATTAACTCCGTTCTACCCAATACTGTATATATACATGTATATATATATATATATATATATATATATATATATACATGTATATATACATACCTGCCCATTATCATCATCTTCTCCCCATCATCATCAATGCCTCCCCATTATCAGCAATGCCTGCCCATCATCATCTTCTCCCCATCATCAATGCCTGCCCATTATCATCAATGCCTGCCCATTATCATCATCTTCTCCCCATCATCATCAATGCCTCCCCATTATCAGCAATGCCTGCCCATCATCATCTTCTCCCCATCATCAATGCCTGCCCATTATCATCAATACCTGCCCATTATCATCATCTTCTCCCCATCATCATCAATGCCTGCCCATCATCATCATCATCTTCTCCCCATCATCAATGCCTGCCCATTATCATCAATACCTGCCCATTATCATCATCTTCTCCCCATCATCATCAATGCCTCCCCATTATCAGCAATGCCTGCCCATCATCATCTTCTCCCCATCATCAATGCCTGCCCATTATCATCAATGCCTGCCCATTATCATCATCTTCTCCCCATCATCATCAATGCCTCCCCATTATCAGCAATGCCTGCCCATCATCATCTTCTCCCCATCATCAATGCCTGCCCATTATCATCAATGCCTGCCCATTATCATCATCTTCTCCCCATCATCATCAATGCTCAGCAGAGACGTCGGTCCAGGCGTCTTGCCCACTCCTCTACTGTGCAGTGACTTGCTGCTGCCTTTCCTGGATCTGCTATTATAGCCAGTGCTGGAGCAGTCGTCTTTGAGACAAAGTCCTGCGTTTTCCCATCTGAGCATGCCCAGAGTGAGATCTCTCATTGGAGATCAGGGGTCACATGTTCAGGTGCTGCAGCGGCTCCTATTGGTCCGCCAGGAAGGTCATGTAGCTACGTTTGTTTGTAACAGCTTCTCATTGGTCCTTGTTCCTGGAAGGTCCTGTAGCTGTTGCTATAAAAGGGTAGCATGGCTGGGCCGCCATGCGCTAATATCAATCATTGTATGCTATGCGCCAGTGTGGTCATGTGTATGTGTGGATAGGGACCCGGCTGAAATAAGCCACTAGAATACCGACTTAATCGGTGAGGAGTTTGGTATGGTAGCTGGTCAGGGTCGGTGTCCTAGATGCCCTAGATTACCGGCATAACCGGTGAGGAGTTTTGATTGCCGTATTCAGGGTCTGGCGTTCAGACGCCATAGATTGCGGGTGACTCCCGCGAGGACATTAGCACATGATCACGCTTTATGAACGCGTAGCACTTAACTGTGTACCTGAGAGCCTGACAGGACACAGTACTTTTTCTCAGCGGCTCTGTGACGTAACAGGGTTCGCTTTCAACGCTAGACAGTGCCCTAGCGTGTTTTCTTTGCCACTCAGTTGTGTCTAGTGAGTGCGCACACATCGCCATATAGCGCTGCGGCTTTCCTTCTAGCGGCTCTGTGGAGTAACAGAGTTCGCACTTATTGCCACAGCGCATTACGGCGTTTATGTTGGCGACTCTGCGGGATAACAGAGTTTGCTTCTCGCGCCATTTCTACTAGCAGCAGGCTCCGCTTGCACGGTGGACCCCGGGCTGCGAACGCACTTATTATTTAAATTATTTTGTGCATTCCGCCAGCCCTAACAACTTCTTTGCCTTACAGGCCTCATCCACACTCAAACAATAATTTTTTTTCTGACTAGCATGATACAACACGCCATATTTCAACTTGGAATTTACTGTTGCTGAAATTCAGCTTCTTGCAGAGGTGGTGCAGAGTTTAAAATCAATTATTTTGTTGCTAATACTGTGCTCCTATCACACTATCTGAGCAACAGGACTGGGAAAAAATGAGGCCGTGGTGGAAGGGGAATTAGACTTGGTGTTCAAGGTGTACATGGGGTAGGTGGTAATGTTTGTGAAAGCACTAGTGAAGCAACGTCACGTCCTATGCAAAGACAACAGACAACTTATGTTATTGGACAGGCTACACCACTACCTTTCTTTGGAAGATGCACAGCAGTAAGCATTGTTGATGATGCCCAGAAAGAGCATATAATCGAGTGGATGGCAAGTTTCAAGTGGCCTCTCCTCCTCTTCCTCCACCTCAACATCACACCTAGTACAGTCCACAGAGGTGGCACCTAAATTCCCCTTGTTTTCCCCCCGCATCCCAACTATCCAACCTTTCAACAGACTACAGATGGGTGAGTCTGAAGAGCTGTTGACAAATTCTATGCCATGTTCATCAGAAGTGTGCTCAAAAGCGTCGCAGAGTCAAGAAGAGGAGATCTGCACCGATGCCCAAATTGTTTTTAGCTTGGATCCGGGGCAGGATAAAGTAGGGTCTGAACAGCATCCTGTCCCTCGTCATCAGACGGTAACCCCTGGGGTGGAGTTAATCCTGATGGGACTCAGATATTGGAGGCTCACGCAGACTGTACTGTGCTGTCAGGGCAAGAAGAGGAGGAGGGGGACTCCAAGGGCGAGGAATGTGATAACACAGAGGATGATGATGAGGTGTTAGATCCCAGTTGGCGTGAACATAGAGGCACACAGCTGAGTAGGTCATCTGAGGAGGAAGACGAGGAGGTTACGTTGCGCCGTACGTCGCAGACAAGTAGTGATGCAGCCACGACAAGCAATGCATCCTCAGCCACAACTGTGCATGTGACCAGCTGTGTCCGTGGGTCTGCAGCTCGCAGGGGTGGCAACCCTAACCTGGGCATTTTTGGACACTGCAAAGGATGCGTCAACTCACGTAATCTTCCAACTTTGCAAAAAAAAACTGAGTCAAGGTAAAAAGTGCAAAAATTTGACTATTACATGTATGAACCTTCACATGAGCAATCAACATGCTTTACTGTGTTAATCCCACTGTGCAAAAATGTGGACCAACGGACCTCAACAACTAGCAACTGCCCCATCAATCTGCTGCTTCTTTCTCCTCTGTTACCATGCCAACTATTGAGACTCAGAACCTTGGGTTCTTTACCCTCTCCAGTCATGCTGACTGAGAGCCCGCCGTCAGCTGTAACGGAAGCGGACATGCCTGCTGTTTTTGACCAATCTCAGAGAATGAGCATACCACAAGTTTCTCGATCCACCTGCACCTTTCTCACAGTCCAGCAGTTTGTCGGATTCACTGTACTCCCCCCCCCCCCTCTCAGCACTGCAGCCAGCCAATGGTTTCGTAGTTGTGGTCACGTAAAAGATTGTTTCATCCTACGCATAATAAAGCTATGAGGTTGAACTAACCATCTCCAATCTGTTGGCCACGGAAATGCTGACTTTCCGTCTGGTAGATACAGACGGTTTCCGAAAGCTAATGGCCGTCGCAGTCCCCCAGGACCAATTGCCCAGCCGCCATTACTTTTCTAAGAAAGCTGTGCCTGCGCTACACCAACACGTTGCAAACAGCATCACCCGTTCCTTGACTAAATCTCTGTCTGCCAGGGTACAATTCACCACAGACACTTGGACGAGTAAGCATGGCCAAGGGCGTTACATCTCACTGACTGGGCACTGGGTGACTCTGGTGACTGTTGGGACAGGCGCTGCTCTACAAGTCTTGGAATCCCCAAGGCTTGCAGGACAATCTCTACATTTATCATTTCCTCCACTGCTTCTGTCTTCTATATCCCTTCTAGGGCCTCCACCTGCATCCTCATCCTCTGACTTAACGAGACACACATTCCAACAGTGCAGAGTGAATCCCCACCTCCTTCGTACTGCGAAGCCAAGGTTCACCGCAATCAGGCAGTATCAAAATTGATATGCCTTGGAGATCACAGTCATACAGTGGAAGAGTTATGGACAGGTCTCCAGGCTGAGTTTGATCAATGGTTGTCTCCGCTGAACCTGCATCCAGGTCCGATAACAGTGCTAATCTGGTGGTGGCCCTACAGCGAGGCAAGTTCACACACGTGCCTTGCATGGCTCATGTGGTAGTGTTTTCTCTGCCACTAACCTTGCCTGTGTGAGCAACTCTAGAAAGCAAGTAAGCTGTGTGCTCATTTCTGCGGTTAGCACCACTCTGGTCATCGACTTGCATCGATATAGAGGTCTTTGTCCATGTCAGTTAACAGGTTGATATGCGATGTGCCAACAAAGTGGAATTCTACTCTGTACATGTTGCAGCAACTGTGGTAGCAGCAACGAGTCCTGACGCAGTATGTCATGTCGTATAGCCTGGGTGCATATCACGTTTACAGACTGGGTACAGATTAAGGAGCTCTGCGCCCTTCTGCACAGTTTCAAAATGGCTACTAAGATGGTTAGCTCTGATGAAGCCATCATCAGCATCACTATTCCAATCATCTACAGTGCCTTGTGAAAGTATTCGGCCCCCTGGAACTTTTCAACCTTTTCCCACATATGCTTCAAACATATAGAAACCAATTGTAAATTTTTGGTGAAGAATCAACATCGAGTGGGACGCAATTATGAAGTTGAATGAAATTTATTGGTTATTTAAAATTTTTGTGAAAATGCAAAAACTGAAAAGTTGGGCATGCAATATTATTCGGCCCCTTTAACTTAATACTTTGTTGCGCCACCTTTTGCTGCGATTACAGCTGAAAGTCGTTTGGGTATGTCTCTATCAGTTTTGTACATCGAGAGACTGAAATTCTTGCCCATTCTTCCTTGGCAAACAGCTCGAGCTCAGTGAGGTTAGATGGAGATCATTTGTGAACAGCAGTTTTCAGCTCTTTCCACAGATTCTCGATTGGATTCAGGTCTGGACTTTGACTTGGCCATTCTAACACCTAGATACGTTTATTTGTGAACCATTCCATTGTAGATTTTGCTTTATGTTTGGGATCATTGTCTTGTTGGAAGACAAATCTTCATCCCAGTCTCAGGTTTTTTGCAGACTCTAACAGGTTTTCTTCAAGAATGGTCCTGTATTTGGCTCCATCCATCTTCCCATCAATTTTAACCATCTTCCCTGTCCCTGCTTAAGAAAAGCAAGCCCAAACCATAATGCTGCCACCACGATGTTTGACAGTGGGGATGGTGTGTTCAGGGTGATGAGCTGTGTTGTCTTTAGGCCAAACATATCGTTTGGCATTGTTGCCAAAAAGTTTGATTTTGGTTTCATCTGACCAGAGCACCTTCTTCCACATGTTTGGTGTATCTCCCAGATGGCTTGTTGCAAATTTTAAACAACACTTTTTATGGATATCTTTGAGAAATGGCTTTCTTCTTGCCACTCTTCCATAAAGGCCAGATTTGTGCAGTGTACAACTGATTGTTGTCCTATGGACAGACTGTCCCACCTCAGCTGTAGATCTCTGCAGTTCATCCAGAGTGATCATGGGCCTCTTGGCTGCATCTCTGATTAGTCTTCTCCTTGTTTGAGATGAATGTTTAAAGGGACGGCCGGGTCTTGGTAGATTTGCAGTGGTATGATACTCTTTACATTTCAATATGATCGCTTGCACAGTGCTCCTTGGAATGTTTAAAGTTTTGGAAATCATTTTGTATCCAAGTTCAGCTTTAAACTTCTCCACAACAGTATCACAGACCTGCCTGTTGTGTTCCTTGGTCTTCATGATGCTCTCTCTGCTTCAAACAGAACCCTGGGACTATCACAGAGCAGGTGCATTTATACGGAGACTTAATTACACACAGATGGATTATATTTATCATCAGTAGTCATTTAGGACAACATTGGATCATTCAGAGATCCACAATGAACTTCTGGAATGAGTTTTCTGCACTGAAAGTAAAGGGGCCAAATAATATTGCACACCCCACTTTTCAGCTTTTGTATTTCCACAAAAATTTAAAATAACCAAAACATTTCGTTCAACTTCACAATTGTGTTCCACTTGTTGATTCTTCACCAAAAATTTACATTGGTATCTTTATGTTTGAAGCATGATATGTGGGAAAAGTTTGAAAAGTTTCAGGCGGCCAAATTCTTTCGCAAGGCACTATATATGCTTGAACAGGCTTTAAATAGCCTGTGGGAGAAGATGGTGGTCCCAGAAGAAGAGGAGGAAGCAGAGGATGATGCAGAAGGGATAACATTGTCTCTCAGTTCAATACTGTCATCACACAGGTGGGTGCCAAGGGAGGGTGGATTACTGCAATCAAGGAAGGCTGGTGATACCAGACAAACTGTTGTCAAAGGTGCAAGATCCGAGGAACCAATGGAGGAGGAAGAGATGATGAGTGAGCAACTGTCAGATGAAGAGGATAATCTTCCCCTCTCTGCTGATTGTGGTTGGCAGGAGGGGACAGAGGAAACAAGACTCATTGTTACCCAGCCACCAACACAGGATGGGCTTGGACCTCATGGTAGAGCCTGACATATGAGTGCCTTCTTGCTGCACTATCTGCAACATGATCCCTGTATAGTTATGATTGGAAATAATGCTGACTACTGGGTTGCCACTCTGTTAGATCCACATTATAAAACTAAATTTTGCCAGATATTTCCCATCCTACAAAGGGACCTGCGAATGCCAGAGTATCTGTCATGATCTGCTTAGTTTGTGGGATGAGGTGGTTCAGAAGTTAATCTGGATGGACTCATTCTGGGAGGCTTCTTATATACAGTTATATGTGGGGTCATTCCTCGTCGCTTATACTCTGACCCTTGGCCGAGTTTGACCCTGTTGTGCCTGTGCTTTTTGGCTGTGTCCCTGTTACGAGTTTTGCCTGCCCCTTTTGTACTGTATTGCCCTCTCTGTGTATGACCCCTTGGCTACATCCTGACTACCCTCTGCCTGCTTCTTTTGTACGGCGTTGCCCTCTCTGTGTATGACCCCTTGGCTACGTCCTGACTACCCTCTGCCTGCTTCTCTTTTACTGCGCTGCCCTCTTTGTGTATGACCCCTTGGCTACGTCCTGACTATCCATTTTGTCTATGCCCCTTGGTAACTCTGTCCCGTAGTTACCCTTCTAGGAGTTTTCCTTCAGCTCCTAGCTCTTGGAGCTTAGGTCACGCCCCCTGCAGTCAGGTGCTTCAGGTCTTGTCTGGCCTGAAGCAATCTCTCTCTGCTCCTGCTTCCTCTGAGAGACCTGTGGCCAGCTCTGTCCCTTGGCAGTCAAGTGCTTCAGGTCCTGTTTGTCTGAAGCATGCATCTTCGCTGCTGCTGCCCTGCCCTGGGCACAGTGTGTTTTACTCAGCAGTTGGTGGACACCATGCAGGGGGCCGTTGCAGCAGTATCCTTTGGCTCAGGGAGTAGGGATGTATCTGTGGTATGCCCTGAATCTCAAGTCAAATTGCCTGACTCCTTTTCAGGGGATAAAAGGGAGTTTAGGTCCTTCAGGGAGGGATGTAAGCTTTTTTTTCTTTGAGGTCCCATTCCTCTGGGGACAAATTCCAGAGGGTGGGGGTCGTTATTTCTCTACTCTGGGGCGCCCCCAAGCATGGGATTTTTCTCTGTCTCCCACTGCCCCTGAGAGGATGACAGTCGATGCCTTCTTTGAGTCCTTGGGCCGCATATATGATGAGCCTGACAGAGTACGTATGGCTGAAGATATGGTCATGAGTGTGCATCAGGGTAAACGCTCAGCTGAGTGGTTCTGTGCGGAGTTCCAACGCTGGGCAGCGAAGGTCTCATGGGATGATGCCGCCCTCCGGGGCTTATTCCGCAGAGGTCTGTCCAAACGCCTCCAAGATGCTTTGGCCCTCCATCCACCACCTAACACCTTGGAGGATGCCATAACTCAGGCTGTGCATATGGACCACAGGCTGCCGGCTAGGGGTATCATGCAGTCCGAGTCATCACTATTCGCTGGCAGCAAGGAGACCTGTGTCACTCCTGAACCCATGGAAATTGCCGCCACTTCGGTTAAGGAGAAGGAGAGACAACGCCGCCGGGAGAAGTAGCTCTGCTTTTATTGCGGGGAGTCTGGTCATTGGAAAAAGGATTGCCCCTCATGTCCATTATCCTTCAAAGCAACGGGAAATGACACGGTCTGGGTAGTGGTCGAGGAGGCTGCCCAGACCTTCAGGTACTTTCTTCCTCATGTCCTAAAGTTTTGCTAAGGATTGATCAGTTGGTAGACAATGTCCATTGTTTCTCTACAGCACTGGTGGACAGTGGTTCATCACTCAATCTGGTCAGCTCTGATGTCGTTTCCCAGGGACAGTCAGGCTTCCTACCCCACTTAAGGTCGTGGCCATCAATTCCTCTCCTCTTACCCGAACTGGGATCCTTTCCGTTTCTGAAAGGTTTGTGTTAAAAATTGGTTCTTCCCACTCGGAGGTGATTAAATGTTTTGTCATGGACAAATTTCCCGCAGGGCTGGTGCTGGGCATGCCGTGGCTTCGATGCCATAAACCAGAGATTGACTGGGAATCTGGGGAGATTGTTAAATGGGGGTCCAAGTGTTCTGACTGTTACCATAAATCAATTTGTTGTGTGAAAATCGCAAAACCTGTCTCTGTGTCTTCTATTAGTCTGGAGCGTATTTCAGAGTACCTGAAAGACTTTGAGGACGTCTTCTCTGAGAGTGAGGCTGAGGCGTTACACCCTCATAGACCACTTGATTGTGCCATCGGTCTGATTAATGAAGCCAAATTGCACAAAGCTCGCCTGTTCAATATGTCGGGCCCCGAGCGCCTAGCTATGAAACAGTACATTTCTGAGAGCCTCCATAAGGGGCACATAAGACCCTCAGTTTCCCCGGTGGCAGTGGGGTTTTTCTTTATTAAGAAAAAGATGGCGGCCTGCGTCCCTGCCTCGACTTTCGAGAAATAAATAAAATTACTGTCAGGAACACATATCCCCTAACGTTGATTCCTGATCTCTGTAACCAGCTTTCTGGCTCCAAATGGTTTTCTAAGCTGGATCTGAGGGGAGCTTACAACTTAATAAGAATAAGAGAAGGGGATGGGTGGAAAACGGCTTTCCTTAAGTCTGAGGGGTTGTTTGAGAATCTAGTAATGCCGTTTGGGCTCACCAACGCACCTGCAGTGTTTCAAAATTTTATTAATGTGATATTTTCGGATCTAATAGGCCATTTTGTAGTGGTATACCTAGATGATATCCCGATATATTCTGTTGATAGAGCTTCCCATTTGTTGCATGTTAAAACTGTACTTTAGAGGCTCATAGAAAACCAATTGTACATCAAACTCGAGAAATGTTCATTTCTTGTTCAGGAGTTGTCATTTCTAGGTCTGATAATTTCACCTCAGGGTTTCGCATGGATCCCAAGAAAGTGCAAGCCATTGTGGAGTTGCATCAGCCCTGGGACCTTAGGGGACTCCAGCTCTTCTTTTGATTCGCAAATTATTATCGCAAGTTTACAGAAGGTTTTTCACAGGTGACTAAGCCCCTCACGGACCTGACTCGTAAAGGGGCAGATGTCAGTAACTGGTTCTCGTTAGCTAAACCGTCCTCTCTAACACTTAAAAACTGTTTCTCATCTGCTCCTATCCTGGTCCAACCGGATCCTTCCAAACCGTTCGTGGTCGAGGTGGATGCTTCCGAGGTGGGGGTGGGTGCTGTTTTGTCACAAGGTCCAGCTTCTCTGACTAATATCAGGGCCTGTGCCTATTTTTTTAAGAAATTTTCTCCAGCGGAGAAAAATTATGACGTAGGCAACAGAGAGCTTCTGGCTATTAAGTTGGCATTCGAGGAATGGAGGCACTTTTTGGAGGGGGCGGTTCACACTATTACAGTATCACTGACCATAAAAATTTAGAATGCATTAAATCTGCTAAAAGACTGACTCCCAGGAAAGCCCACTGGTCACTTTTTTTCTCCAGATTTCAGTTTTCTATTACCTTTCGGCCAGGGTCTAAGAATGTAAAGGCTGATGCCTTATCATGTAGTTTTGAGCCGTTATCCACCCGCGATCCACCGTCCCCCATTCTTCAACCCAGTCTCGTGGTTGCCGAGGTGTCATCGGAATTGGAGCGAGAGATTGTGGGGGCTCAATCTTTGGCTCAAAGTTCTAAACCTGTTAACAGGTTGTTTGTCCCGCAGCATTTACGCAACAAACTCCTGTGGGAGTTCCGTGATTTCAAGTTGAGTGCAGACCCTGGTTTAGCCGCCACATGGGAAGCAATGGCAAGGGTCTTCTGGTGGCCTTTCTTCAGATATCAAGAAACATGTCGCAGCATGTGGGATATGTGCCTGTTCCCAGAGTTCTAGTTGCCGGCCGGGGAATTGGTGCCTTTGCCAGTCCCAGGAAGGCCATGGACTCTCTTGTCCATGGACTTCATCACCAATCTTCCATCATCCCGTGGTAATACTGTCATTTGGGTAGTGGTGGACAGGTTTTCTAAGATGGCACATTTTGTACCCATGACAAGTTTACCCTCAGCAGAGACGCTCTCTATGCATTTCCTGCCCCAGGTGGTACACTTACATGGGGTTCCCACGAATATTGTGTCAGACAGAGGGACTCAGTTTGTGTCTAAATTCTGGCGGGCCTTCTGCAAAAAATTGGGGATATCTCTGTCTTTTTCCTCAGCGTATTACCCAGAAACCAACGGACAAACGGAACGCACCAACCAGTTACTTGAACAGATTCTTCGGTGCTTGACTCTTACCCTGCAAAGCGACTGGTCTGATGCCTTACCGTTAGCAGAATTCACCTTCAACAACTGGGTAAACCAATCTACCGATAGGTTACCATTTTTGATTAATTATGGGATGAATCCTCATTTTGGCGAATTTTCTCGAATAGATTCTGGTTATCCGGGGACAGAGGATGGGGTCTCAAGGATCTTTGGAAAAAGGTTTGTTTAAATATCTCTAAGGCTCAAGAGAAATATAAACATTTTGCGGATAGGAGAAGGGACTCTGCACAGACGCTGTGTTGTGGGGATAAGGTGTGGCTGTCCACATGAAATATAAATCTTCGATTGCCCTTTGCTAAACTGGGGCCTAAATTTATTGGCCCCTATGAGGTCATCAAAGTAGTGAACCCCAAAAACCTACCGCCTCCACCTTCCTCCTTCCTTAAAACTCCATAATGTTTTTCATAGATCCTTACTTAAACCCTTGAGGGCGGTGAGGGAGGATACTGAAGCTGCTCCTCCTCCAGTCTTGGTTGAGGGACATATGGAGTTTGAAGTACAACATATTGTGGATTCCAGGCGGGTGCAGGGGTCTTTACAGTATTTGGTACATTGGAGGTGGTATGGTCCGGAAGAGTGATCTTGGGTACCAGCCAGAGCGAGACACGCTGACCGTCTGGTTCGTGCCTTCCATGCCCGGCATCCTTGGAATCCTGGGGGTCCAGAGGCCCCCCGTTAAAAGGAGGGTACTGTCATGATCTGCTTAGTTTGTGGGATGAGGAGGTTCAGAGGTTAATCAGAACGGCCTCATTCTGGGAGGCTTCTTATAGCCTCATTGTGGGGTCATTCCTCGTCGCTTATACAGTCATGGCCAAAAGTTTTGAGAATGACACAAATATTATATTTTCACATGATCTGCTGCCCTCTAAGGTTTTTATGTGTGTTTGACAGATGTTTTTATCACAGACAGAAATATAATTGCAAACACATGAGTAACAAAAGCTTATATTGACAGTTAGAATGAGTTAATGCAGCAAGTCAATATTTGCAATGTTGACCCTTCTTCTTCAGGACCTCTGCAATTCTCCCTGGCATGCTCTCAATCAACTTCTGGACCAAATCCTGACTGATAGCAGTCCATTCTTGCACAATCAATGCTTTCATTTTGTCAGAATTTTTAGGTTTTTGTTTGTCCACCCGTCTCTTGATGATTGACCACAAGTTCTCAATGGGATTAAGATCTGGGGAGTTTCCAGGCCATGGACCCAAAATCTCTATGTTTTGTTCCCTGAGCCATTTAGTTATCACCTTTGCTTTATGGCAAGGTGCTCCATCATGCTGGAAAAGGCATTGTTGATCGCCAATCTGCTCTTGGAGGGTTGGGAGAAGTTACTCTTGGAGGACATTCTGGTACCATTCTTTATTCATGGCTGTGTTTTTAGGCAAGACTGTGAGAGAGCCGATTCCCTTGGCTGAGAAGCAACCCCACACATGAATGGTTTCAGGATGCTTAACAGTTGGCATGAGACAAGACTGATGGTAGCGCTCACCTTGTCTTCTCCGAATGAGGCGTATACCTGATGTCCCAAACAATCGAAAAGGGGATTCATCAGAGAAAATAACTTTACCCCAGTCCTCAGCAGTCCACTGCCTGCACCTTCTGCAGAACATCAGTCTGTCCATGATGTTTTTTCTGGAGAGAAGTGGCTTCTTTGCTGCCCTCCTTGAGACCAGGCCTTGCTCCAAGAGTCTCCGCCTCACAGTGCGTGCAGATGCACTCACACCTGCCTGCTGCCATTCCTGAGCAAGCTCTGCACTGCTGGTAGCCCGATCCTGCAGCTGAACGACTTTTAAGAGACGGTCCTGGCGCTTGCTGGTCTTTCTTGGGCGCCCTGGAGCCTTTTTGGCAACAATGGAACCTCTCTCCTTGAAGTTCTTGATGATGCGATAGATTGTTGACTGAGGTGCAATCTTTCTAGCTGCGATACTCTTCCCTGTTAGGCCATTTTTGTGCATTGCAATGATGACTGCACGTGTTTCTTTAGAGATAACCATGGTTAACAGAAGAGAAACAATGATGCCAAGCACCAGCCTCCTTTTAAAGTGTCCAGTGGTGTCATTCTTACTTAATCATGACAGATTGATCACCAGCCATGTCCTCATCAACACCCACACCTGTGTTAATGGAGCAATCACTGAAAGAGGTTAGCTGGTCCTTTTAAGGCAGGGCTGCAATGATGTTGAAATGTGTTTTGGTGGATAAAGTTCATTTTCTAGCCAAATATTGACTTTGCAAGTAATTGCTGTTAAGCTGATCACTCTTTATAACATTTTGGAGTATATGCAAATTGCCATTAGAAAAAGTGAAGCAGTAGACTTTGTAAAAATTAATATTTGTGTCATTCTCAAAACTTTTGGCCATGACTGTACTCTGACCCTTGGCCGAGTGTGTTTGACCCTGTTGTGCCTGTGCTTTTTGCCTGTGCTACGTTACGTCTGTCTGGTTCTGATTTGGCTGTGTCCCTGTTAAGAGTTTTGCCTGCCCCTTTTGTACTGTATTGCCCTCTCTGTGTATAACCCCTTGGCTACGTCCTGACTACCCTCTGCCTGCTTCTTTTGTACTGTGTTGTCCTCTCTGTGTATGACCCTTTGGCTATGTCCTGACTACCCGCTGCCTGCTTCTCTTGTAAAGTGCTACCTTCTTTGTGTATGACCCCTTGGCTACCTCCTGACTATCCATTCTGTCTATGCCCCTTGGTAACTCTGTCCCTTAGTTACACTTCTAGGAGTTTTCCTTCAGCTCCTAGCTCTCGGAGCTTAGGCCCTGTCCCTTGGCAGTCACGTGCTTCAGGCCCTGTTTGTCTGGAGCACGCATCTTCACCACTGCTGCCCTGCTCCACAGGTACCTTTAGGCATAGTGTTTCTACTCAGGACATGCACACTGGCTCAGTGAGCAAGTGCAGTGCAGTTTCCGACAGTATCGAAACACGCTTTTACACAACCTTAAGAGAGCTTTTCCCCAAGACAGTAGTGAAGCACACAGTTCGCATCACCGCTCTAGACTTCCAACCTCCGGTACGTCAATTCATCAGTGCCAAAACATTATCAGCAGCAGCATTGGTTGAAGTGGAAGAAGCATTTTCTTTGAGTCCTTTGACACTTTTTTAGACCAACTTGTGCACCAGGACAACAGAGTCCAGGTCTTACACGTGGTGAACAAATGGAGAGGATGGTGTAGGAGTATCTAGAACTGAATATAATTACATCAGGGAGGGTTTGGGCCCTTTCACATTTTGGTCTTCTAAAACGGAAGAGTAGCCTGAGCTCGCCTCACACACCTTGGAGGTTTTATCATGCCCGGCAGCAAGCGTTCTCTCAGAATGTGTCTTCAGTGCTGCTGGTGGTGTCCTGACAGATAAGCACTGCCAGCTTTCCCTTGAAAGTATAGACCGCCTAACTTTCATCAAGATGAACAAGTCATGGATCACCAATGACTTTTGCACCCCAATCACAGACTGTACAGACTAGGTGATAATGCATTTTTAGTGTGATGCATTAATGTCACGTAACTGCACTCTGTGATATCTTTAGTGTGGCTTCTGTGCCTGTTGTGACTGCTGCTGCTGATGTTAACACAAATTTGTGGAAATGTGAACAGTCATTATTGGTCTACATCTGCTGGGTTAGTTGTTGTGGAAGACGTCTCAGTCCCAATTACACTATTTCTATTCTCGTGACAGTTATTCCACATCGGTGGTGTCAGGCTCTCATTTTTAAAATGTGAATACTCTTGATTGGGTGTCAATCTGTTGGATTGGGTGTAGTAGAAGACTTATCAGTCCCTATTATAGTGTCTATAGTTTGGTGAAATTTATGCCACTTTGGTGGTGTCTGCCAATAATTTTTTGAAATGTGAACACTCCTGGTCGGGTGTCCATCTGTTGGATTGGATTTAGTGGAAGACTTATTAGTCCCTATTACACTGTTTCTACTGTGGTGATATTGTTGCCACTTTTGTGGTGTCTGCCAGTAATTTTTGGAAATGTAAATACTCGTGGTTGGGCATCCATCTGCTGAAATGGGTTTAGTGGAAGACCTGTCGGTCCCTATTATACTATCTATATTGTGGTTAAATTGATGCCAGTTTTCTGGCATCTGCCAGTAATTTTTGGAAATGTGAACACTCCTGGTTGGGTGTCCATCTGCTGAATTGGATTTAGTGGAAGACCTATTGGTCCCTATCATTATTTCTACTCTAGTGAAATTGATGCCATTTCTGTGGTGTAAGGCACTCATTTGTTTAAATGTGAAAACTCCTGGTTGGGTGTCCATCTGCTGGATTGGGTGTAGTGAAAGACCTGCCCGTCCCCATTATACTATTTCTACTGTGGTGAAATTATTGTCACTTTTGTGGTGTCTGCCAATAATTTTTGGAAATGTGAACACTCCTGGTTGGGTCTCCTTCATGTGTGTTGCATGTAGCAGTAGGCCTCCGAGACTGTCAGGCCTCCACTTCCTTGGACTTAACTACCCTTGCTACTATCCTTAAATTTTTCTGACAATGGAAATTTACAAAACTTATATTTGTGCCACCTGAGTGTGGCTTAGCATGAAAGCAGGTAGAGGTGTTGCATGTGGTATCAGGGCTCCCAGCAAGGAAGGCCTTCACCGATCTCTCACCCACCTCGTCTTACTGTGACGTTGAATTGAAAGCTGTAAATGCTGTCCCTGACCCGGATACCTCATGCCTGGCTGATTGCTGTAGTGCCATGCTGCAATTTGTACTGTGGGTGAATTGAGGCCACTTTCCTGGTGTCAGTCAATCATTTCATATGTTTTGGCAACATTTGGGGCTGTTATAAGGTGTCGTGCATGCGTTTGTTTTTGCCTCCTATTGAGCTGAATGGAATTCGGCTGTGTCCGGCAAATATTCAACAAATTAATCAGCGAGTATGGCAAATTCAGAGATCGTAATCCGAATCGAACACTGAAATATTCGCTCATCTCTATTCTTAACCCCTTAACGACTAGAGGTATTTTTGCTTTTGCATTTTCATTTTTTGCTTCCCTTCTTCCCAGAGCCATAACCTTTTTATTTTTTGGTCAAAATGGCCATGTGAGAGCTTGTTTTTTGTGGGACGAGTTGTACTTTTGGACAACACCATTGGCTTTAACATATGTTGTACTGAAAAATGGGAAAAAAATACAAAGTGAGGTGAAATTGCAAAAAAAGTGCAATCCTGCAGTTGTTTTTTGGGTTTTGTGTTTACCGTGTTTGCTAAATGCTAAAACTGACCTGCCATTATGATTCTCCAGGTCATTACAAGTTCTTAGACACCAAATATATATAGGTTATTTTTTATTTAAGTGATGAAAAAAAATTCCAAAGTTTGTTAAAAAGAAAAAATTGTGCCATTTTCTGTTACCCATAGAGTCTCAATTTTCGGTGATCTCAGGTTGGGTGAAGGCTTATTTTTTGCATGCCAAGCTGACGTTTTTAATGATACTATTTTCGTGCAGATACACTTTTTTGATTGCCCATTATTGTATTTTAATGCAATGTTGCGGCTTGCAGAAAATAATTCTGGCGTTTTGGCTTTTTTACACATTTTGCCATTTAAAGATCGATTTAATTCCTTTTTTTATATTGATAAATTGGGCGATTCTGAATGTGGTGATACCAAATATGTGTATGTTTAATTTTTTTATTGTTTTATTTTGAATGGGGCGAAAAGGGGGGTGATTTAAACTTTTATATTTTTTTAAAAAATTTATATTTTTAAAACATTTTTTTTACTTTTGGCATGCTTCAATAGTCTCCAAGGGAGACTAGAAGCTGCTCTTGTCCAATCAGCTCTGCTACATACAGACGATAATCAGATCGCCTGCATGTAGCAGAAATGCTCACTTGCTATGAGTGTTGTCCACTGGATGACGCTCATCGCAATCTGGCTATGACAACCATAGAGTTCTGCTTGAGACCTCTGGTTGTCATGCCAACCCATCAGTGACCCGCGATCATGTGACGGGGTCACTGATGGGCGGGATTTCCGGCGCGCTTGCCGAAAGCGCAAGTTAAATGCCACTGTCAGAGATTAACACTGGCATTTAACCAGTTAACATTCGTGTGTGGATCGCGATTCCACCCGAGACATTTCAGCTGTATATGTTATGTTTCGGTAGCTGAGGAGGACAGGAACAACAGCAGGGCAGCCGAACACCTGAGATGTTGGTAACTGATGGGTTGCAGATTCCTAAACTAACGACACAACTAGAGGTAGCCGTGGAGCGTTCCTACATTGATCCTAGACGCCTCGTCACAGCCTGAGAGATAACTACACCTAAAGGCAGAAAGATGAAAGCTATCTGCCCCGGAGCAGATCCCCAAAGAAAATAGGAAGCCCCCAAACATATAATGGCGGTTAGACAAGATGAAAATACAAACATAGGCAGAAAATAGACTGAGCAAATGCTGGGGCCACAAGCTGACTAAATAGGATAGGACAGGAGAGATTACTTTCTGCAACCCAGAAAACCCTGATTACAAAAATACTGAGATCACACGATCTCGCCACCCACTAAATCAGATATCAGTGTGAACAAAAACCAAGCCGCAGCCTCTGAAAAAACAGGAAAAAGCAAATGAGCAAATAACAGTGGCTGCAGAAAAACTGTGAGGAGCTCAGGCCCCAGGAGGGGACCCGGCTGACCTCCACAAAAGTGCAGAAAACAATGCAAAAAGCAAGCACAAAAAGAAAAGCAAAAAATATCTTATCTGAAAGCAGGAGATGCAGGCAGGACTCCAGCAAACTTCCAAATGAACCAGGAACCACAATTGAGACAAGAACAATTGATCACCGCAACCATCATGGGAGGGAACCTCCCTTATATCAGACCAGTCCGTGATTCCAGATTGCCACTCCTCGCTGAAAGGTTCAGTACTGTCTGTAACCACCAGATGGAGCCTCTGCTCAGAAACCATCTCTAGCACATTCATAACATGTATATATGAGCTATCATGTGTCCCTAGAAAGGTGCCGACTCAGCGCCAGAGTCTGCATCAAATGCCTTATAATTGCTTGCTATGATATTGACCTACAGATCTTTCAATGTTCTAGAAAAAGAATACATAAGGCATTGTGAAAGCGCAATTTTACTATTTCCTAAAAATCATACAGAGTTATTCGTTTTATACTTATTTTTGACATAGATTGTAAAAATTTAACAACTATAAGATTTGCTGTAGTCATTATCATTGATTTACTGTTTTTTGTGTTTTACTAATTCTTGAGCTGTAAAGGTCCAGCCATCACATTAACCTCCTCAAGGTCATAGGCGTTAGCTGTTCTCTTGCGTCTTCTTATACATCCTTGACGGCAACGAGAGTTGGCACTGTCCTCCTTGCACACCACAAGCTTGCACTGAATATATACATTGGAATGCTTCTTTAAAAAAGTGAAGGCTTTAAATCCAAAGCGGACTATGTTCTTTGATGGCGACTGGTAGCGACTGTAATCCGGGACTTTATTACACCTGAAATAACATGGAACAACATTAATGTTTATTATTATGTTAGATAAAAAAATGAATAGACTTTCTTTGAGTTAGTCATGATTGAAGCACAAGCCCCCATATGTTTTGAAGAAAGGAGCCCCCATACCACCCCAAAAAATAGAGTCACTACAAATATCATTGCAAGAACTCTCTTAAGTACCCAACCTGCTGCATTATTTGGCCACCAATAGGCTATTTCTTTGCAGATTGGCGATGGTTCAGTTGCATGTTTAGTACAAGTGCCACATTTAATAAGGACAAAGAATGATCTGTGCACATAAGTTGCCATTGTTCTTGACAGCACAGTTCCTGTTTTGATGATGTGCTGGCGAGACCAATGACCTTTTAAGCAAATCAAAGGATCATTTCACATGATGAACAAGTGCTTTGCTCATTTGTGACCTTATCGGCACCCTGTACACAATGTATAGTGTAATTGCACTGTTACTTGTATTCTTATGTAAAGTCACAGATAACATACAAGTGTAGCTCTAATAATAACCTGCAGCTGCCTGTCAGACATAAAGAATAGTCATTTATATAGTCTTACATTTATATAGCTTCCCATTACTGGGTGTCTACAGTTTGGCCTTGGTCCTGCTCAGCCCTCATTTACATTGAGGTCATTCTTGACACATAGTAAGGTTTTAATACTAGCGTTTAGGACCCTCCCAAATGGGTACACCTTGACACTGATGGGATGGCTTTTATGCTTTTTTTAAATCAAAAACAGTGTTTACTAAGTACCCTATGTTATCTATATGCACTATTGCTCTTTGCTGGGTGTATGTTCATTTTGTTTCTATGTTAGAACATAGTTTACTGTTGTCTTCTTATATGCTCCATTGTCAGCATAATTTGACACTGTTGGTTTTCACATACATAGAGAAAATCTGTGATAACTGGCCCTGAGGAGGAAGACAAGGGGGCATGGCAGCACTGTGTATGGCAGCACTATTAAAGGACTGTGCCAGACAAAAAAATTCAAAATATCACAGAAAGAAGGCAGCTGGATTTCCCAACAGCAGGTCACAATATAATGCACTACACTATGCAACAGGCTGATGTTCTGTGATGTTTTTTTCATTTTACATTGTTTTCAATGAGTTACTGTTAATTTTAGTGCTGGGACTCTGATGAGGACCCTAGACGTGGCTTGTCAATTTTCACAAAAATTTTGACCAACACTAGTGATGGGCAAATGTGCTTGAATAATGTCTTATCAGATCATGCTCCGGTGTATCTTGGGCATGCTCGTATATAATGTTTGAGTCCTGGACACATGTGGGGATTCCCTAACAAACAGACAATCCCTGCATGTGTTGCGACTGTCTAGCAGCCATGGTGACTTGAACATAATATCCGAGCATGCCCAAGATACTCGGATAACACTTGAGCATGCTCAGATAAGACGTTATCAGAACACGCTCACTCATCACTTATCTACCACCTGATCCATTTTTTGCATCATTTTTTGTTGCACATTTTTTCAGCTTTGGAGGTTGCAACCAGGCCCTTTAGTGTTGGCTGAGGGAATTTGGGGTGCACCTACATAGTGGTGGCTAGCCCACCTGATCTAATAGTAAGGATGTGACTAATAGAGCGTAAGCTGGAGACTGTGTGCTATATGTAAATGTATCTGTGTGATTGGCACATTATCCATGTGCATTTATAATACTAGGCATGCACTTCATTCATGAATGGAAGGTATGTGACTGGTTGTTTCATCAGTAGTTTGCACCTGAGTTGCCTCTGGCTTTATCATGGGGACTGCTACATCATGCAGTGTATTAATATTGTGCCTTGGTGTTGGTAAACACATCCGTCTTTTTTTCTGTGATTTTTTTTGATGTGTAATACACAATTATGTTTAGTTATTGCAAAAAAAAATTAGCTTTGAGAGTCAATCTACATGCACTAAAGTTAGAACCCAAAATCCCAACGAGCAGGAGACTGAGGAGAGCTTGAGCGAACAAAGCAGGAAAGATTAGGGCTGGCCTCATTATGTGTTCCTCCACTACAGCCCCGAATGGTAGAAGTTTGAGTGTCTCCTATGTAGTTTTGTGTTTGAATCCTGAACCAGTGTGTCTGGGCTCTTCGGGTGAAATTTTGCACATTGATCTCCCATGATTACACAGTGCAATATTAGTGGTATTATCATTACAAACTTCTAGCATTAATGAAAAACATATAAGGCATAATAATAGAAATATAAAAACAACACTACTTTACCCATTGCGAATAATATAAACAATATTTCTTGTGAAGTCAGACTCATCAGGGATGCCACACAAGTGTCTACAAATAGGACCAGGGCAGGGTCAGATGTACTTAATGTGGCTTGCAGGTATAAACGCTGATTTAGCTCCACATAATATGGATGCTGATTTACTGGATAGATATAATTTGAGGACTGGTAGAATATCAGATCAGCCGAATATTGGCCATATTGGATTATTGTGCTCTTTATGAAGTCATTTGCCTTGTACGAGCCTTCCACTAGAGTGTTTTGGTAGAACCGACAAGTAAGAGTTAGGCATAATTTTTTTCTGTAAATGACAACTGTGTTGGCCGATTGGGTGGTCAAGCTGTTTGCATAACTTATTATGTCATTTTCATCCTGTAAGAAAGAAAATAGACTGTTGGAGAAAAGCAATTACATAGAAAGATATAACTACTGCTTTTTATGAGGATGACCTTTCTAAATTGAACAATACATAAATAGGTATGGCATCAGAACGAAATGGTTAGAAATAAAGATGGGCGAGTATATTCGAGTGGATTTAATTCTACCCGAATATTACCAAAACCTACATTTGCCAAGGTGTGTAATTTGTAAGTTGCTTCCGCATAGATTCAGCAAAATGGCAACTGGTTGGCCAGCATTTTCCTAAATCGTAAAGTTTCATCTATAGGTTAAGAAGTTTTAAAAAATACATATACTCAAGTCACAGCTCGCCTCTCAGGCACCTCCACTCTTTACTATTCCCTGTCTGGGCCTCAGTTCATCTTATCACTGCCGCTAAGGGCTGAATACGTGTGAACTTATATGTGTTGCGTAGAAATGTGGAGATTAAATATATTTTTTGGGTTTGTGTGGGTTTTTTTCACATGTTATGCTAATTATGCTCTAAAATACATAATAAGAGACATTTGTGGAGAACAACTTTTGGCTTGCGACAGGGATAAGAAGACATGGCACTGAGGAGCGGATGGCAACAGAGGGGTTGGTCAATATTTTTTTTTTTTACATCTTACTTTCTAAGAACCCCAGAGAATAAAAAGATATGTTTGATTCATGAATAATAGTTTTTGCTGTAAATCAAATTTTTTAGGAAAATCTTTGGCAAATTTGAATTTTCACAGATCAGCTCATCTCTTGGTAGAATACTTCAACTCCCTATGTCTACCAACTTCAACATTGTGTACCCATTTTTTACCATTCAGTGGCACGTTAGGAAGGCTGTTGTCATATAGCTCAGTAACTATTTTTTAAAATAAAGTCAACAAACTAATTTTTTGCCGTTTTTGACAGCCGATAATCGCACAAATGTTTCCTGAACATTGCTCCGTCTGTCATCCGATTGTAATGCGAGGATGCAATTTCCTCCCATCTGAGCGTCCATTTGACATCCGTGTCACATCCGGCTTGCGACATTTTGTCGGTGGCCAGCAAAACCGACATATAATGGATCCAAATGTGTTTTTAAATCACAAAAGAAAGAATAGATATATACACATAGAATACATATATATATATATATATATATATATATATGTCATTGAGACCTTTATGTATACATATATTTATAGTTCATACACTTCTACATAGTATAATAGCCGCTAATTCAATTGCTGATTTCTGTAAATTACTGCAGAACCTGTTATTAGTGTTGAGCGATACTGCTCGATATCTAAAAATATCGTATCGGAATGGTATCGCCGATATCACTAAATATCGTCGATATCCGATTCCGATACCGGAAGTCCCATGTAAGTCTATGGGAACAAAATATCGCAACAAAAAAAACCCTTTCTTTCGTTGTAAACACAAAATATACACACATAGAATACATATATATATATATATATATACATGTCATTGTGACATATATATATACATATATTTATAGTTTATACACTTCTACATAGTAAAATAGACTCTGATTCAATTGCCGGGTAAAGCCGTGACATACCCCATAGAAGTCGACGGGCTCGGTGCCGAGTACCCCCAAAACCTCTGGCTCTGTGCGACTCAACTTGGGCGTCAAGAACAAGATTCTGTAGCTCGCTATAAGCGAGTCCTGTGTGCCTGAATTGAACTGGTTTTGTGCTTGAGAATTGCTAAAATCATCAGAGAATGTATTTGCCATTTTTCCGCCATATCTGCGTCACGATGAGGCACTGGTGAAGAAGAAGGGCGTGCTCTTCGTGGGTGTACACTCACTGAGTGGCGCGAAAACGATGGCCGACCACTCTAAATGGTACTGCAATGTAAGATCGTGCCCCACAGCTCTTCAGTTCCGCCTCCTCATCCTCCTCAGTGTGCGGAAACTAACACGAAGGTCCCGCCTCCCTACAAAAGAGGGGCCCTCTCCAGATGCTAATGACACATGTGACTTGGCAGAGATGGCTAATGGACACGAGCAGAAGTGTGAAGGGATGGAGCAGTCAGAGCTCTCCCCCCACGGAAGCGACCCGATCGCCACGGAACCACCGTTGGGCACCCGGCCTGGAAACCCTCCTACGCTGCAAGAAGCGGAGGATACCCTAAGAGGCCTGGCCCGGCACCGGGAGGAGGTCGCCAGGATGGAAGCCAGCTGGCGTGCCCTAAAACTAAACTTGGAGCGGCGCCAATCCCTCTTACCTGAAGTGTCTGTACCGGAAGGTGAGGCACCCGTTCTAGTAGAGGAGTCCGTGCGGGCATCCCAGCCCTTGCAATGTGATCCGGTTGACGTTATCGCAGTGGAGGCACCCGTTCCTGCAAAAAACTCTGCACCGGCAGCACCCCAGATCCCGCTGTCTGCCCCCGTCGCTGAGACAGAAGAAGCGACACCCGTCCTCATGGAGGAGGCCGCGCAGGCACCAGAGGTCTACCTGTCTGTACCAGAGCCCCGACTGTCATCTGTTCCAGAGCCGGCTGCTTCCTCCGCAGGTGAGCGCCGCCAGGACTGTCGGGCGCCAGGAGAGCTGCCGCAAACCGGACATCGTAAGCTGCAGTTTGATGGTGGAGACATGGAGATGCTGGTGGAGGAGAATTACAACCGGCGTCAGGAGGAAGAGTGGAGACGTTGGGAGCGGGAAGCAGAGCGACAAAGGGAGCAGCGAGAATCCCAAAAGCTTCGGCAACGTAACCTGGAGAAGGACCGGGCAGATAAGGACCGGATGAGAAAAGATAAAGGAACCCTGTGGGAGCCGCGGCGTAAGGGTGCAGTACGGAGCTTTAAATTGAAAGGTGGTTGGGGCTTCATCCAGGAGCCTGGACTTTATTTAGAAGTGTTTGTGACCCGGCGGGACGTGGAGACTCACCTCCCAGAAGGACACCCGGGGAGGGACCTGTTGCCAGGAGACTTGGTGACTTACACCCGACACTGGGGTTACAATGGATGGTACGCCCTAAATGTTACCAGGTGCGACCCCTACTCCCCAGAGTGTCAGGAACCTGTGAGACCCTCGGAGCCTTCAGCCTCCCACATCCAGGCCTCTGCACAAGTGCCCACCCCACGCCTTAAATCTCCCCAGCCTCCCTCAGTGGTCTCCTCAGCAGCCCCAGCTATGGACATGATAACTATAGCTGGCCCGTACCCGGCGCCTGTTAGGCCCCCTGGGGTTCGTTCAGTCCGGGACATAGGGCTCCAGACCCGGAGGGAGATGAAAGAGGTGGCCACACAGACACAGATAGCGGGTCACGACTTAACTGTACAGGCCACACGACGTCATCAGGTCCTGGTGGTCCTTGGTGTCTCGGATGTTTGGCAAGCATCAGAAGAGTACCAGGTGGTACCTGGAACACCCCTGCCAAAGAGTTATAAATAACCCGGACAGGGTCCCTGTATGTAAATAGTTAAATTGTTGATGTACCCGGACGGGTGAATGTTCATAAAAAAGTTTTTTAATTTAATAAAAAACACAGCACAGTTTTCATTACTTTTATTACAGTCTCATCCTGCGACGCCATCGATCTCCTGTAAAAAAAGAAAAAAAACAGCAGTATACCACCTGTCCGACGCAGTCCATAGTAACGAGTGTCCCACGACGATCCAGCTCTGCTACATCAGAATGACAGGCAGAGCTTGTCATCCCGGCGCAGCACAGCTGATTACCTGCTTCCCCGGCGGTGACGTCATCGGACTGGTTTACGGCCGGGGTTACCCTGCAGTCACTGCAGTTATCGCGAAAAACTGCATGTGACCGCCAGGGAGAAGATAATGGCGGCCATCAAGCAGTCCAGGACGTGACCGCCGGAGATCTTCTGCCAGGTAAGTGCCGCTGACTCCTGACAGACCCGACCGACGGACACTCACAGTGACAGTGACAAATCTGATTCCGGTATCCAATATGACGAAAATATCGGTACTCGGAATCGAAAGCCCGATACAGCTAATATCGGCCGATACCCGATATTTGCAGTATCGTATCGCTCAACACTACCTGTTATGATTTGGTAGCTGAGGAGTGCAGGTAAAAAAGGCAATACACCAGAGCAGTTGGAATCTATGAGATTGCAGTACCCTGACTAACCACCACAACTAGAGGCAGCTGTGGAGCGTTCCTACGTTGGTCCTAGACGCCTCGTCACAGCCTGAGAAACTAACTTTACCTAAAGATAGTAAGAGGAAAGCTATCTGCCCCGGAGCAGATCCCCAAAGAACATAGAAAGCCCCCAAACATGTAATGGCGGTTAGACAAGAAGAAATACTGACACAGACAGAAAATAGTATGAGCAAACGTTGGGGCCCAAACTATCTAAATAGAAAAGGATAGGAAGGGCACTTACTGCAATCCCAAAAAACCCTGAAAAGCACCAACTTTACTAATTTCAAAAACACCTGAGATCACATGACCTCTACCACCTAAATTAGTTCTCTGGTGTAACAAAATCAAAACAGCAGCCACTGAAAAAACTGGAAAAAGCAAATGTACAAACATCAGTGGCTGAACAAAACTGAGAGGGCAAAAGCCCCCGGAGGGGACCCTGAAGGCCCCCACAGAAGTGCAGGACAAAATGCAAAAATCAAGCACAAAAGCAAAAAGAAGAAAATGTCTTATCTGTTAGCAGGAGATGCAGACACGACACAGCAGGCTACAAAGGAAACAGGAATCAAGGATTGAGACCAGAACAATTGATCACTGGCAACCATGATGGGAAGGTGACTCCCTTATATAAGACCAGTCAGTAACACCTGATTCCCAATCCTCACAATCTTCACTGGACAGTCCAGTACCGTTTGTAACCACCAGAGGAGCCTCTGCTCAGAACTCATTTCAAGTCCATTCACAACAGTACCCCCCCCTTGAGGAGGGGTCACCGAACCCTCACTTGAGCAACCAGGTCGGTCAGGATGAGTTCTATGATACGCACGGATGAGTCTCCTAGCATGGATGTCCGAAGCAAACACCCAAGAATTGTCTTCCTGACCATAACCTCTCCACTTAACCAAATACTGGAGTTTCCGTCTAGAAAAACGAGAATTCAAAATTTTCTCAACCACAAACTCCATATTGCCCTCAACCAGAACAGGGTCAGGAGGCAAAGCAGTAGGAACCACTGGCTCAACAAACCTCTTCAACAAGGACTTGTGGAACACATTATGGATCTTAAATGTTCCTGGAAGAAGCAAACGAAAAGAAACAGGATTAAGAATCTCCATGATCTTATAAGGCCCAATGAACCTAGGCTTAAATTTAGGAGATGCCACTCTCATAGGAATATTTTTTGAGGACAACCAGACCAAGTCCCCCACTTTAAACCGGGGACCATCAGTCCTATGCCGGTTAGCAAACCGCTGGGCCCTCTCCTGAGAGAGGGACAACCTCTGCACTACCTGGTCCCAAATCTGTTGCATACGCTCCACAACAGAGTCAACACCTGGACAGACAGAAGCCTCCTTCTGTCCTGAAGAAAATCGAGGGTGAAACCCAGAATTACAGAAAAATGGAGACATCAAAGTGGCAGAGCTAGCCCTATTATTAAGAGCAAACTCAGCCAAAGGCAAAAAAGAGACCCAGTCATCCTGATCAGCAGACACAAAGCATCTTAGATAAGTCTCCAATGTCTGATTTGTTCTCTCAGTTTGACCATTGGTCTGAGGATGAAATGCCGAGGAGAAAGACAATTGAACACCCAGTTTAGAACAAAAAGTCCTCCAAAATCTGGAAACAAACTGGACTTCTCTGTCAGACACAATGTTCTCAGGAATGCCGTGTAAACGAACCACGTGCTGAAGGAACAAAGGTACCAATTCAGAGGAGGAAGGCAACTTAGGTAATGGCACAAGATTTATCATCTTGGAAAACCTATCACAAATCACCCAGATGACGGTCATTCTCTGAGAAACAGGAAGGTCGGAAATGAAATCCATAGAGATATGGGTCCATGGTCTCTTGGGCACAGGCAATGGCATCAACAAACCACTAGAGCGAGAGCAAGGCTTGGAGCGAGAGCAAGTCCCACAGGACTGCACAAATTCCCTGACATCACGAGACAAGGTAGGCCACCAAAAGGACCGACTAACCAAGTCTCTGGTACCAAAAATTCCGGGATGACCGGCCAACGCGGAACAATGAATCTCAGACATCACACTCTTTTTCCAGTGGTCCGGGACAAACAATTTCCCAACAGGGCAGCGCTCGGGCCTATCCTCCTGACACCCCTCCAGAGCCAGTCTCAAATTGGGCGAGATGGCGGAAAGAACTACACCCTCTTTCAAGATAACAGAAGGATCAGACAACTCAGGAGAGTCCGCAAGGAAACTCCTCGAAAGGGCATCCGCCTTAACATTCTTAGTGCCAGGAAGAAAGGAAACCACAAAATTAAAACGTGTGAAAAACAAGGCCCACCTGGCCTGTCTAGGATTAAGTCGCTTGGCAGATTCCAGATAAACCAGATTCTTATGGTCAGTAAGGACCACCACCTGATGTTTGGCTCCCTCCAGCCAATGTCTCCACTCTTCAAAAGCCCACTTCATGGCCAATAACTCCCGATTACCCACGTCATAATTACGTTCAGTAGGAGAAAATTATCGAGAGAAAAAGGCACAAGGGTTACTTTTAGAGGTCTCTGGATCTCTTTGGGACAAAACGGCACCTGCCCCAGTTTCAGAGGCATCAACCTCCACCTGAAATGGCAGAGAAACATCAGGCTGCCGTAGAACAGGAGCAGAAGTGAATCTCTGCTTAAGTTCCTGAAATGCAGTGACTGCCTCAGGAGGCCAATTCACCACATCAGAACCCTTTTTGGTCAAATCAGTTAATGGTTTAACAATAACCGAGAAATTACCAATAAATTTATGATAAAAATTGGCAAAACCCAAAAATCTTTGAAGAGCCTTTAATGAAGTAGGTTGGACCCAATCACAGATGGCCTGAACCTTGACCGGGTCCATTTCAATAACAGATGGGGACAAAATAAATCCCAAAAATGAGATCCTCTGTACGCCAAAAAGACACTTTGATCCCTTCACATACAGAGAATTCTCTCTCAAAATCTGGAATACACTTCGAACATGTTTCACATGAGAGTCCCAGTCATTGGAAAAAATCAAGATATCATCCAAATAAACAATCAGAAATTTATCCACAAAATCCCTGAAAATGTCATTCATGAAGGACTGGAAGACAGAAGGAGCATTAGTGAGCCCAAAGGGCATCACAAGGTACTGAAAATGCCCCTCAGGGGTGTTAAATGCCGTCTTCCATTCATCCCCGTGCTTAATGCGAATAAGGTTATATGCCCCCCTGAGGTCAAGCTTGGTAAACCAAGTAGCGTTTTTCACCCTGGAAAACAGGTCGGAAATCAAGGGTAACGGGTATTGATATTTAACAGTAATATTGTTCAAAAGACGATAATCAATACACGGCCTTAATGAACCATCCTTTTTGGCCACAAAGAAAAAACCGGCACCTAAGGGTGAAGAGGATGGTCTGATATGACCTTTCTCCAAAGACTCCTTGATATAAGACCGCATAGCGTCATGTTCAGGTACAGACAAGTTAAAAAGGCGACCTTTAGGGAATTTACTACCAGGCACTAATTCAATAGCGCAGTCATAGCTCCTATGGGGAGGCAAGGATGCAGATTTACTTTCGCTAAACACATCAGAAAAATCAATCAAAAAGTCAGGAACATCCTGAGCCTGGGGGGAGGCAGAAAAAACAGGAGTGTTGGTATTAACACATTGGCAGCCCCAACTGGTTACAGACACAGATTTCCAATCCAAAACAGGATTATGAGACTGTAACCAAGGGAAACCCAGCACGATAATGTCATGCAGATTATACAGAACCAAATATTTGCAGCTCTCCTGATGATCAGGTTCAACCCTCATTATCACCTGAGTAGAGAACTGAGGTTTATTCTCAGCCAAAGGGGTAGAATCGATCCCCAGTAGGGGAATAGACTTCTGTAGGGGTATCAAGGGAAACCCACAACGTTTAGCGAAATCAAAATCCATCAGGTTAATAGCTGCTCCCGAATCAACGAAAGCCTGAGCAGAAAATGAGGACAGAGAGCATATCAGAGTAACAGTTAATAAAAACTTAGTCTGAACACTACCCAAGACAACTGAGCGTGCAAAACGTCTTCCCCGCTTAGGGCAGACTGAAATAGCATGAGAGGCATCACCACAGTAGAAACATAACCCATTGCGCTTTCGAAACTCATGACGCTGTGCCCCAGAAACCACTCTATCACAGTTCATGGGTTCAGAAGCAGGTTCACAAGGCAACACTATTCCACGCATACTTCTCCGCTCACGCAAACGTCTGTCAATTTGAATCGCTAATGACATAGAATCATTGAGACCAGAGGGGACAGGGAATCCCACCATAACATCCTTTACATTATCTGACAGACCCTTCCGAAAAAGGGCTGCCAAAGCGTCGTCATTCCATTTGGTCAGGACTGCCCACCTACGGAATCTCTGACAGTATAACTCAGCGTCATCAAGCCCCTGATTTAATGCCAACAAGGCTTTTTCAGCTTGATCAGTGACATTAGGCTCATCGTACAATAACTCCAAGGCCTGAAAAAATGCATAAACATCACTCAAAACAGGATCCCCAGGTGTCAGGGAAAAAGCCCAATCCTGAGGATCGCCACGCAGGAGAGAGATGACAATTTGAACCTGCTGCGCTGCGTTCCCTGAGGACTTAGATTTTAAGGCAAAAAACAATTTACAATTACTTTTGAAATTCAGAAACTTGGCTCGATCCCCCAAAAACAAATCTGGCATGGGAATCCTAGGTTCCACAACAGGCAACCTAGCAAGATAGGTAGCAATACTCTGAACGTCAGTGGCAAGCTGATCCACACGGCCAGACAACTGTGCAAACTCCATTGAGAGAAAAAATCCTCCCCAGCACCCAGAGATACAGAGGGAAAAAAAAAAAAAATGCAACAAACAGAAAAATATCTCTGACAACTCTGACAACCTTTTTTTTTTTTTTTTTTTTTTCACAATATTTTTCCCTTCTGTGAGTACCATATAATTTTCAGTTTAGGCCGGTGATACTGTTATGATTTGGTAGCTAAGGAGTGCAGGTAAAAAAGGCAATACACCAGAGCAGTTGGAATCTATGAGATTGCAGTACCCTGACTAACCACCACAACTAGAGGCAGCCGTGGAGCGTTCCTACGTTGGTCCTAGACGCCTCGTCACAGCCTGAGAAACTAACTATACCTAAAGATAGAAAGAGGAAAGCTATCTGCCCCAGGCAGATCCCCAAAGAACATAGAAAGCCCCCAAACATGTAATGGCGGTTAGACAAGAAGAAATACTGACACAGACAGAAAATAGTGAGAGCAAACGTTGGGGCCCAAACTATCTAAATAGAAAAGGATAGGAAGGGCACTTACTGCAATCCCAAAAAACCCTGAAAAGCACCAACTTTACTAATTTCAAAAACACCTGAGATCACACGACCTCTACCACCTAAATTAGTTCTCTGGTGTAACAAAATCAAAACAGCAGCCACTGAAAAAACTGGAAAAAGCAAATGTACAAACATCAGTGGCTGAACAAAACTGAGAGGGTAAAAGCCCCCGGAGGGGACCCTGAAGGCCCCCACAGAAGTGCAGGACAAAATGCAAAAATCAAGCACAAAAGCAAAAAGAAGAAAATGTCTTATCTGTTAGCAGGAGATGCAGACACGACACAGCAGGCTACAAAGGAAACAGGTATCAAGGATTGAGACCAGAACAATTGATCACTGGCAACCCTGATGGGAAGGTGACTCCCTTATATAAGACCAGTCAGTAACACCTGATTTCCAATCCTCACAATCTTCACTGGACAGTCCAGTACCGTTTGTAACCACCAGAGGGAGCCTCTGCTCAGAACTCATTTCAAGTCCATTAACAACAAGAACCCGACATGAAATGACACATGGTTTCCATACAGTTAACCATGTCATTTCATGTAGTTTGCTATATGGTTTTCACTTACATGAGTGTATGTGTGCAAAATTTCATACATGTAGGGGTTAATTTAATGTGTAAATTTGTTGTAAAAAATGCGTGTGCTCCCGCGGTATTTTCTCCACCAGACAGGGAAAGCCAGTAAGTGGGGGCAGATAATAATAGCCTAGGGAGGGTGCATTTTTTTGTGCCCCCCCCCGGCTACTAACATCTGCCCCCAACCACCCCAGAAAAGGCACATCTATGATTAGATGAGCCTTTTCTGGCACTTAGCCCATCTATTCCCATTGCCCTGTAGCGGTGGCTAATGGGTTAATAATGGGTTAAGGCCACCTTGCTATTGGAAGGTGACTTTAAGCCAGGTTAATAATTGAGAGTTGTCAATTAGACAACTCTCAATTATTAATCCTATTGTATGAAATGGAAAAAAAACACACACACATTAATTAAAAATCATTTTAATGAAACAAATACACAGTTTTTTACCATATTTTATTGTACTGGTAATCCTTCGATTCCCTTGTTCTACTGTAATAAAAAAAAAAATAATAAAACAACATTATTCTTACCTCTCCGGCGCTCAGTCAGGTCCCACGCTGCAATCCATCTGAAAGGGTTAACAGTTTTACAGCGAGGACCGCTGGTAATGCTGCATCCTCACTGTAAACCCCCGAATGAATGAGCTCATCTCTGCGGCTGACAGGAGATGAGCTGATTAGTGTGGGAAGCTTAATTGATTGTTTCCCACACTACTCAGTTCACTTCAGGTTAGCCGGGGACTCCCTCTGACGTCACTAATGCTGTGCGGAGTCCCCGATTGACCTGAAGTGAACTGATTACCGTGGGAAACAATCAATTAAGCTTCCCACACTAATAAGCTCATCTCCTGTCAGCCGCAGGGTGATGCACTCATTTATTCGGGGGTTTACAGCCAGGCTGCAGCATTACCAGCGGTCCTCGCTGTAAACATGTTAACCCTTTCTGATGTATAGCAGCGTGGGATCTGACCGAGCGCCGGAGAGGTAAGAATAATGTTGTTTTATTATTTTTTTATTACAGGAGAACAAGGGAATCGAGGGATTACCAGTACAATAAAATATGGTCAAAAACTGTATTTATTTTATTAAAATGATTTTTCGCTGTCTGGTGGAGAAAATACCATGGGAGTCCACGCATTTTTTTACAACGAATTTACACATTAAATTAACCCCTACATGTATGAAATTTTGCACACATACACTCATGTAATTGTTAATGAAAACCATATATCAAACTACATGAAATTAAATGGTTTACTGTATGTAAACCATGTGTCATTTTACGTCGGGTTCTGTAATTTTACACAAGCCGGCAATTGAATTAGCGGCTATTATACTATGTAGAAGTGTATGAACTATATATATATATATATATATATATATATATATATGTGTCACAATGACATATATATATATATATATATATATATATATATGTATTCTATGTGTGTATATGTTATCTTTCTATTCTTTATTAAACCTGTCAGTGTGATTTTACAGTATAGCCGGGGATGAATTGCCGGCTTTTCTAAAGGACACCGGTGCGATTTTCTCGCAAGTCACACGTATGGTCCGTTTGTAATCCGATTTTTCATCGCACCCATAGACTTGCATTGGCGATTCTCGCCCGATAATTGGTGAAAACGGCCGAGAAAAAATCGGATGCTGGGAGCTGATCCATAGATAAACATTGGTCCGAGTGCAATGCGATATTTCATCGCATTCCACTCGTCCGTTTTGATAGATGATAGACACCAAATTGAGAATCTGTTTTTTTATGTAACCCTTTTTGTCCTGTTGGTGGTTCTCAATAGATACATTTTCATACCTGTCTTACTGTCAGACATCTATCATAAGGAATGTTAAACTCCACCCAATTTGCTACAACTTGAGGACGACAGAGAGGATCATTCAAAAATACATTATTTGAAGAATATCCCAGTGACAGAAGGTACCAAGTTGAGATTTGCAGTCTCATGTAGTTTGGATGGCACAAGAGTTTGACTATAAAGAAAATTGCAAAAAAATATTTTATTAAGACCTTGCAGTCTGACAATGTGGTTACACAAAGTTTTTTCCCCTATAAACAAAAACTTTCTTGTCCATGATCTGTGTTGAGTGCTGCATCTCCCTCACAGGGATGAGTTGCAATACCAGACACAGTCCACATCAGCTTAGAAATCCATAACATTGTAAACATAAATACTAGTAGCAACTATCTGTGAAGATTAGCTCTACCTTTAGTTTCATTAATTTGCTCTTTCTTAGGTAGGTAGGCAGGGTTTTAGTCCATTGACCATGGACTACAAATATGGTGGTTGGACCAGTGTCATGCAAAACTTTTTGCTGAATTCTAGTAAATTGTATTATAATGCTAGAAAACATAATAGAGGGAAAAGAACCTTCCGTAGCATGTAATATCCATGTTAATTACTTTAAGAAAATACATTACTTTTGCATTACAAAGCATTAACTTTTATAAAGTACAGTAATGACAGACTTATGACTATTTGACCAAAAACTAGAAAGAATTTAAAAATAAATTATACCATTTTGATTGCTGGTAAAGATAGACAGGTATGTTGCAAATAAATAGAATCCTTCTCTATTAGCCAGTTTGATCACAATGCTTATGCTGTTAGATGTGGAGAAGAAATCTCTTGTATTTGTTCTGCAGAGGTCTCCAAGTAAAGCTGATCCATTGGGCGTTCCATCATAAACTGACAAAGACGATGACTGGCAGGATTGCGAATTCTTCAGTCTGGTTATGAGAAATTCAGCAATGCAATTTAAGAAAACAAAATTCAATATTAAATGTTTCTATGCATTAGGCACTTAGTAATTCACGGTTCATGTGGAATTATTGAAGGGGAGCACAACCACAAACCATAAAATTTCTTATTGAAGGTCATTTTCAATTTCAAAGCCTAAGACTTAAAACTGTGAAATATCAATAATAAATAGGAAAAAGTGATTGCCCTAAAAACAATATTCTAAAATTAGTCACGGTCTGAAGTTACAGTAGCTTCCATTAATGTCAGCTAAAAGTGACCGAGCAAAATAGAGGTAATCTTTCTGGTTTTTAGGGACCAAGAACAGTAGTAATGGTACAGGTTGTTGAACTTGCATCAATTGAAATTTCCTTGCATGTCATCAAAGTCTATTTTGGGGACAATTTTTTTGGTAATAATTGTATTAACATCCACAGTGTATAGAATTATTCTGCAATTTGTGTTTTTGATGATTAATTTTATTATTTTACAACACCATTGCTGTTGGTCCATCCAAAAGGTCAATAAACCTGAAACCTGAATATTTACAAACGTAAAAGTGAGGGTCTGTCTTTCTTTGGAGAATATCTATATTGGAATTATTAGGCATCTATTAGTTTGCAAAATTGTTATGCAGCTTAATGAAAAATGTACATTTTCTCTCCTAAATTATTTATTTTCATCTATTAAAGGGAAATAATAGCCAAACATCTAAAAATGAAGATGAATATATTTCTGATATTTCAAAATAGATGTCAGTGACCAATATAGCCACTTTTCTTTTCGACAAAAGTCATAAGCCTTCCTTCCATGGAGTCTGTCAGTTTCTTATTCTGTTGATGATCAACTTTATGTCAACACAATCCACAGCCTCCCAGACACTGTTTTTCTTCATCACAAATCTCACATTTAAGAAGGGCCCACAAGTTCTCAATAGGGTATAGCACAGGTAAGCAAAGGGCCATGCCATTCTTTCATCTTTAAGGCCTTTAGTGGCTAGCCAAGCAAAAGAGTACTTTGATGCATGCAATGGAGCATTGTCCTTCCATACAAATCATGGTTTTATTGAAAGATGCAGACTTTTCCAAGTACCACTGCTTGAATAAAGTGTCTTCTAAAAATTGTAAGTAAGTTTAGGAGTTTATTTTGAGTCCATCTGCAACTCAATAAGGTCCAACAAAAATAGCCGATGTTAATCCAATCTCAGTAATTAGGGATAGCGTATTGGAGTGAGTATAGTAAAATTTATAACCTTTATTCTCAAAATTGAAAACTATATAAAGTACACCTGCAAAGATCAAACAAAAAGAACTCACATAAACTGCACAGACCCGCAACTAGTGTTGAGCGATACTGCTCGATATCTAAAAATATCGGATCGGAATGGTATCGCCGATATCACTAAATATCGGCGATATCCGATTCCGATACCGGAAGTCCCATGTAAGTCTATGGGAACAAAATATCGCAACTAAAAAAACACTTTCTTTCCTTGTAAACACAAAATATACACACTTAGAATACATATATATATATATATATATACATGTCATTGTGACATATATATATATACATATATTTATAGTTTATTCATTTCTACATAGTAAAATAGCCTCTGATTCAATTGCCGGGTAAAGCCGGAATTTGTGAAAAGACAGAAGCACCCGAGGGTCCAGTCGCCACAGAGATGTTGCATCGCACCCAGCGAACAGGATTCAGAAGCTCGCTATAAGCGAGTCCTGTGTGCCTTAATTGAACTGTTTTTTTGCTTGAGAATTGCAAAAATCATCATAGACTGTATTTGCCATTTTTCCGTCATATCTGCGCCACGAGGCACAGGTGAAGAATAAGGGCGTGCTCTCGTGGGCGTACACTCACTCCGTGGCGCGAAAACGATGTCCGCACACTCTAAATGTTACTGCAATGTAAGATCGTGCCCCACAGCTCTGGAGTTCCGCCTCCTCATCCTCCTCAGTGGGCGTAAATGAACGCGAAGGTCCCGCCTCCCTACAAAAGATGTCGCCTCTCCTGATGCTAATGACACATGTGACTTTGCTGAGATGGCGAATGGACGTGAGCAGAAGTGGGAAGGGATGGAGGAGTCAGAGCTCTCCCCCCACGGAAGCGACCCGATCGCCACGGAGCCACCGTTTGGCACCCGGCCTGGAAACCCTCCTACGCTGGAAGAAGCGGAGGATACCCTGAGAGACCTGGCCCGGCACCGGAGGAGGTCGCCAGGATGGAAGCGAGCTGGCGGGCCCTAAAACTACAATTGGAGCGGCGCCAATCCCTCTTACCCCCTAAAGTGTCTGTACCGGAAGGTGAGGCACCCGTTCCAGTAGAGGAGGCCGTGCGGGCATCCCAGCCCTTGCAATCTGAACCGGTTGCCAGTATCTCAGTGGAGGCACCCGTTCCAGTAGAGGAGGCCGTGCGGGCATCCCAGCCCTTGCAATCTGAACCGGTTGCCAGTATCTCAGTGGAGGCACCCGTTCCAGTACAGGAGGCCGTGCGGACATCCCAGCCCTTGCAATCTGAACCGGTTGCCAGTATCTCAGTGGAGGCACCCGTTCCAGTACAGGAGGCCGTGCGGGCATCCCAGCCCTTGCAATCTGAACCGGTTGCCAGTATCTCAGTGGAGGCACCCGTTCCAGTACAGGAGGCCATGCGGGCATCCCAGCCCTTGCAATCTGAACCGGTTGCCAGTATCTCAGTGGAGGCACCCGTTCCAGTACAGGAGGCCGTGCGGGCATCCCAGCCCTTGCAATCTGAACCGGTTGCCAGTATCACAGTGGAGGCACCCGTTCCTGCAGAAAACGCTGCACCAGCACCCCAGATCCCGCTGTCTGCCCCCGTCGCTGAGGCAGAAGAAGCGACACCCGTCCTCATGGAGGAGGCCGCGCAGGCACCAGAGCTCTATCTGCCTGTACCGGAGCCCCGACCGTCATCTGTTCCAGAGCCGGCTGCTTCCGCCACAGGTGAGCGCCGCCAGGACTGGCGGGCACCAGGAGAGCTGCCGCAAACCGGACATCGTAAGCTGGCGTTTGATGGTGGAGACATGGAGATGCTGGTGGAGGAGAATTACAACCGGCGTCAGGAGGAAGAGTGGAGACGTCGGGAGCGGGAAGCAGAGCGACAAAGGGAGCAGCGAGAATCCCAAAAGCTTCGGCAACGTCACCTGGACAAGGACCTGGCAGAGAAGGCACGTATGAGAAAGGATAAAAGTACGCTGAGGGAGCCGCGGCGTAAGGGTGCAGTACGGAACTTTAAGTTAAAAGGTGGTTGGGGCTTCATCCAGGAGCCTGGACTTTATTTAGAAGTTTTTGTAACCCGGCGGGACGTGGAGGCTCACCTCCCAGAAGGACACCCGGGGAGGGACCTGTTGCCAGGAGACTTGGTGACTTACACCCGACAGTGGGGTTACAATGGATGGTACGCCCTAAATGTTACCAGGTGCGACCCCTACTCCCCAGAGTGTCAGGAAACTGACAGACCCTACGAGCCTTCAGCCTCCCCCAACCAGGCCTCTGCACAAGTGCCCACCCCACGCCGTAAATCTCCCCAGCCTCCCTCAGTGGTCTCCTCAGCAGCCCCAGCTATGGACATGATAATGATAGCTGGCCCGTACCCGGCGCCTGTTAGGCCCCCTGGGGTTCGTTCAGTCCGGGACATAGGGGTCCAGACCCGGAGGGAGATGAAAGAGGTGGCCACACAGACCCAGATAGCGGGTCACGACGTCACTGTACAGGCCACACGACGTCATCAGGTCTGGGTGGACCCTCCTGTCACGGATGTTTGGCAAGCTCCAGAAGAGTACCAGGTGGTACCTGGAAGAGGCCAGCCAAAGAAGTCTAAATAACCCGGACAGGGTCTCTGTATGTAAATAGTTAAATTATTGATGTACCCGGACGGGTGAATGTTCATAAAAAGAAGTTTATTGTTGCCTTAATATACCCAGGTTGGGTAATGGTTTGATGTACCCGGACGGGTGAATGTTCAGAAGAACAAGTTTATTGTTGCCTTAATATACCCAGGTTGGGTAATGGTGTTTCACTGTAATGAAAATGTTGAACTTTGAAGCCATGAACTGTACTGGCTCACAAACTTTTCTGTAAATAGTTGGCACTTCGGTGCTCCATCTTGGTTTTACAAAAAACTTTACTGTGCACTATTTTCAACTACCTCAGAAACTAAAAACCCGTTTGGTGTGGCCGAAAGTGAGGTCTGCTCAAGGAAAGTCTTGCAGCCCACCCAAGACCACAGTTGGAGGTTTGGAGTGGTCCTCCACAAGCACAAGTAAAGGACACTGTGAAGTTACCCCGGTGGGGGTAGTCCTAAGAAGTCTCCACGAACTTCGGCACTAATGCTATTTGCACTTTTGTTGAATATGTATTTATTAACACACATGTATAACACATATCAAGGGTATGAACAGTAACAAAACATGTCACATAATATAAGCCATTTGCACTTTTGTAATGTTATTATTAAAAATTTTATTATGCAACGTTTAACTTGAAGTGTTTCCTGCTTTCTTACTACGTCACATAGTCCACTCTGCTACATCACTTTGCACCATTGCTCTATCTCACATCTATCTGCCCTGGAAGGATAGCGTGTTACCTGTAGAAGACTTTTCACCTACCTGCACTACACCATCCCTTCCAGAGGACCTGCACAGCAGCGCTGGACACCCTGACCAGGTACTACAGGTGGCGTCACGACAAACTACACAAACATTCTATCATCCCCTGGAAATATCCCACATTCCAGTGATCGCCCAGGTCACGGACCGAGCTGTGCTACTCGTGACATCCCCCATAGAAGTCGACGTGATCGGTGCCGAGTACCCCCAAAACCCCTGTCTCTGTGCGACTCAACTTCCCTCACTGTGCTGGCACTTTACATTTACAAATGCCTCTGGGTTTTTTTTTTGGGGGGGTGGGGAACATTCAGACTTTTGCTATGGGGCCCCATGATTTATATGTATGCCCCTGCTGCTGAGGCATGGTATTTAAGGCTGTTAAGGAGCCAACATACATGGACCTTGCCAGCAGCGTCGGACTGGAGTACCTTGGGCCCACCAGAGAAAATATATTCTTGCGGCCCAACATCATACTTCCCAACCTTTGAATAAGGGAAAGAGGGACAAAGGCTGTGGCACGCTGTGTATGCTGCAGAAAATTTTAGGCCATGCCACGTTGCACCACAGACTGTCCAGGAGTTGGTGGATGCTTTAGTCCAGGTGTGGGAGGAGATCCCTCACGAGACCATCCGTCGCGCTCATCAGGAGCATGGCCAGAAGTTGTAGGGAGGTCATACAGCATACCTCCCAAATTTGGAAGACAGGAAAGAGGATTAAAGGCTGCGGCGCGTGTTGCGCGCCGCTGAAAATTTTAGGCCACGCCCCGACAACACCCATTTCACAGCTAATCACACCCATATCCTCGCCCCAAGCGTAACCATTTAGCACTGCTGATCACACTGACTGGTAATGAGGGCACAGTGGCTGGTACTGAGGAAAAGAAAGAAAGAGCAGCGAGAGAGAAAGAACAAACAGAGAAAGAAAGAGAGGAAAGAAAGAAAAGAGAGAAGAAAGAACAGAGAGAAAAAAGAACAGAGAGCAAGAAGGAAAGAACAGAGAGCGAGAAAGAAAGACTAGAGAGAGAGCCATAGGCGTAGCTAGGGTTTTGGTTTAGTGGGGGCAAAACTTCTGAGTGGGCCCATCATCAGAGAACCTCATCAAATGACCGCGCTGTTGGCCAAAATAATCTATATATAAAAATACCAATATTGATATTACCGCCATATGGTCTGTGTTAAATAATACCAGTCCTACAGAACATATAGATTACAGCACAGGTACAGATAATGACTTACCGCTGATGTTCTTTCTAATGGAATTGTTCACTTTTGCTATGGAGATGGGGCAGAATGGAGACGGGGCAGGATGGAGATGGGGCAGGTTGCCCACTGCTGGCACCCCAACGCCTGTTCAGGCCCCATAGCTTCCGGGCGGCAGAGCAGGGAGAGCGATTCTCCCTGCTCTGCCGCAGAATGTAACTGTATTGTAGCTCCGGGTGGGCCCCCTCAGAGCGCGGGCCCCGGGGCCACCGCCCCCTCTGCCCCGCAACCTATCCTTTCAAATCAGGGCCCACCACGCAGGAGCTGGGGCCCACCGTAGGTTTCTCCGGTGTCCCGGTGCCTCAATCCGACCCTGCTTGCCAGCCTGATAATACCAGGCCACAGCAGTCTGCTTAGCTTGGCTGGTTAACAAAAATAGGGGATCCCCTCGAAAAAAAAAACGGCGTAGGGGTCCCCCTATTTTTGTTAACCAGCCAAGTAAAATGCAGACTGCTGCGGCCTGGTATTAAAAGACTGTCAAGGCCCATGGATTTTGGCCCTCAACAGCCTGATAATACCAGGCTACAGCAGCCCCACATTTGGCGCATCAAAAGATGTGCCAATTGTGGCACTTTACCCGGCTCTTCCCAGTGCCCTGTAGCGGTGGCAAGTGGGATAATAAGGGGTTAATGTCACCGTTGATTGCACGGTGAGAATAAGCCCGGTTAATAATGGAGAGGTGTCAATAAGACACCGATCCATTATTAATCCCAAAGTTTTTAAATGTATAAAAAAAAAGACACAGCAAGAAAAAAGTATTTTAATGAAATAAAAGAGACAACACAGTTTTCATTTCTTTTATTATACTCTCATTCCTGCGACGCCATCGATCTCCTGTAAAAAAAGAAAAAAAACAAACCAACAGTATACCACCTGTCCGACGCAGTCCATAGTAACGAGGGTCCCACGACGATCCAGCTCTGCTACATCGCAATGACAGGCAGAGCCTGTCATCTCGACGCAGCACAGCTGATTACCTGCTTCCCCGGCGGTGACGTCATCGGACTGACTGCTTTACGGCCGGGATTACCCAGCAGTCACTGCAGTTATCGCGAGAAACTGCATGTGACCGCCGGGGAAAGATGATGGCGGCCATCAAGCAGTCCAGCCCGTGACCGCCGGAGATCTTCTGCCAGGTAAGTGCCGCTGACTCCTGACAGACCCGACCGACGGACACTGACAGTGACAGTGACAAATCCGATTCCGGTATCCGATAAGACGAAAATATCGGAACTAAGTATCGAAAGTCCGATAGAGCTAATATCGGCCGATACCCGATACTTGCGGTATCGTATCGCTCAACACTACCCGCAACATGTTTAGGTGGGCCTAAACCTCATCATGACACAATTATTGCTGGGCCTAGATGGCCATTGAGTATCCACAAGGCCTAACAAATATATACAATGACAAGAGTCATTCAATTCAAGTAAACATACAGCTAATGAATGACACAAAGTGCCAACCAATTATTTTCAGAAAAAAATTATTTTTCATTGTAATCATTTCATTCAGGTAACTTGTGCAATAAGGTAAAGACTAAATCAGCCTCAATCACTATTCATCATGCATTGTGCAGCTCTGGTGGTCAATTAAGAATTCATAGTAAACCACAGCAGACACATTGATTAACAAATTTCCATCTACCACCAAGGCAAATTAAATAGAAACACAATGACCAGGCTTATTTCAAACAGTATTCCCTCTGGGGGGACTACTAGTCAGTTACCATCAGTTTATATGGCAAAAAGAAGAGAGATGAATCCATAGGCTCATTAGTCACATAGGCACTTGATATAATGTGCATTAGAGTGCCTTTAAAGACTTCCACACATTTCTCTCTACAAAAGTAATCAGCTTATGTGACTATCAAAATACTTGGAACGGTCTCACTGTCTATGTGTGTATATATGTGTGCTTTTTGTAAATACGTGTGTGGCATCTAGATTTATAAAAACAAGTAGCACTGGCAATAGTTCATGGGTGTAAATACGTCGACAATCAAATATGTCGTACATTGCCCACAGGAAATGTGCTGCTGATTTGATACTGTATGAGGACAGAGTGAGCTATTAGCGATCTTTCTGTTCTTTTCATTCTTCATGTGTAAAAATGTCGGTAAACAAGTGCTGAACAACTTCAATATGTAAGAAATGAACTCGTGTACATGCACCTTTTTCCGTGTGATGTTGCAATATGTGAACTTTTGGGGCCTCACTTTTAACTTTTGCCCAGGGTCCCACTTTGTCCAATGCTGACTCTTTTCAGTGGTGGTTGGGTTTCAGTCTACATTTACACAAACCATGTCTTTGAGCACTGAACACTTTGTACATCTGGAATATGACAGCAGGGCCGCCATCAGGGCATTATAGCCCTGACTGGCGTATGGGGCCCGATAAGCAGAGGGGGCCCTCATCGGGCCCTGTCACCTCTACCCATCGGGCCCCACTGCCACATCCCCAGCGGCAGGACACTGCCGGTCAAGTAACTGAACCTACGTCCAGGACGCAGGTTCAGTTACTCTATTGCCGTGCAGGCCCACACGACAATAGTTAAAGCTGCCAGCCTTTGATTGCATGCGTGCACGTTGCCGGCGTCTGATGTCATTGTCAGTCGCTGGCGAGTGCGTGCGTTCAGGCTGGGATTCAAATCGCTTGCCGCTGGGGCGCGGCAAGGTAAGGAAAAGTGTTTTTTTTTATTAGTATTGAAAGCGGCAAGCGGGGTGGCAGGATGGAGATGGGGCAGAATGAACACAGGGCAGGATGGAGACAGGGCAGGATGGAGACGGGGCAGGATGGAGATGGGGCAGAATGGAGACGGGGCAGGACGGAGACGGGGCAGAATGGAGATGGGGCAGGATGGAGATGGGCAGGATGGAGACACTGGGGGCAGGATGGAGATGGGCAGGATGGAGATGGGGCAGAATGGAGACGGGGCAGGATGGAGATGGGGCAGTATGGAGACACTGGAGGCAGGATGGAGATGGGGCAGGATGGAGACACTGGGGCAGGATGGAGACGGGGCAGGATGGAGACGGGCAGGATGGAGACGGGGCAGAATGGAGATGGGCTTAATGGAGACACTGTGGCAGGATGGAGACAGGGCAGGATGGAGACACTGGGAGCAAGATGGAGACAGGGCAGGATGGAAATGGGGCAGAATGGCGATGGGGCAGAATGGAGACGGGGCAGAATGGAGACACTGGGGGCAGGAAGGAGATGGGGCAGAATGGAGACAGGGCAGAATGGAGACAGGGCAGGATTGGAGACACAGGGGCATGATTGGAGACACAGGGGGCATGATGGGAGCATGATTGGAGAGACAGGGAGCAGGTTTGGAGACAGGGGGCATGATTGGAGACACGGAGCAGGATTGGAGACAGGGGGCATGATTGGAGACACATGGGGCAGGATTGGAGACACTGGGGGCAGGATTGAAGACACTGAGGGCAGAATTGCAGACACATGGGGCAGGATTGTAGACACATGGGGCAGGATGGATACGATGGAGACAGATGGGGAGATCATATGGGGCACAATGGATACTCATGAGGGCGGGATGGAAGAACATATGGCTGAAGCCAGGAATGAGACACACGGCGGCCAGGATGGGGAATATTATTACAATAGGGGCTAATTAATGGATTTTATTACTACAGTCATGTATTTTATTTTTGAGTATACTGTTTTAAATGGGGGAGGTCCTGTTATTGTGTAGAGTGATACTACAGGTCCTTCTCAAAAAATTTGCATATAGTGCTAAATTTCATTATTTTCCATAATGTAATGATTACAATTAAACTTTCATATATTTTAGATTCATTACACACCAACTGAAATTTGTCAGGTCTTTTATTGTTTTAATACTGATGATTTTGGCATACAACTCCTGATAACCCAAAAAACCTGTCTCAAAAAATTAACATATTTCAACCATCCAATAAAATAAAAGTGTTTTTTAAAAACAACAAAAAAACCATCAAATAATAAAGTTCAGTTATGCACTCAATACTTGGTCGGGAATACTTTTGCAGAAATGACTGCTTCAATGCGGCGTGGCATGGAGGCAATCAGCCTGTGACACTGCTGAGGTGTTATGGAGGCCCAGGATGCTTCGATAGCGGCCTTAAGCTCATCCAGAGTGTTGGGTCTTGCGTCTCTCAACTTTCTCTTCACAATATCCCACAGATTCTCTATGGGGTTCAGGTCAGGAGAGTTGGCAGGCCAATTGAGCACAGTAATACCATGGTCAGTAAACCATTTACCAGTGGTTTTGGCACTGTGAGCAGGTGCCAGGTCGTGCTGAAAAATGAAATCTTCATCTCCATAAAGCATTTCAGCCGATGGAAGCATGAAGTGCTCCAAAATCTCCTGATAGCTAGCTGCATTGACCCTGCCCTTGATGAAACACAGTGGACCAACACCAGCAGCTGACATGGCACCCCACACCATCACTGACTGTGGGTACTTGACACTGGACTTCAGGCATTTTGGCATTTCCTTCTCCCCAGTCTTCCTCCAGACTCTGGCACCTTGATTTCCGAATGACATGCAAAATTTGCTTTCATCAGAAAAAAGTACTTGGGACCACTTAGCAACAGTCCAGTGCTGCTTCTCTGTAGCCCAGGTCAGGCGCTTCTGCCGCTGTTTATGGTTCAAAAGTGGCTTTACCTGGGGAATGCGGCACCTGTAGCCCATTTCCTGCACACGCCTGTGCACGGTGGCTCTGGATGTTTCCCCCAAGGTCTGGAATCGGTCCTTCTCCACAATCTTCCTCAGGGTCCGGTCACCTCTTCTCGTTGTACAGCGTTTTCTGCCACATTGTTTCCTTCCAACAGACTTCCCATTGAGGTGCCTTGATACAGCACTCTGGGAACAGCCTATTTGTTGAGAAATTTCTTTCTGGGTCTTACCCTCTTGCTTGAGGGTGTCAATGATGGCCTTCTTGACATCAGTCAGGTCGCTAGTCTTACCCATGATGGGGGTTTTGAGTAATGAACCAGGCAGGGAGTTTTTAAAAGCCTCAGGAATCTTTTGCATGTGCTTAGAGTTAATTAGTTGATTCAGAAGATTAGGGTAATAGGTCGTTTAGAGAACCTTTTCTTGATATGCCAATTTTTTGAGACAGGTTTTTTGGGTTATCAGGAGTTGTATGCCAAAATCATCAGTATTAAAACAATAAAAGACCTGACAAATTTCAGTTGGTGTGTAATGAATCTAAAATATATGAAAGTTTAATTGTAATCATTACATTATGGAAAATAATGAAATTCAGCACTATATGCAAATTTTTTGAGAAGGACCTGTATGTTGCCTTTTTTTCTTCATGTGGTGTAATGTAGAAGTTGGGGAAAAAATAAGTAATGTGTTCTGCAAGCGGAGCTCTAGATAACTGTGTTATTTCCTGCAGAGACGAGCCCTGGCTGGAAGAAGTGATGGCGGTCTGTGCTGGATGAAAGATGAAAAGCAAGGATGAAGGACTTCACCTATAGACGTCACTGGTGAGTTAGTGCGTTACCTATACACTAACACTATACACTATATACTATATACAGAGGTCCTGTGTATAATGTCACCAGTGATCACTGTATCACCTGTACGTTATATACAGAGCTCCTGTGTATAATGTCACCAGTGATCACTGTATTACCTGTACACAAACACTGCATACTAACTACAGATCCCCTGTGTATAATGGCACTTATGGTGATAGTATTGTGTTTTTTTTGTTACTGATCAGTATTGTAGTATTCAGTCACTATGTGGTGGTAATATGTGGTCTGCACATGGTGTTGCGGTATTTGTCCTTTGTATGTGCTATTATTTGGTCACTTTGTGGTGGTAATATGTGGTCTGGTCATGGTGTGTCGGTATTTGTTCCTTGTATGTGATATTATTCAGTCACTGTGGTGGTAAAATGTGTTCTGGATATGCTGTGGCGGTATCTGTTCCTTGTATGTGGTATTTATAAGTCACTATGTGGTGGTAATATGGTGTCTGGTCATGGTGTGGTGGTATTTGTCCCTTGTATGTGATATTATTGGTCATTTTAAAAATTGAAAAATAAATAAAAATATACCTAAATTGTATTGCATATTTTAACAAATATTTAATAGTTTATCGTAGAGTAGAGCTTGACCAAAAGTGTCTACAGTGGTGTGATGTTGGCTTAAAAAATCTTTTGGCCAAAACAAAAGCTGCCAGCTATATGTGTGATCTGGTGATGGGAACTGTTAATTTGTGATTGGTGAGAAGTGGAGTTTTTCCAAGAGAGAGCAGTGGGACTGTGGACAGTTCGAAGGGTGGAGGCGGGGCTGGGGTGGAGCCTGGGCGAAGTCTCAAGGGGGCCCCGGAAATTTTGCCAGTATCGGGCCCCGGAATTCCTATTGACAGCCCTGTATGACAGCACTGTAGGACAATGGGTTTCTGGTCTCTTCAAGTGTTTCTTCTCAAGTCTTTGGCAGCTAATGTGCATCTTTTTTAACACATTTTTTTGTGATATTGTTGACTATTTGCAGCAAAGCTTTTAATAGTTCTGTGATCACTCTCCAATATCATATTAATTTCAGAAATCCTTCATCCCTTTGTAAGACTTTTAAAAATGTTTTGATTTTTCAGTCAAATCACTTTAGGAGTCAATTTTGCCTTAGGAAAAATAATGAAAAAAATCTGCACACCTTGATAAATGGTTTGTCTTATACTTACGTAAATGTTACAATATAAAGATGAATTATATAATTGTTTGGGACAGTTATGTACCAAATACAGGAATCAGACTCAGAGGAAATTTCGGAATCAAATGAAAAGTTTCCATTTAAATTTGTCAAAATGTCCCCGCATGTATCTGCAAAGAATAAAAATAAAAAGTTTTGTTTGACAAAGGAATTATATTTTTTTTCTTATGTTAATATTTTAAATAAACACATTAAGAGCCCACAACACTATGGCCTGATTCATCATTGCCTATGCGCCTATTTTTGCCTACATTTTGTGTGTTTAACACAATTTTTTAACTTCATTTTATATATATCTATTTGCTGTTTTGTTGTTTTCTACCTTGTGGGTAGAGTTTAGTGATTCCAGATGTTTTCGCCTGATTCATTAATTGAGACTTTTTAAAAAGTTACAAAATTTGGTATTTTATGTATGTTTTTAAAAAAAAAACACAATATTTTGAAATTGATGCAACTTTTAGCTCAGGAAGTCATAAGAATGCTTAATGACGGGAAGAAGCCAATTTTTTATTGTATGACAAATTTATGAACATCATGCACCATGTTGATGAATTTCGTGCAATAAACTTCAGTGAATATGAATACCTTAAGACAAAAGATAAAAGTAACAAAAAATGTTGCTAATGATGAATGGAGGCCTGTATGTAAAAGATGTGAATTCTATGTGTAGTAGCAATAAAATGGAAAATGAAATTGCTGTGAATACTGTGTGTTCTACAGAAAACAGAAACTCTGTTTTCTGTAAAACGCTTCTGTAAATATGATAGAACATTTTGTGCTTTTTGTGTAACATTCAAGTTTTTTAAAAATATTTAGAATATTAGAATTTAAATCTCTGAAGTCTTTAAGGGGTTGTCTCAGAAACAAAGTTCATTTTAATTAATAGATCTTAAAATAATAATATGTTCCACAATTGGATGTGTTAAAAAATGTTCTTGTGCTGAGATAATCTTATACATGTTCCCATGTGCAATGTCTGTGTCTGACCGGGTAGGAACATGATCTGATCATACCACATCTCCTGGACAGACGAGGAAACAAAAGAGTATACAGACATGACAGCATGGGATCACAGTTGACTTTTTCTTTGAGGTAAAACAAGTTTTTTAACAGTAAGAGAAATATTTTCCCTGTAGAAACCAGCAGCTGTGATCCCATGCTGTCCTGTCTGTATACTCTCGTTTTCTCACCCTCTGCCCAAGAGCTGTAGTATGATCAGACCATGTTCCTGTACGGTCAGACACAGACATTACACAGTACACAGCAGGGGCACATGTATAAGATTATCTTAGCACAGGAGCATTCTTTTTTAACCCATCCAATTGTGGAAGTTATTTTTATTCCAAGAGCTGTTAATTAAAACGTACTTTGCTCGTGGGATATCCCCTTTAAGTGCAGGTTGTCTGGCATCTTAGGCTCTTATTAAAATGGTATTTCCATAATAGAAAATTATTCCCAACCCACAGGATTGGAGATAAATTGCCAATCACTGTGGGTCCAACTGGTGGCAACTCCAGTGAACCCAAGAATGGGGTTCTCTATTTGAATGTAGTGGAGATGTTTATGAGTGACCTCCTCTCCTCTCATTGTCTATAAGACTGCTGGAGGAAGCTTAATACAGCACTTCCAGCAGTTCTATACACAATTATTTGAGAGGTGGTTGATCATGCTCACTTGTGCTCTTTGGAAGACCAGGAAATAAAGAGTTGTCTCAGAATTTAGAATGTATTCTCGAGATCAGTGAGGTTCCAGCTGTAAGACTGGCTGCACTCAATTCTCTATCTTGTGGATAGCGGATAACTTTTGATTTAGGGAATGCCCTTTTAATCAGGTTGCCAAATCACATAGATCTTTTAAATGTTTGCAAGTTCTTAGAAATAAGCAGAATATTATGGTCCACTTATGTTAACAAATAGCCTCTATTGCATTTCCTTTGTCTTGTCCTTGGTGTCTTCATCACATTGTTACAACAGTACAAAACCTATGGCTGTCACAATTCATCCACAATCATATACACAATTTTTGGCTTATTTATTTATGTATTTTATAAAAACATATTCTCTTACTGTCAGTGCTCAGTTCATCTGTAATATCAGAAATGTAAAAAAAAAGTTAGATATTATGTTTAGATAGATATTGCATCAATAATTATTTTGTAACAATTAGTCATTATGTATTCAAATTACTATGAAACTATAACTTGTAAAGAGAAATAAATGGAAAATATAGCAACATTTTATATATTTTTTTTTATCATGCTAGAGTATAATTAAGAATGGAATAACAATCTTTAAAATCTAGTTTTCCATACTTCATTAGGTTTTTTTTCTGTTTGGAAAGAAATAATAAATGAAAAATAATTAACATGTATCTGCAGAGAAAATCTTGGCAGTGAGAACCTCAATATTGAATCTCAACTTCAGAAGTCAGCATCATCTTAGAGGTTGAACTCTAATACTGTACAAATGAGAAGGAAAATGGTTGAGATTTCTATGTCTATGATACACCAATCGTAGATGAAGGCCAACAAACTTAGAGTAAGATAACTATTGCAACTATCAATTTTTGTATTTCGGGACAAGTAGAAGGAAAATATATTTCACATTTGTTTTTATGTTGTTACTTTAATAAATTTATTATTTTATCTGACTTGAAATTTTGTATTCAATACATTTTCTTTCAGGGTTTGAACATTAAATTTTTTCTTTAATACAGTGTTTAGCATGGAATTTGACAGGCAGTATTTAAAGGGGAATAATGACCTATTATTTAAATTAGGATCTTGCTATTCATTTATATATATATATATATATATATATATATATACTGCTCATAAAAACAAAGGGAACACTAAAACACCACATCCTAGATATCTCTGATTTAAATAGTCCAGTTGCAAATTTTTATTCATTGCCTAGTGGAATGTGTTCAGAACAATAAAACATAACAATTATCAATGTAAATAAAATGAATTGATGGTCCATGAAGGTCTGGATTTGAAATAATAGTCAAAATCAAAGTGGAAAATCAAATTACAGGCTGATCCAACATCAGTGGAAATGCCTCATGACAAGGAAAAAATGCTCAGTAGTGTGTTTGGCCTCCACGTGCCTGTATGACTCCCTACAATGACTGGGCATGCTACTGATGAGGCCACGAATGGTCTCCTGAGGGATCTCCTCCCAGACCTGGACTTAAGCATCCTCCTGGATAGTCTGTGGTGCAACGTGATGTTGGTGGATGGAGCGAGACATGATGTCCCAGATGTGCTCAATTGGATTCAGGTCTGGGGAACGGGCGAGCCAGTCCATAGTTTCAATGCCTTCATCTTGCAGGAACTGCTGTCACACTCCAGCCACATGAGGTCTGGCATTGTCCTGCATTAGCAAGAACACAGGGCCAACCGCACCAGCATATGGTCTCACAAGGGGTCTGAGGATCTCATCTCGGTACCTAATGACAGTCAGGCTACCTCTGGTGAGCACATGGAGGGCTGTGCGGCCTTCCAAAGAAATGCCACCCCACACCATTACTTATCCACTGCCAAACTGGTCATGCTGAAGGATGTTGCAGGCAGCAGATCGCTTTCCATGGCATCTCCAGACTCTGTCACATGTGCTCAGTGTGAACCTGCTTTCATCTGTGAAGAGCACAGGGTGCCAGTGGCAAATTTGCCAATCCTGGTGTTCTGTGGCAAATGCCAAGCATCTTGCACAGTGTTGGGCTGTGAGTACAACCCCTATCTGTGGATGTCGGGCACTCAGACCATCCAGATGGAGTCGGTTTCTAACCGTTTGTGCAGATACATGCACATTTGTGGCCTGCTGGAGGTCATTTTGCAGGGCTCTCGCAGTGCTCCTCTGTTCTTCCTTGCACAAAGGCAGAGGTAGCAGTCCTACTGCTGGGTTGTTGCCCTCGTACGGCCCCCTCCACGTCTCCTGGTGTACTGGTCTGTCTCCTGGTAGCACCTCCAGCCTCTGCACATGTAATGTATGGTGTACAGTTCATATAGCGTCTTGTGCTTGGGTGCGAGGAAAACACATGAGACACGGGTTTGATATAGAAGGACTTGTATTACTTCATACAAGTGGCAAAAATGGTCACACAGTTAGCAGGTACAGAAGCAGGAGACACAGCAGGCCAGAGTAACTTAAGCTCAGCAATAACTCTCCACAACAGGTTCAGGATCTCTTCTCTGTTACCGTAATTCCATGCAAACGTGGATTTATCAAATAGCAGGTTTCCAGAGTCCACAAGTGTTCCAAAGTTCCTCAGTAGGAAATAGCTGGAGTACAAAGTCCAAGGTTTTCCAGGAGTCAGGTCACAGGCTCACTGCAGGCTTGATTCTGAAGCACTGATTGCTCAGCTGAGGCTGCTTAAGAAGCAAGAGGGAGAGAATCAGGGCGGGAACATGAAAGCTGGAAACTCCATATTGACTGAGGGCAAGATAGCTGCAGCAAGACAGAAAGCAAAATGGCTGATGGAAAAACTGAGTTTCAAGAAACATGTACAAAGAACCTTACATTACTCCCCCCTTAGGGACAACCTCCGGATGACCTCAGACCAGGCTTGTCTGGGTACCTCTGATGAAACTGGCGGAGCAAGCGAGGAGCATTAACGTTATTGACTGGTTCCCATGAGTTGTCCTCCACTGGGTAGCCCTGCCATTTAATCAAATATTGTAACTGATTTCTGTACAACCTGGAATCTAGAATCCTTTCCACCACAAATTCTTCCTGACCATCGACTAGCACTGGGTCAGGGCAAGGAGAAGAACGTCCAGGAAACGTATTGGGTGTTGCAGCCTTTAGTAGGGATACATGAAAGACAGGGTGGATTCTCATAGTTCTGGGCAGTTGAAGACGACAAGCAACGGCATTTATAATTTTACTGATTTTATAGGGTCCAATGTACTTATGTCCCAACTTAGACGATGGAATCCTTAACTTAAGATTTCTGGTTGACAGCCAGACCAAGTCTCCTACCTTGAAAGCTGGTGCAGGTTTATGAAATTTATCTGCTGCTTTCTTGTACCTTTCCTGAGCCAATTCCAGATTTTCCTTTAGAAGATCCATATTCTTTTGTAAAGACGTGATTCTTTCAGCCACTGCTGGCAAGGGCGTTTCTATGGGAAATCGAGGAAGAATGTTAGGATGATAACCTAAATTGGAGTAAAAAGGAGACTGCTTAGTGGAGGCGCTCTGAGAGTTGTTATAAGAGAACTCAGCCAGTGGAAGTAGATCCACCCAATCATCCTGTAGGTGGCAGATAAAGCAGCGGAGATACTGCTCCAGGGTCTGATTGGTTCGTTCTGTCTGTCCATTAGTCTGGGGATGAAAAGCAGAAGAAAGGTTTACTTTAATGTCCAATGCGGCACAGAAATTTTGCCAAAACCTTGAAGTGAATTGCACCCCTCGATCCGAAATAACCTCATCCGGTACTCCATGTAAGCGAAACACATTCTTAATCATCAAATCTGATGTCTGTTTTGCAGTGGGTAAGCCGACACAAGGGATAAAATGAGCTGCCTTTGTTAAACGATCAACCACCACTAGAATGGTGTTCTTCCCTTGAGAGGTTGGTAACTCCACAATGAAGTCCATAGAAATGGATCCCCACGGGCGGGACGGGGTGGGAAGGGGTTGCAACAGACCAGTTGGTGAGGAGCGAGGTGTTTTGCATCTTGCACAGACTTCACATGAAGTGACATAGTTTAAAACATCTTTCCTGTAAGTGGGCCACCAAAAGAAACGAGAAAGAAATTCCTGTGTCTTTAGAATTCCTCTATGCCCAGCTATCTTGGAATCGTGGATGAGTTGCAATACTCTCAATCTGACTGTTTCAGGTATATACAGACGTTGTCCCTGAATCCACACACCATTCTTAAAGACAAGACTTACGTCCCTTGGGGGTTGTGCCAAAAAGGAATCCGCATGGTATGCTTCCTTTATGTCCTTAAGTAGGTCTTGATTATGAATCACTCCCAGGAATCTAGAGTCAGGAAGAATAGTCTTAGGAGGAGTAAGTGGAAGGGTCTCTGCTGAATGAATCCTAGAGAGTGCATCAGCCTTTCCATTGCGCGATCCTGGTCTATAAGAAATGACAAAATTAAATTGGTTTAAAAAAAGATTCCAGCGAGCCTGGCGAGGAGTCAGGCACTTAGCCGACCTGATAAATTCAAGGTTACGATGGTCTGTCAGGACGACTATTTGCTGTGCAGCTCCCTGAAGAAGGTGTCTCCATTCTTTGAAGGCGGCAATAATGGCCAACAACTCTCTATTGCCCACATCGTAGTTCCTCTCAGCCGAAGACAACTGCTGGAAAAGAAGGCACAGGGATGCAAGACATTCTTCTCACCTGTTCTCTGAGAGAGTATAGCTCCAACGGCACAGTCTGAAGCATCCACCTCTATTATGAAGGCAAGTTGGGGGTTGGGATGTACTAAGATAGGTGCGGTGGTAAATTTATCCTTTAGACGGGAAAATGCTTCCTTGGCTTGGGGGGTCCAGGAGAACCTAGACTCTTTCCGGGTAAGTTGGGTGATAGGTGACACTACCTCAGAGAAATTCCTAATGAAACGTCTATAGAAGTTGGCAAACCCGATGAAGCGCTGCACCTCCTTCACATTTCTAGGAATTGGCCAATCCTTGATGGCTTGGGTCTTGCTTCCATCCATACTAATTCCTTGTGTAGACAGTACATACCCCAGAAATTGAATTTCGGTCCTATGGAATTCACACTTTTCAAGTTTGATGTAAAGATGGTTTTGTCTTAGACGTTCTAAGACCATTCTCACATGTCCATGATGTTCCTCTGTGGAGTTAGAAAAAATTAGAATATCATCCAAATAAATCACCACGAATGTATCTAGGAGATCCCTGAAGATGTCATTCACCAAGTGTTGGAAAGTGGCTGGGGCGGTACTCAGACCAAAAGGCATAACTAGATATTCAAAGTGTCCATAGCGTGACCTGAATGCAGTCTTCCATTCATCCCCAGGTCTAATACGGACCAAGTTATAGGCCCCACGGAGATCCAGTTTAGAGAAAATTTTGGCATGCCGCACTCTCTCCAATAACTCAGGGATTAAAGGCAATGAATAACGGTTTCTAATAGTAACCTTATTGAGTTCCCTATAGTCTACGCAGGGTCTCAGAGATCCATCTTTCTTCTTCACAAAGAAGATGGGTGCACCTGCAGGAGATGAAGAGGGGCGTATGAAGCCCTTGGCTAGATTTTCGTCTATGTAATCCTTTAAAGCCTTTAGCTCGGGCCCCGCCAGGGGGTAGATCTTACCAAAAGGTATCTCTGCTCCAGGCAATAATTCAATTGGACAATCATATGGACGGTGAGGGGGAAGCTGGTCAGCGTTCTTCTTGTCACATAAATCCACATAGTCCTGGTATACAGCTGGTAGTTCAGGGACTGACATGGTTCCTTTAGGAACAGAGCAAGCTGAAACTTCTGGACTCATCTGTTTCTCTGGAAAGTGTAATTCCTTGGTCTCCCAGTTAATGGTAGGGTTCTGAGCCTGCAGCCATGGTAGCCCTAGAATAATGGGAAAGTGGGGAGAAGAGATAAGCATAAAGGACAGTTTCTCTTGATGATCTTTACCCATAAGGACCCTCAAAGGCTCCGTTTCCTGATCCACTGGTCCAGAGGTCAGCAGGGAGCCATCCACAGTCTCCATCTGTACTGGAGTAGCCTTCTTCACTGAACGTATCCCCTGTTTCAGAGCAAAGGAGATATCCATAAAATTTCCACTTGCCCCTGAGTCGATCATAGCAGAGCTAGACACCCAGACTGAGTCAACCCAGAGTTTGATGGAAAGGAAGCAATGAGAATTGTTTTTCTTACAACTCAGCTGGGACACCGCTGAGGAAACTTGAAAAATTGCAGCGTTTACACAGTCATCGTCCTCAGAAGTGACGGAGTTTAAGTCCGAGAAATCAATATCTGTTGCTGCAGATCTCTCTGGAGCCTGAGGCTCGGACCTGACAGATCTCCTCTCGCAACACTCACAGTGAATGACTGCTGCAGTAGTCTTACGAGAACGGCTGGGGCAGTTTATAATGAAGTGCCCTGACTTACCACAGTAGAAACATAGAATTTCGTTTAAATGATGTTCTTTGCGTGCATCACTAACCCGTCTTTGTAAAGAGTCCACCTGCATGGGTTCAGGTTCAGGTTCCCGTGTGATCCTACTCAAAGGTTCCTTAGCTGGGGAGGAAGGTAGGAAAAGGTTAGTGCGATTACTTTCGAACCATCTCTCTTGCCTGCGTTCAGTCAGACGAGCATCAATACGGATGCAGTAGTTAATAAAGTCACCTAACGCAGTGGGAGGGTCGGCACGAGCAAGTTCATCCTTAATCAGTGGAGACAACCCTTTTCGAAAAATAGATTTTTTGGCGGAACTGTCCCAAGTGGTATCGAGGGCCCATCTCCTGAAATCCAAGGCATATTCGGCTACTGAGCGCTTACCTTGGCGCAAAGTTAACATGGCTGCTTCAGCTGTTGCACCTCGATTGGGGTCATCAAACACCTGCCCCATTGCTGAAATGAAAGCATCAAGATGATCCAAACATTCATCCTCAGTCTCAATCAGAGGGTTTGCCCACATCAAAGCCTTGTTGGTAAGCAACATGATTATAGTAAGCACTTTAGATCGTTCAGTGGGAAATTGTGAAGCATGTGCAGAAAAAAAAAGATTGCATTGGTTAATAAATCCCCTGAATTTCTCACGTTCACCGCCAAAATGAAAAGGGGGTAACTTGGGAATCCCAGAACTCGGGGTTATGGCAGGAGCCTGGACTCGTTCCTCTAGAACCTCAATCCTGGCTCGTAAATCCTGGGTAGTTTGTCCAAACACTTGCAAATTGTGATTAGTGAGGTCCTGTAGGTTTGCAAAACGGGTCTTTATAGTCTGTATATCTGCAAGAATTGTATCAGTCACTCCGCAAAGCTCCTTTATGCGAGCCTCCATCTTCCAGATCTTTTAAGACAGGAGTACTGGAATGGTTGTGAGAAGTCACAACCACTGTCATCACAGAAAGTATAACCGGACATCTGATATCCACAGTCACAGCAGACACAGCCTTCCCAGACCCAGCAGACACTAACGTTTGGCTTCAGAATCTTGTAATGTATGGTGTACAGTTCATATAGCGTCTTGTGCTTGGGTGCGAGGAAAACACATGAGACACAGGTTTGATATAGAAGGACTTGTATTACTTCATACAAGTGGCAAAAATGGTCACACAGTTAGCAGGTACAGAAGCAGGAGACACAGCAGGCCAGAGTAACTTAAGCTCAGCAATAACTCTCCACAACAGGTTCTGGATCTCTTCTCTGTTACCGTGATTCCATGCAAACGTGGATTTATCAAATAGCAGGTTTCCAGAGTCCACAAGTGTTCCAAAGTTCCTCAGTAGGAAATAGCTGGAGTACAAAGTCCAAGGTTTTCCAGGAGTCAGGTCTAGTGTTGAGCGATACGATAATGCAAATATCGGCTATCGGCCGATATTAGCTCTATCGGCCTTTCGATAATTTGTTTCGATATTTTCGTCATATCGAATACCGGAATCGGATTTGTCACTGTCACTGTCCGTGTCCGTCGGTCGGGTCTGTCACTGTCAGTGTCCGTCGGTCGGGTCTGTCAGGAGTCAGCGGCACTTACCTGGCAGAAGATCTCCGGCGGTCACGTCCTGGACTGCTTCATGGCCGCCATCCTCTTCTCCCCGGCGGTCACATGCAGTTTCTCGCGATAACTGCAGTGACTGCTGGGTAATCCCGGCCGTAAAGCAGTCAGTCCGATGACGTCACCGCCGGGGAAGCTGGTAAGCAGCTGTGCTGCGCCGGGATGTCAGGCTCTGCCTGTCATTGCGATGTAGCAGAGCTGGATCGTCGTGGGACTGTCGTTACTATGGACTGCGTCGGACAGGTGGTATACTGTTGGTTTGTTTTTTTTCTTTTTTTACAGGAGATCGATGGCGTCGCAGGAATGAGAGTACAATAAAATTAATGAAAACTGTGTTGTCTCTTTTATTTCATTAAAATACTTTTTTCTTGCTGTGTCTTTTTTTTATACATTTAATAACTTTGGGATTAATAATGGATCGGTGTCTTATTGACACCTCTCCATTATTAACCGGGCTTATTGTCACGTGCAATCAACGGTGACAATAACCCCTTATTACCCCGCTTGCCACCGCTACAGGGCAAGTGGGAAGAGCCGGGTAAAGTGCCACAATTGGCACATCTTTTGATGCGCCAAATGTGGGGCTGCTGTAGCCTGGTATTATCAGGCTGTTGAGGGCCAAAATCCATGGGCCTTGACAGTCTTTTAATACCAGGCCGCAGCAGTCTGCATTTTACTTGGCTGGTTAACAAAAATAGGGGGACCCCTACGCCGTTTTTTTTTTCGAGGGGATCCCCTATTTTTGTTAACCAGCCAAGCTAAGCAGACTGCTGTGGCCTGGTATTATCAGGCTTGCAAGGTCCATGGATATTGGATCCTTACCAGCCTGAAAAACCAGGCCTCAGCGGTCTGCTTCATCTGGCTGGTTAACAAAAATAGGGGGGACCCCACGCCAATTTTTTTCGAGGGGATCCCCTATTTTTGTTAATCAGCCAAGATATGCAGACTGCTGTGGCCTGGTATTATCAGGCTGGCAAGGTCCATGGATCTTGGCTCCTTAACAGCCTGAAAATCCAGGCCTCAGCGGTCTGCTTCATCTGGCTGGTTAACAAAAATAGGGGGGACCCCACGCCAATTTTTTTCAAGGGGATCCCCTATTTTTGTTAACCAGTTCCCTCTGACGTCACTGATTGTGTCCCTGGCTGACCTGAAGTGAAAGTGGAAAGCAATCAATTAAGCTTTCCACTTCCTCTCCTGTCAGCCAGGAGAGGAACTCATTCATTTGGGGGTTTACTGTGAGGCTGCAGCATTAGCTGCGGTCCCTGCAGTAAACATTAACCCTTTCTGAAGGATTACACCGTGGGACCTGACTGTACATCGGATTGGTAAGAATAATTTTGCTTTATTATTTTATTTTTATTACAGGAAATGGTTTTAGCAGGAAAATAAAATATGGTCAAAAACTGTGTGATTATTTCATTAAACTTCTTTTTTATTAAAGTGTGTGTGTTTGATTTTTCTTTCATACAATAGGATTAATAATTGATAGTTGTCTAATTGACAGCTCTCAATTATTAACCTGGCTTAAAGTGACCTCTCTGGGCTATTATTATCTGCCCCCACTCACTGACTTTGTCTGTCTGGCTGCGAAAATAGGGCGGGAGCCCACGCATTTTTTTTCAGCAATTTTACACCTCATATATATATATATACATGTCATTGAGTTTGTGACACATATATATATATATATATATATATATATATATATATTTATAGTTCATACACTTCTACGTAGTATAATAGCCGCTAATTCAATTGCCGGCTTTTGTGAAAATGCAGAACCCGACATGAAATGACACTTGGTGTACATAGGGTTAACCATGTCCTTTGCTATCTGATTTGCACAAACAATTAAATCAGTCTATGTGTGCAAAATTTCACACCTGTAGGGGTTAATTAAAGGTGTAAATTTGTAGCAAAAAAGTCCGTTTTTTTTGCAACGAATTTACACCTTTAATTAACCCCTACAGGTGTGAAATTTTGCAAACATAGACTGATTTAATTGTTTGTGCAAATCAGATAGCAAACGACATGAAAAGACATGGTTAACCCTATGTACACCAAGTGTCATTTCATGTCGGGTGCTTCTGTTTTTTCACTGAAGCCGGCTTTACCCGGCAATTGAATCAGAGGATATTTTACTATGTAGAAGTGTATAAACTATACATATATGTATATATATATGTCACAATGACATGTATATATATATATATGTATTCTATGTGTGTATATTTAGTGTTTACAAGGAAATAAAGGTTTTTTTTTAGTTGCGATATTTTGTTCCATAGACTTACATGGGACTTCCGGTATCGAAATCGGATATCGCCGATATTTAGTGATATCGGCGATACAATTTCGATACGATATTTTTAGATATCGAGCAATATCGCTCAACACTAGTCAGGTCACAGGCTCACTGCAGGCTTGATTCTGAAGCACTGATTGCTCAGCTGAGGCTGCTTAAGAAGCAAGAGGGAGAGAATCAGGGCGGGAACATGAAAGCTGGAAACTCCATATTGACTGAGGGCAAGATAGCTGCAGCAAGACAGAAAGCAAAATGGCTGACGGAAAAACTGAGTTTCAAGAAACATGTACAAAGAACCTTACAGCACACTACGCTGACAGACACAGCAAACCTTCTTGCCACAGCTCGCATTGATGTGCCATCCAGGATGAGCTGCACTACCTGAACCACTTGTGTGGGTTGAAGAGTCCGTCTCATGCTCCCACGAGTGTGAAAGCACAACCAACATTCAAAATTACCAAAACATCAGCCAGAAAGCATTGGTACTGAGATGTGGTCTGTGGTCCCCACCTGCAGAACCACTCCTTTATTGAGTGTGTCTTGATAATTGCAATAATTTCCATCTGTTGTCTATTCCATTTGCGCAACAGCATGTGAAATTGATTGTCAATCAGTGCTGCTTCCTAAGTGGACAGTTTGATTTCACAGAAGTTTGATTTACTTGGAGTTATATTCTGTTGTTTAAGTGTTCCCTTTATTTTTTGAGCAATATATATATATCTATATCTACACAAAGGTCCACATCTAGGACCGAGACGTCGCACATGGGCTAATAAACTACCCATATCTTATATCTTGGAGTGCTGCCTTCATTTTTTGGATCATATTATGAGGTTTGGTATATACCTGGAAGGATTTTTTGCACCCTCATCATCATTTTGGTGCTGCTTTTCAACATTTTTTGCTATATATAGATATAGATATATATATATATATTGTGACTTGGTCACTGGTGTCGTACATGAGAGAAGATATGTGTCACAAAGATTGCTATCCTGCGTGATGTGAAAGTCATAAGTGTTTTCTCCAGCATGATATGTGCTGAGAGCAATTCAGTCACTATATGGCCATGGCTTTTAGGGTGGGTACGTTAGAGATTGGCGTGATGCCTTCCCAGCATATCTCCACCTCCAGGATGTGGCTGGAGAGAGTCAAATGTCCAGCCAGTTTTTTTTTCTCTGTCTGTGTTGTGTGGAGAAAGGAAGTCTCCATACTGAAGTTCCGGTGAGAGAGGCCACAGTTGTTGTCCCAGAAGTACCAGGCAGGACTGTGTATGAACTTTTTACTTT